>CM060413.1:93464250-93801103 GCA_030545235.1 Helianthus tuberosus
CGTGGTACTTCTTATATATAAGTGCTTTTATCATATTACATACAGTGGTGTTATTTAGTTCACTTGGACGAACGATTTCAAACAATGACACGCAACGATGTTTACTATATGATATAAACCATATAAGTTTTATTACTAGAACGATTTACAATTTGGTTCACAAAAGAAAATGTTTTAGTCTAGATACATGGTAACGTGATTTTATAAACTATAATCAACATGTTTTAGGTTGGTTAATCATATTGCAATACCAAACACTTTTCAAAACAAGGTTTTCAATTATCGACTCTTGTAGTCATACGAGTTATTGCAACATGAATACAAGCCATGAATCCGAAACACTCACAAAACCTATGTGCTCGCCGGCATTTCTTTGCTGACTTTATTTTCACATATGTTTCAGGTGGTTTTTGATGATGTTGTTGATGACTAGGATGCATGCTCACATAGGTCGGACAAGGCCTTAGTGACTTAATAATGATGATAGACGATAGACGATATGTCGAACTTGTTTGTTCTGTTTCAAGACAATGTTAAAACTTAATAATTTAAATAGAACGAAACTTTAATCTGTTGGGATTGAACCCTACAGAGGAACAGTTGATTAAAGCCAAAACTGGATCAGATCAGTGGATTCAGAATAAGCAGATGTTTACATCAGTCTTTCCCCTTTGAAGTGGCCCTAACATCTGATGACCTCCATCCACTGTTCGTCTATAACAACTGCTGATCTTCAATAACTACTAAAGACTGTTAAAGACTGTTAAAGACTGTTGAAGACTAAGCACTGATGCTCAATCTACTGTCATGGTTCAAGTACTGTTGAAGACACAAAGCACTGCTGGGAGTATAACAGTGGAATGAGAAGCAGTAGTTAGTTTATCTCTTTGTATTATATTGTAATCAGTGGTCAGATAACAATGCTTGTATAGATCAGTGGTTGTAGGTTGTTAGGAGGTTAGATGTCACTTTCATGGTGACGTCAGGAAAGATGCTTCATTGGTTTGTTCGATACTATAAATAGAACAGTACCCTGTACTGTTCTATTAGCTCTTTCTTCACAAGTCATTCTGTACGAACAAACTACCTGTGAGCTCAGGCTGAGGGGGAGATTGTATTGCATGCATGCATTATAATTAAATCATTGTAATAAATATAATCATTCGATTTCATGTCAAACATGTGTGTTGAAAGCAATTCTTCCATTTGATTGTGTGTTGAAAGTTTGTTTCCATTTTAATTCCGCTGCACTTATACTCATTCATATTCATAATTATCAAACAAAACACAATCATAAGAAACTCAGATCCAAACAATTGGTATCAAATATTGGACAGTTAAATTTGATCTAACAATCATTTTGACGTAAAATTTCGGCTCAAAATCGTTCGCTTCGTTGAAAAATAGAGTAAGGGTTAATCACGAGCAAAGTTGATTAATCAGTGCCTGTAAAACAACCAGGATGACGTCACAATCACAAGATATGAACAATAACATTGGTTCTCTCTTCAAACCACCTATGTTGAAGAGAAATGAATACCACATCTAGGAGCGAAGGATGGGTCACATCCTAGCTCAATAGAACACCGGATGTTGGAAATAGGTTATCCATGGACCACATGTTCCAATGGTGTCGAGTGCTGAGGATCTAAAGGTTTTTGTTCCTAAGAAATTAGAGAACTACACTGATCAGGATTTTCAAAAACTTGAACTAGATGCCAAGGCATTCAGCATTGTTGCATCTGCACTCCCCAATGAAATCTATGCTGGGCTGTTACACTGTAACAGTGCCAAGGAATTGTGGGATGCACTTAAGGAACAATTTGGGAGAACTGAAGAAGTAATTGAAAACAACATGGAAATTTTGAACCAACAGTATGAAACCTTTTGTCACGTTAAGGGTGAAACATTAACATAACAGTTTGAGCGATTTAGCTGTCTCATAAGTGAACTTAAGCTTGTTAAAACTGAATTTCCTAAATGTTAGTGCATTCATCTGTCGTTTTCATCTTATGTCGAGTCTCGGTTGCGTTTCAGATCTGAACGATCATGAATATGACAGATTGTAGGTTTCGCTTCAAAGTCAAACATGTAGGTTTCTCTTGAAAGTGGAACTTGTGGGTTTCTCTTGAGAGGTTTCTCTTGAGAGGTTTCTCTTGAGAGGTTTCTCTTGAAGCTGACATGTGTGTCTTCAAGAGAAACCTGGATTAGTATAAATAGGCAACTTGTCATTTCATTTGTAACGATTTCCAGAAAGTGATACCGAGGTGCTGCCGGTTTTTCCTTTGATTGTAAACATTGTAAAATCAATATACAAGAGGATTAAAGTGTGAATCAAGTTGTTTTCACATCCGTTTCTTTGTTTCCGCCTCTGAAACGGACTAGAGCTCTTCCGAACGACTCATTTGGGTCACAATCCGATCCTACAATTGGTATCAGAGCTCAGGACGAGGAGTTCTTGCCATATTCAACTTGAAAATCTGTTTTCTACACCTTCTTTCACAAAATTAAAATTTTTCACGGATAAAATCGGCTCAAATTCACACATATTATGCGCAATCATGTTTTAACGAATCCTGGAAAGTTTCATCATTAAAATCGATCTAAAACTTGATTTTTTCGGTGGTTTCTCTTGAAATTCGTTCGACATTTGCTGACATCATCTGGCTTTCTCTTGAAATACGTCAGCTTTCTCTTGAATCTGGCTTTCTCTTGAAATACGTGTCGGCTTCCTCTTGAATCTGGCTTTCTCTTGAAAATACGTTGGCTTCCTCTTGAATCTGGCTTTCTCTTGAAATACGTCAGCTTTCTCTTGAATTTGGCATTCGCTTGAAAACACGTATCGAGACTTGTGAAACGTTAATCGAAGTTGTCAGTAGTTGGAAAAAATTTCAAATGGAAAAGGCGTTGTTGAAGAAGTCATTTGACATGTTTGTAGCTTTTGACCATGAAACAACAAAGATGACCATTGATAGATATTGTCATTTAGTCGTGGAAGTGGGAAGATTGAACATTAAGAAAGACAATGATGAATGGATTGATAAACTTGCGGATGCATTACCACAGCAAAAATGGGGAACTTATCTGTTGATTGTAAAACATATGAGAAAACATGAAAACATGAATCTGGCACAGTTTATTCAGAAAATTGAAGAACATGAGTTGGAAGCAAAAGAAGAAACTGAGAAAGCAGAAGTTGAAGAAAGTTCAACAAAGGAAACTGAGGGACAGAAATCTAAAATAGAATCTAAAGAACCAGTGGTTGAAAAGATTGTAGAAAAAATTGTTGAAGTAGAAAAGATCGTAGAAATTGAAAAAGTTGTTGAAGTTGAGAAAATAGTTGAAAAAGTGGTTGAAGTTGAAAAACTATGTTTGAAATGTTCAGAATCTTGCACAGCTTGTGAAGAAAAAGACAAAAAGATTGTTGAGTTGGAAAAGATTAAAGAAGATTTACTGTGTGATGTGAAGTATGTGAAGGAGTCATATGATGTGCTCAACAACACAGTTGATCGTCTGAAAAAGACGAATACAGAAATTGAAAAGGCAATGGAGAAAATGAGTGCAACATTAATGACAAAGCAGAGTGTCATAAATGATTACATCGAAGACTGTGCTAATCTGAAGAAGGAGTTGGAGCTTGAAAAGATCGAAAGTGAAAGGATTAAACGATTACTGTTGAGTTATACTACTTGCGATTATCTGATTGATCGTGTTTATCCTACTGTTGCAGGTCTGGAAGCGTTCATGGACAAAAAAATTGAAAATACTGATACTGGTAAGAAACCAAGTGTCAAGTATAACAGATGTCCGCCCCCGATCCATGAAACTTATTCTCCAAGGAATCCTAACGAGGAGCGTCTAAAAAAGGCAGTCAACATCAAGTTAAAGTCTGAAATCATTGATGAATTACCAGACAATATTGATGTTACATTCACAGCGTCTGACACTGATCATGAGTCTGAATTATTAAAGAAAGTGGTCGATCAGGTGTTGGATATGGATGAAGAGTCAAAACCGGAGTCTAAGTCTGAAAGTTTGAGTTCATCAGAAAAGAGTCCGAGTTCACCGGTTAACAGGGTTTACAATAGAGAATTTCTGTTATTAAAATCTAATTTGAATGACGGGTCAATCAAAGTGGCTTATACTTTGTATGATTCAGACAAATTATATTCTGATGAGGAATTTCCAATAAGAAGTGTCAAAACTGAAATGATCAAACAGGTTTTCAAATTGACAGAAATTAATATTTCTGAAATAAAAGATTTAAATCTTCTTGAAAAACCTAAAAAGTACACTTCAAGAGTTCAACAGAGATTGAACAAGAAAAAGGGTTATGGTTATGGTTATCGAAAGAAACCAAACTACAACGGTAATTTCAAAAAGAAAGGTCTTGGTTTTATTCCTCCAAAAAATTATAAAAATGAGAAAAATTATAAACCAAAAACAAAATTTGTTGCAGGAGGAAGTGCTGAAGATGAGCAGAAGAAACCGTTCTGGAAGCAGTCGAATCAAGAGTTTCTTGCTGAAGTAAAGAAGAATGCGAGGAAGTTTGCTTCGAGAGTTGATAGAAGAACCTGTTTCAAGTGTCAAAAAGTTGGACACATTGCTTGGAACTGCCAAGAGTTCATTTATTCAAAACAGGGAGTGTCTTCTAACTCTGATATGAAAAAGAAATGTGTTGATAAATCGACTTTGGAAGTTGGTGAAACTTCAAAACGTTTTTACAAAAGACAAGTTGATTTGAGTAAACAAAAGTGGGTGGTTAAATCTGAGGGTAATTCTGACAATGAATCTGATTCCATAAAATCAGAGGAGTCATGTGTTGAGAAAAAGATTGATAATTCCGTTCCTGAGTTGAACGAGGAAAATTTTCCATCATTGACAAGAGATTATTTGAAATCAAAAGGTAGGGTTGAGATTTCAGATCAATTCTTTGCTGATAAGAAAGAATTTGATGCTGAAAAGGTGTTTAATGGAAATGTTAAACATATTTTTGGTAAGATGGTTGCAGGAAAAGTGAAAGGAGCTAAAGAGTTCTACAAATCAAAGTGCTGGTGGGACAGATGTGTTCCAGAATCTCCCAAGGATGGTCAGCCTTGGGGGAAAGTTTTTCCAAACTGAAAAATCTGACTTGCCGGAGCTCCCAAGTTGGTAAGAGTGGAGCAGGAATCGGCATCTTTCTTAGCAAATGATCCTACAAGTGGTACAGTTGGTAAAGTACAGGTGGTATATTTAAATTGTTATATTTTGATGTGCAAGTGGTTATGTTCGATAAGTGAACCTGCTAGTGGTTGATGGAGGTTTTCATCTTCAAGTGGTTAATCAAGGTCATTAAGTTGAACTTGATTGGACCATACTTATAAGTGGTATTTTGGAGAACAAAATGATGAGTTTATCCCCTAACCTACAATTGGTAAAATCAAACTTATTTTCCGGAAAAACCATTTGATTAAAACAAACTTAAGTGTTTTGAAATCACAATGGGAAAATAGTTTGTTGTGAGGGGGAGTTCTGATTGTTTATGCCAAGAGGATGGCGTTTTGAAGTGATTTGATATCAGTTGTCGTTTTATTGTATAGTTTGTTTTCAAATTTCCTAAAATGTGTTTGCATTTTAGGGGGAGTAAAAATTTTCAGAAAATCCAAAAACATTTGAAAATTTGAAAAATACAAAAACATTTGAAAATTTGAAAAATACAAAAACATGATAAAATCAAAAATGAGTTTTGTTGTCAAAAAGAGGAAATGATAGTACATCAGTGGACGATCACAACATGCTAAAGAAATGGAAAGTTAAATAGTGATAAACGGTCTCACTGATGATGTGTCAGTAGGTTTTTGCACATTTAGTAGATTGTGACGAGATATAAACCTAAATTCAAACTTGCTTAATTCGTGGGTAACATCTCTCGGATATATGGGTAACCCCCGAAATCTCGTTTGAAAGATTCCTTTTTCTGATATACTAGGTCTTTATACTCAGTGATATCTGGGGTATTATTCCTGGACTTCTGCTGAATGGAAGTTCTGACCTAGTCCTCGAATAATACTTTCCGCAATGCTTGAAACATAGCATCACCCTCAGCATATATGATAAGACAATAAAATTGCTTAGCAATGCTGTTGTAAAAAAGATCCTCTAAAGGGGACACACCCAAAAGTTGAGTCATGATCTCTCTGCTGAACGGTAGTTCTGACCTGAGCTCTCATGATTCTTCATAATTTATTAACCCCTACAGATATCATTTGTGTCATAATTACCTGTAAGACTGAATATTGGGATCTGGATACGGGAGTATATTATGAGGTGGGACACGCGAATAAGTTTAAGTGCTTAAGACATTAATCTCGTATCTCGAAACAGTTGAACTTTGTGTGAAAATTTAAGTGGACCAGTATACTGACAATCTAAGTGAATCGTTTAGAACTTAAAATGTATAAAGCTTAACGGTGTTGGTGATTTGTCTCAAAAACTGATATGATCCTCTTACACAAACTCACAATAATATTGTATGTAAATATTTCTTTACTGCATTTCATTTCGTTTATAAAAAGTCCAAAAAGATTTTCGGTGTGTTTTAGCATAAATTTTGAAAAATTCAAAAAGATTTTAGACAACTGATGTTGAAAAGCTGATTTTCAAAATTCCAAGTGCTAAATATAACGAACAGGTTTGGGAAAGTTGGTTTGAAGATGTGTGAAATGGAAATGATATATATTCATGTGGTTCATCTGAAATTGACATGATAAATTTTTTTGTTCAGGTTGTGTCTTCAAGTGATTAGCAAAGTTTCTAAATTTGTTATATCTTATCTTTTATGAAACTTATGTTTTGGGTAGAGAATATGCAGGTGAATCAGGTTACGATACCTGAACCTGTGAAAGTCAGTCTACGATCCCAGTACAAGTTGAGGGGGAGTCTGTTAGAGAAAGAGAGTCTGAAGATGCAAGAGCTAGGAGCCAGAGATCCTGAAAGAGAATTAGAGAAAGGATAGATCAAGATAGAGATCCTGAAAGAAGTCCAAAGATTGATAAAGACTGAAGATTAAGAAGACTCGACACTTAAGACTCGTCAACATCTGAGGGGGAGTCTGTTAGTGCATTCATCTGTCGTCTTCATCTTATGTCGAGTCTCGGTTGCGTTTCAGATCTGAACGATCATGAATATGACAGATTGTAGGTTTCGCTTCAAAGTCAAATATGTAGGTTTCTCTTGAGAGGTTTCTCTTGAAGCTGACATGTGTGTCTTCAAGAGAAACCTGGATTAGTATAAATAGGCAACTTGTCATTTCATTTGTAACGATTTCCAGAAAGTGATACCGAGGTGCTGCCGGTTTTTCCTTTGATTGTAAACATTGTAAAATCAATATACAAGAGGATTAAAGTGTGAATCAAGTTGTTTTCACATCCGTTTCTTTGTTTCCGCCTCTGAAACGGACTAGAGCTCTTCCGAACGACTCATTTGGGTCACAATCCGATCCTACACTAAATCAACTGTTAACAACAGGTTTTTAAGATCACTTCCTGAAAAGTGGGACACAATTGCTTTTGTGACCAGAAACTCTGTTGAGTTCAAAGATCTGACCCTGACCCAACTTCATGGTAGACTCCTAACCTATGAAAGGGAGTTAAACCAGAAAAAGAAGTTTCAAGAGTCTGGCAAAGTTGCAGATGACTACTCATTTGACAACACAGCTCTTTTGGGTCAGGAGGAGTCTGGCAGTAGTAAGGATCAGAGTTATGATTACTTTATTGACATCACTGTTGGCGAAAACTTCAACTCTGATCCTCACTTATCCAATTATGCTTTCACAGCAAATGGAGAAAGCCAGAACTCTGACAATCTATGCTTTGAACTCAATGATTTGCAGCATTTTGTTCCAACTGACTTAGAAGAAATGGACATATTACACCAACATGCACTGCTGAGTGTTAGAACCAGCAAGTTTTACAAAAGGACAGGGAGCTGCGACCATCAAACAAATACCAAATCAATGAAATATTGTGTTTCATACTTGGGATTTGTATAAATATGTGTATCATGTGCACATATCAATTCTTGTTCGATTTCGAGGTTTACATCGCTTTCTAGAAGGTTATACGCGAACCGATGCGTAAATATAACCAGTTTAATGCAACAAACACTCCATAATAGTGACATAGGCTTAACATACCTTAAATAACCTTTACATAACTTGGAAATAACTTTTGGAGGGTTTGGTATGCCGAAATCAAGTTTATTCGATCACAGGGACTAGTTTCGACAAACTGCGAAAGTATGCCGATTCGTACTGTGACGAACATTCAGGAACTTGATCATAAGTTAAATATGCCCTAAATATCCTTTACATAGCTTAGAAATACGCTTCGAGTTGTTAGGTGCGCAAAAATAAACTTCCTTGATCAATAGGGACTAAAAGTGTCAAAAAGCGCATAAGTTTGCATTTTCGCGCATATGTTACGTTCTGAATATATCCGGACATCCAAAAATTTATGTAATCATTAAAATATTTTATTTTAGTGATTGGCATGATAAAATTCCATTCGTCGCATAATTTGGATCGTTATTTGCCTCTGTTCGTGTTTCGTCATAATTAACCGAACAACGCAACTGTATGGCCAAACAAACCGACATCCGAGATATTTTTGAGAATATTTTATGTTCCCTATACTTTAAATTCATTTTAGAGCCTTAAAATGGGATTAAAGGGGTTTAAACGCATCGAAAATGGCTCAAAAGTGTTGCAGGGACCAAACCTATCAATTATTGAAACTTTCTAGGAGCTGGCACATGGTGGCGCTGCGCTACCACCATATGGCTTTGCTGTGGCGCGACGCCATAGCCTCATCTGGGCAGAAATTTCATTTTGACAACCAGGTTGACTTAGGGGTCTTTTGTGTAACTTTTCTCAATACCGTGTGAAGGTTTTGGGCACCTCTAGTATTCCGAAACCATGTGCCTTATGTGTAAGGTCCAGATTGAAGCTCGTTTATCGAGGAATGATCCTAACGGTTGTGGATTTCCTATAAATACCCAACCCAATTTCATTCCAAAAACCCACATTTGATCTCAATCTTCTTCTCTAAGTTGAAGCTCTCCTTGTGAGGCTTCATACCTGAGAAATTTTGAGTTCAAATCTTCAAGCTTGGACCCTTTGTAAGTATTCTTTCGTGCTTTTATCGTTTTTCTAGCGAAAGTCAAATAGTGTTTGACTTTCTGCTTTGACCAGTCTTTGGTAAACACGAAGTTCGTTTGAACTACTCAACGTGAGTGTAATCACGATGGTTATAGTCCCGTGTGACTATACCTACTGATTACCACGTTAATTAGGTATAGTGACGAGTCGTAGTTTCGGTCAAAATACGCGTTTATGCATATTTTCCAACCAAACTATTCTTGGGTATCAAAACCCTTTGTTTTGATATCAAACTTGTTTTCTAAATTCGTTAAACATGTTTTAACATGTTTAACTCGTCACTTTTAGTTTAGTGCTTATATAGGGTCGTAAGATAAGCGGTCTAAACAACTGCTTAGACTTTCGAACCCGACCCGTTTGGTCAATCATTAGGATTCGACCAAGCATATATTGTGGCCATAATCGTATAGGGAATAACCTTCCGAGGTTATACCTTATGGTCACTTCGTTAGTTAGTTGTATGATAGGTAATTTAGATGCCTTAGGAAAATGACCAAAATGCCCTTTTTACGCATAAATTCATTTTAAGCATATGTAACCTAAATTTTTACATCTAAACTGATTAGGTAACATTATTAGACATGTTAAGGCATATAATACTTGTCATAGGACTAGATAGGCGGTCCAAACGCGTTTTACGCGAACGACGCGTTAAAGTAGCGTAAGCTACCTAAACGAGTCGTGATTTCCAATACTCATTTGGTTTACGAAACCTCATTCTATCCGATCTCCCGATTTAGGTCCGATTTATTAACATAGTTACCTATATTAGGTGCCGTTTGATTTCCGTGATCCCTCTAGCTTTACTTGGTTGTTATTCAAGACTTCTAAGCATTCTCAAGTGAGTACATAGTTCCCCTCTTTTACTGTTTTCAAATGTTTGGGGTGATACACATGTGCCTATTTATTACTTTCGTGATTTTCATGCTTTTATATCATATACTTGTTATGTTCAGTAGTACGTATATAGTACATGATTTCTTTATGTTTTGCTAGGTATGTTCACTTAGCATGCTAGCACATTGATTTTATACATTACATTTTGTTGCATATGTTTACTCAGCATGTGGACACATTGTTTTACATTTTGATCCATTTGAAGCTATTTGATTTATGTGAACCGTTTGTAACTGTTTGATTTATGTGAAACGTCTGTAACTGTTTGATTTATGTGAACCGTTTGAATCTGTTTGAACCGTTGGGTTTGGGAAGTGATTAGGTAACGGGGAAAGTGTAATGTGATAAAAGCATGGTGGATACGCCGCTGGTACTTCCTATATATAAGTGCTTTTAACACATTATATATCGTTGCGTTATCTAGATCACTTGGGCAAGGTTATCAAAACAAAGTTATATTACAAGGTTTTTCTAACAATATAAAACATTCGAGTTTTATTTCAAAAACGATTTACAATTTGGGTTTACTTAAACAAATGTTTTTGGGTTAAGATTCATGGTATCGAGGTTTTATAAAACAAATCTGTTTTGACTTGGTTATTTTTAATTTACAATATAAACATTTTACAAAACATAGTTTTCTAATTAACAATTTACAAAGGTGTTCAAGTTATTTTCAAAGTATAAACGAGCCATGAATCTGACACTCACATAAAATCCTATGTACTCGCCGGCATTTTTTTTGCTGACGTATTTTCACATGTGTTTCAGGTACCATAGTTGGTGATGTTTGATGATGATATTGATGCATGCTCACATAGGAACGGACGAGGCCTTAGTGACTTAATAACAATGAAAGTCTATTTGTTCATGTTTTGTTTCTAGTTTCAATCTAATGTAATACATTTAATTCAATAAAACAGAACTTCAATCCATGTGTTATGAAACAATGATTCTGTTACGACACTCCCCAACGTTTCCGCCACGATTTGTTGTTTTACGTGATCGGGGTGTGACACCAGGGTTGCATGGGAATCTAAAAGTAGGGTTGGATAAGTCAAAAATCAAATGCTACAAGTGCAATAGGTTAGGTCACTTTGCTAGGGAATGTAGGAGTCAAACCAATGGACCTATTATCACTCACCCTAGTCCAAGACCACAAAATAACCAAAGCACTGAAATATTCCCAATATACCCTTGCTGCCCATGTAAACACTACCCATTATGCACATCCTGCAACCCCTGTTCCTGTGCATTATGTCCAAACCACTGTCCCACAAATTCAGTATGTCCAAGCTCCTATCCCTCAGGTTCAAGTGCAACCAGTTGCACCTCAACAAGCTGCACCAACAGTGGTTCAACTAGATCAGCAAAGCTTTTTCACCCAAGGCTTTGTTGACTAGAGCATCTTACCTGATGAGCTAGGTGATGAAAATTTTGCACTCTATGCTATTAATGATTCTTCTAATGATGAATACTGTTTATGGCATTAGAGTCAATACCAGAAGGGCTGGAAGCTGAAGAAGGACAGTCAAGTGATGAAACAGTGGACAAAATTGCTGAAGCAGTGGTTACTGCTGTTGCTGATGAAATACTGCTGGGAGAAAGTTCAAAACCCCTGTTGGAACCACTGTCCGACCCCTGGTCTGAAGAAGAAGAAAAGAAGAAAGAAGGTGAAAAAGAAGAGAAAACTCAAGAAGAAAGTGATTATACATGTGATTGTGCCATGATGGCTGCATCTAAGGTATCACCTCAGGTTCTTAAAAATCTGTGTTCAGATAAGTGCATCATAGCATTTGCTAAAATTAAAGAGGTGAATGAAAACCTTAGGAATAGGTTATTAACTTCTGAATTTCAATTTGAAAAGTCATTAAAAGAACTGAAAAACAAATTGAGTGAAAAAGAAAATGAAATTTGCAGCATCAAACAAGAGCATAGTATAACCAAGGACCAACTCCAAACAATGATAGAAAAATATTAAGTTTGCAAAAAGGAGTTGGAAGCCACCCAAATCACTTGTGAAAAATGGGTGGAATCCTGCAAAGGTTATGAGATCATGCTTGAAAAACAGCTTGAAAGTAATGTAAAATTTAGAAAAAATGACTAAGTTGAAAACACTGCTGCAAATGAAGTTGGTTCTGTTGAAATCATACCAACCAACAAGAATGGCCAAGAAGTTAAAATAACTGATAAACTTGGTAACAAAATCACTTTGGAAAGATCTGTGGGGTCCTCAACTTTTGAGGAGATTGAGAAATACCAATTCAAACCCACATGGTCTGATGAGTGTGACATTCTTGAAAACTTTAAACCCATGGACTTCACAACCATTGATGGTGTAAAAGCTCCTAAGGCCAAGGTTATTCCTCTTAAGGACATCCCAACAGTGGTTCAAAACTCTGTTGCAAAGGAGCCTGAAAAGAAGAAAAGAAAAGAAAAGGTTAAAAACTTGTTTTGTGACTTCTGTGAGAAGAAAAATCATTTGACCAAAGACTGTTTTCATTTAAAAGCATATGATATTAACAAAACAAGTGTCACTGTGCCTGCTAAGAGCTGCACCATCTGTTGTAAAACAAACCATCTCACTCAGGAATGTGTGTATCTCAAACCCTTTGATGTAAAAAAGAATGAGTACACTTCAAAAACATCCATGAGTTCATCAAAAACCACCAATCAAGAATCAACCACTGTTTGTGCCAGTTCAAACAGCTGTTACAAAACAGCTGAACCAAACCTCTGTTAAAAGAGATGTTCAGGTGACTGATGCACCCCCTGCTAACCAATACCGAAGAGGTAAAGGTCAACCACCATATCCTAGGGTCCCACATGTTTATGAAGCCTACAAAAGGCCTTCTAAACCAAGAGTGAACATGCATCCCTATGGATATCAAGAACTGATTGAAAATGGCCCCCAATAGTGGTTAGAGAAACAAAATGCAAAAGTTAATAAATCCCCTGATCTAACCACTGTCCATCCACCTGAACTTAACACAGACACTATTGAGACCCCATCCAAAGCCTTATTAGCTTTGGAGACCCTCATGAACTAACCTTTTACTTGATGTGCAGGGAGCTTCTGCATGCTTAGATAGTCTTTGGTATGTAGATAGTGGAGGCTCCAGGCACATGACAGGATGTAAAGCCCTACTCAAAGAATTCAAAACTCATGGAGGGCGTGATATATCTTTTGGTAATAATAGTAAAGGGAAGGTGATGGGTTCTGGTACAGTACAGTCTGGAAATGTTAAGTTTGAAAATGTCAATCTAATAAACAATCTAAAATTCAACCTCCTTAGTGTCTCACAAATGAGTGATAAGGGCAATGGATCATTCATTACTAAGGATTATTGTAGGATTGTTGGACCAGAAATTGTTAAAAAGATTGAAGAAATAATAAAAAATGGAAAAACCCAACTTGTTGCTCAAAGAAGTGGCAATGTTTATGTAGATGATTTGTTAATAGAGAACCCAAGAACTGATGCCTGTCTGTTCTAAGCTACCACTAACAAAGAGACAGAACTTTGGCACAGAAGATTAGGGCACACAAATCTCAAAACAATCACTGCTTTGTCAAAACAGGGGTTAGTAAGAGGTCTACCTAAAAAAATGTTCACCTGTCCTGAGCATTGTGTTTCTTGTTTAAAAGGAAAACAACATAAAAGCTCATTTAAGTCCATTGAAGAGTCCAAAACAACCAAGTGCCTGCAAATGCTGCACATGGATCTGTTTGGCCTAGTTAAAGTCATGAGTCTTAAAAAGAAAAGATATTGCTTGGTAATTGTAGATGACTTTTCTAGGTTTACATGGACTTATTTCTTACATTCCAAAGATGAGACTACAGGCATTCTGCAAGACTTTGTCAAACAGGTTGAAAAGCAGTTTGACTTGCTAGTAAAAGTGTTCAGGAGTGACAATGGCACAAAGTTCAGAAATAGGGAGTTGGATGAGTTTTGTGTGTCCAAAGGAATTGTAAGGCAGTACAGCATTCCAAGGACACTAGAGCAAAATGGGGTTGTTGAAAGAAAGAATAGGACATTGATTGAGGCTTCCAGAACCATGATTGTTGATTCAGGTTTGCCATTAACTTTCTGGGCAGAGGCAGTAAACACTGCTTGCTATGTCCAGAACAGAATTTTAATCAACCCCATGCATTAAAAGACTGCCTATGAACTGTTGTATAAAATTAAACCACTGATCTCATACTTTAAAGTATTTGGTTGCCCATGCTTTATCTTGAACTTAAAAGACTAAATCTCAAAATTTGCAGCCAAAGTAGACAGTGGATATCATTTGGGATACTCACCACTGCTAAGGCCTACAAAGTGTTTAACACAAGGACCAAAACAGTGGAAGAGACTTTGAATGTGAAGTTCAATGAATTTCTTCAATGAAAATCCCTGCAAACCCTGCAGAATTGTTTGATCTTGATAAATTTACCTTTGAAAATGTGTCTGTCAAGACTAACAGTGCAGGTCCATCACAAAGTCCTTCATCAGACTATGGATATGAAGTCATTGTTCCATAAAAGTCTGCATCAAATGGTAGAGCAGCAGATGTTCAAAACAGCTACCAAAGCTCAACCACTACTACCTCAACAGTTGTTGACCAAAGTAGCCCATTAACCCCTGCTTCAACATCATCATACACTGTTGATAAAAGTCCTCAAACAGTGGATAAAAGTCAGCATGTTTCCACACCACTTCCTCCTATTCCTCCACCTCCATTTCAAGCCACTGCTGGATCATCAAAGTCACCAGCAGTGGTTAGCTCAGATGATTCACATCTGCAGCCCTCACCGTTAAATGCCATTTTTCCATACAAAGGATATCTAATCTTCTTGAAGTCTCATCCACTTGACCAAATCATTGGCAACATCAGTGAAGGGGTGCTAACAAGGAGCCAATCCCAAAACATCTTTCTCTTTGCTGGTTTCTGATCACTCCATCAGCCAGTCAAGTACCAAGAGGCACTGAAAGACAATAGCTGGGTAGAAGCCATGCAAGAGGAGCTCCAACAGTTTAGAAGACAACAAGTATGGGAACTTGTACCACTGCCAGAGGGTGTGAGTCCTATTGGCACAAAGTGGGTCTTCAAAAATAAAACTGATGAAAGGGGTATTGTTGTTAAGAATAAAGCAAGGCTAGTGGTTCAAGGTTTCAGACAGGAAGAAGGCATTGACTATGATGAAACTTTTGCCCCTGTAGCAAGATTAGAAGCTATCAGAATATTTCTGGCCTTTGCTGTCAACCACAACATAAAGGTGTTTCAAATGGACATTAAATGTGCATTCCTCTATGGGAAAATTCAAGAAGAGGTATATGTTTGTCAACCTCCTGGCTTTGAGGATCCATTTAATCCAAATCATGTCTACAAGCTAA
This sequence comes from Helianthus tuberosus, assembly GCA_030545235.1. NCBI lineage: Eukaryota > Viridiplantae > Streptophyta > Magnoliopsida > Asterales > Asteraceae > Helianthus > Helianthus tuberosus. The sequence continues at coordinate 93,479,722 of CM060413.1, forward strand.
ACAAAGCTTTGTATGGCTTGAAACAAGCACCTAGAGCCTGGTATGAAACTCTTTCCACCTTTCTTCTTTCCATTGGTTTCACAAGAGGTAAAATTGATAAAACTTTGTTTTTAAAATGAAGAGGGAAAGACTTGATGATTGTCCAGATTTATGTGGATGACATCATTTTTGGAAGCACATGTTCTAAAATGTGTGAAGAGTTTAGACAACTCATAACAACTGAGTTTGAGATGAGTGCAATGGGTTAACTCCAGTGCTTTCTTGGTCTCCAAGTAAGGTAACTGCAAAATGGAACTTTCATCCATCAAGGTAAATATGCCAAAGAACTTTTAAAGAAATTTGAGATGGATGATTGTAAGCCAAGTAGTACACCCATTGCAACCACAAAGATAGTCATGTCTGATGAAAAGGATGATTTGGTTGATCAAACTCTTTATAGAAGCATGATTGGGTCTTTATTGTACCTGACTGCATCTAGGCCTGACATCAAGTTTGCAACATGTGTTTGTGCAAGATCCCAATCAGCCCCTAGAAAGTCAAACCTTATTGATGTAGAAAGGATACTCAGATACCTAAAAGGTGCTCCCACACTTGGTATCTGGTATCCAGCTGATGGAAATATCAAGCTTTCAGGTTTCTCAGATAGTGACTTTGCTGGATGCAACACAACAAGGAAGTCCACTTCAGGAGGGTGCCAATTCCTAGGCAGTTGCTTAGTGTCTTGGCAACGCAAAAAGCAAGCAGCTGTTTCAACATCCACTGCTGAGGCATAATATATAGCTGCTGCAAGTTGTACAGCCCAACTGTTATGGCTTCAAAATCAATTGCTGGATTTTGGTATCACTGCCCTAAAGACACCTCTCATGTTGGACAGTCAGGTAGCAGAAAATATCATCAAAAATCCAGTATCCCATTCAACCACCAAGCACATTGATATCAGATATCACTTTGTGAGGGATTGCTATGAAAAATGTTTTATTTTTCTGCACCATGTTCCAACTAAAGATCAGCTGGCAGATGTGCTAACAAAAGCATTAAACACATCCACCTTTGAAAGCTTGATCTCTAGGATTGGCATGCTGAACATGGAATAACAAGCAAAATCTTGTTTTTCTATGAATAAAGCATTAAAATGTTTTCAGAAAATCAAAATTTCATCCTTAAAAATAGCTAAAAATGGAAATTTTCATTAATCCTTAAAAGTCTGCCATAACCACTGTTTTGGTTCAAACATCTGTTCTGATGATTATTGTCCACTGCTGAAAGTCAACCAATGTTTCCTCATTTCCTTGTTAATCACTGTTGTTCAAAATCAGTGTTTTAACCCACTGATGGCTATCCACTGATAGTTAAAAATCAGCCACTGTTTTCATTTCACCACTGTAAACCACTGATACTTGTTCCATCAGTGGTTTCCTAAACAACTTTCTTCCATTATTCATCAGAGGTTGGCACGTGGACAGTACTTATCCGTCAGATCTTTTGTAATCGCTGCCACGTCAGCATTCACTTTTCCACTTTATAAAACCCTGATCATAACCCCAAATAGGGTTTTCACTGTCGAATCAAATTCGAAATTCCTTTCTCAAAGCAGTTACCATCCATTTCTCTCAAATCCTTCATCGTCTTCTTCCTTTCACAATCACACTCATATCGCCATGGCTCTTCCATATAAAACTCCTCATAACTACCTGTGCATACTTGCAAAACCAAGTGACAGCACAACCTTCACCTCCATCATTGATACTCTTTCGACCACTAAGTACAAAACTTTGTTGACCTGTAATGCTCCTATCTTCCTGGATACCCAAAGAGAATTTGGAAAAATGCTAAACTCGATGTTATGGACAAAAAGCCCTTAGCAATAAATTCATCAATCTGGGGTATTGCAGTTACCATCACACCACAAACTCTATCAGAGGTCTTTGAACTCAATGATATTCAAGGTAAAAATTCTTTTCCTAAACAGAGTATCAAACTAATTTTATTGAGAGAGGGTATGAAGAGGAAATGAAAAAGGACACTTTACAAAAAGGCAGTTTTCCTCCTGCCATGAGGTTTTTGTTTCATACCCTCCTCATGTGTGTGTCAAATAAAACAACTGATTTTAATGAAATACCATTGAAAATTCAATATCTGGGTTATGCAATTTTGAATGAAGAAAATTTTAACTACTCCCAGGAAATTTTCAATGACATGGTTAAGAATATCAATAATATTAAAGATAATAAGAAACCATTTCTCTTGTTTCCAAGGTTTCTAAGTTTTTATTTTCAAAAGAAATTTTTCAAGGATAATGCACATGTGCTAATCCAAGGAAATCCTTGTCAAATAAACAACCTTTCATCTGAAACTTTTACTAGGTTGTCAAAACCTTCCAAAACACAAACAGAGGAGCCTGAGCAGAATTTAGCAGCAACAACTGCTCCTCAGGTCCCTGCTGTTGAGCCCATTGCTCAAGGTGATCACAACACCAAAACCACTGCTGTGAAACCCACACCTAAAACCACCAAAAGACCAAAACAGAAAAAATCACAAAAGCCCCCCCAAACCTACTAAAAAGGTAACTCTAGAAGATGAGATCCTAGAGATTATACCAGTGACAACACCAAAGTCACCAATAACTACTGCTGCTACTTCCTCACAGCAGTTGGATGAAAGATCTCAACCTGAGCCTCAAACTCCTCCTGCTTCTTCTCAAAAAGATCAGGTTGTAAGAACAGGGACACCACATTATGATGCTCTGGAATCACTTGATTCCATCATCCACAGCCCAGCTCCCGGGGAAAATTCTCTTTCCACACCCATACTCACTGCCCAAATTCCACCACAAATATTAGCCTTGTTGGATGCACTTGATATAGCTCAAATAGAAATCAGTTCTTCTCAACCACCTATAACTGAGAATGAGCCTCAACAAGTGACTGAGTCTGAGCTCCCTATCATTGCTAACCCACCAACAACTGAGGAGGTTACACTGCAGGAAGTACAAGTACTTCATGTCAGTAGTTCAAGTGGAGCAGCTACTACAAGTGTTGAACCCACTTGTTTACACTTGGACAGTAGTTTCATAAGTGAGACTCCCTTGAAGGCAATTTCTTCTTTGGGAACCAGAGTGTTTCTAGTGTTCACTGGTTCACTTAAACTGGTTACCCCTGCTGAAGAAAGAAGTCCCTAGTACCAAGAAAAAGGGGCATTAGTGGATGACTTTTGGTAAACTTTCCCTAAGTCAACTGCTGATACAACCACTGCTAGTGGGAAATCAGATGATCCCATAAAAGTTGGGTGATGATTTAAAATACAGGGAATTGACGGAGAGGATTGACAAGATTGGCACATCTGTTGTAGAAATCAAAACTATGCTGCAATAGTTGTTACAAGCACAAAAGGCAACACCCACTACTGCACCAGCTCAAACATCTGCTCCATCATCTGCTCCTACTCCCACTGAGCTTTGGGAATTATTTCAACCTCTGCTTTACAAACAAAGAGAATATGCTGATCAACACATGAAGTTCAAATTCAAAAGATCAGAAATTTGATGGAAGCTAGGTTCAAGGATACACAAGCAGACGTCAAGGCAATTAAGGCCCATTTGCTGAAAACCACTGGCTCTGCTCCTCCTTCAATCATTTTTGTTGACAACCCACCTGATGATGCTAAAAAGAGGGAGAAAGTTAAGAAGAAAAAGGGATATGAAGATGGTTTGTACATTGAACCAGATGCAAAATCTAGCCTGATTGTTGACATCCCTAAGAAAGATGGTTCTTAAAAGGTTGATGTAACTCAAAATGCCCTTGCTGCAGCAAAAGCAGGCGTAAAAGAGACTTTGGAGATAAAAGGGGCTAAAAGGTTTGAGCAGGAGAAGAAAGTTTTAATGGATATGGAAAAACAGGGTACTTCTAAGCCCAAGGATGAGCAGGAAAATCCTAAGCCTAAAAGAAGACAGCCCACAAGAAAAGTGAGGCAACCCACATCCACACCTTCCAGAATCACAAAACATACTCCCCAAACTCCCAAAAATCTCTCACATCAAACCTCCAAACCAACAGATGTTGAGACACCTGTTGTATCAACAGTTGTTGGTACTTCAGTTGTTTCAAAAGATGTTACCCCAACAACTGCCACCACTACTACATCAACACACACTTCAACCACTGCCCCACCAAAAACATCCTCACCACCATAAAAACCACTTGTCAAAAGGCAGAAGACATCAGATGACACATCATCTGTTGTAATTACAACAGTGGTTGAAACACCAATTGTTTCAACAAGTGTTTGTCAGCCACCTACCACTCAAATCACCACCACTCAACCAACCAAAATATCACCAACCTCTCCTAAACCCAAAAGGAGAAGGATAATACTGGAAGATGACTCTTCACCACCTCAAACATCTTCACAAACACTGACCTTGCTACCATTCTAAACCCTGCTCCACTCTCTTCAATACAAGCTCTAAATCCAAATATTGACATTGTTCCTGCAAGTGTTCAGTATCCATTGGATCTTCCAGCAGTTAGAGAGGAGATAAAATCCTTCTACTCTGAAGATGATCATGCAAAAAGGAACTTGCCATACCTTCAAGGTTATCCTAGGCCTAATAACATAGAAGAATATTTGAAGTTAAAGGCTCAACAAGCTGAGGGTATCTCTAAAAGAAATACAAAGGGAAAATCTGATAAAGAGATTAAAAGACACTTTCAATACCTGCTCACTTAAGTTAGAACTTTGGAGCAGTTTTCAAAAGATTTTTGTCAGAAACTATCAGAAAGAGATGATGAAAGCCTGAGAAAAGATTTCATTGATCACATCATAGCATTCAAGAAATACAGGGCAGAAAAAGCTCAATATAAAGAATGGACCATTGGTGAGCTTAAAGAGGAGTTAGAAAGAGTGCAAAAGATGAACCAAGACAAAGTAAAACACACTCCTCCTGTTTGGTCAAAGTACAAGAAAAATGTACCAGAAAGGACTTTGATGCTGAGGAGAATGAAAGAAGAGCTTATTGCTGCTGATTATGTGTCAATGAATCAGGTTAGCAGGTGGAAAGAAGAAAAGGTGTTGGCCACCTACAAAAGTTTGGAAGAGTTGAGAAAAAGAGATCCCACTGCCCCTCAAAAGCCTATCTATCCTGAAGCAGTGGTTCCAGCTAGACAACAAAAACTGCCTATCAAAAGATCCACTGCTCCACCTGCTGCCATCCTTTATCAAAGAAGGAAACAAAAGCAGATGAATGCAGAAACAGCAGAAGATATAGAACAAGGGGATTACATTATAAAAATGGTCCTTCGGCAGATGATAGCAGAAAATCCGGAATTGGCAAAAACTACAAACACTGCCCAAGTAGTCATTACCAGGCCACAATCTCCAAACTCATCAACAATAAAAACTCTCCCAAGAAACCCATTGGATTCAAAAATACAAAATTCGAAATATGATAAACAGACCTACGTATTGACTCTACTCAAATCCAACGGTGAGGTGATGCATATATCAAGGGAACAAGCACTTGGCCTGGGTGTTGAAGATCTTCAGGATCTACTTGAGCTTACCCTGTGCAGGGATGAGGATAATACAAGTTCCATGGACTTTGAATTACAATTCAAAGGACAAGTTAGGGAATATTTGATGAGGCAACAAAAATCCATAATAATATAGGGTTTTTGACATCATCTGTTCCAGGGGGAGATTGTTGGGATTGAACCCTACAGAGGAACAGTTGATTAAAGCCAAAACTGGATCAGATCAGTGGATTCAGAATAAGCAGATGTTTGCATCAGTCTTTCCCCTTTGAAGTGGCCCTAACATCTGATGACCTCCATCCACTGTTCGTCTACAACAACTGCTGATCTTCAACAACTACTAAAGATTGTTAAAGACTGTTGAAGACTAAGCACTGATGCTCAATCTACTTTTATGGTTCAAGTACTTCTAAAGACACAAAGCACTGCTGGGAGTATAACAGTGGAATGAGAAGCAGTAGTTAGTATATCTTTTTGTATTGTATTGTAATCAGTGGTTAGATAACAATGCTTGTATAGATTAGTGGTTGTAGGTTGTTAGGAGGTTAGATGTCACTTTCTTGGTGACGTCAGCAAAGATGCTTTAGTGGTTTGTTCGGTACTATAAATAGAACAGTACCCTGTACTGTTCTATTAGCTCTTTCTTCACAAGTCATTCTATACGAACAAACTACCTGTGAGCTCAGGCTGGGGGGGAGATTGTATTGCATGCATGCATTGTAATTGAATCATTGTAATAAATATAATCATTCGATTTCATGTCAAACATGTGTGTTGAAAGCAATTATTCCATTTGATTGTGTGTTGAAAGTTTGTTTCCATTTTAATTCCGCTACACTTATCTCATTCATATTCATAATTATCAAACAAAACACAATCATAAGAATCTCAGATCCTAACATAATCCAAGTGTTGTGAAACAAAGATTCTGTCGCTCCACTCCCTGACGCTTCTGCCGTGGTTTCGTTGTTTTGACGCGGCCGGGGTGTGACATGAATGTTGTACCAATTTTTGGTGACTGACTAGTCGACACTGAAGGTACACTTCCCCTGTAGTAAAGACCCACATTTTGCTTATACGAAGAACTACTCATTTTGCTTTGTTTTTGCAACTCAAGATCATGACTCTCAATTTTCTCGATCAAAGCATCCAAACTAATCGTATCAATCAATACATCATTTTTTTAGAATAAAAAAAAATGTCTGCCACTGATCAGCACGTGGTAAAGCTTCAATGATTTTGTCAACGATTTCTTCACGTGTTTTTACTATCCCAAACCTGCCAAGCTCACTTTTAAGGTGACAAAATGTTTCAATCATTTGTCTCACGGATTCTCCTTTTATACCATCAAACAAATCAAATTCCTTTTTAAGTAATGATATTTTATTCTTTTTAATCTGTTTTCCACCATCTGCTTTCACTCTTAACGCTTCCCACACATATTTTGATGACCTATCGTGATTAAGCAATGCAAAAATGTCATCTCTGATCGACTGTTGGATTAAGGCAATCATTCTTTGTTCATAAGAAATATTCTTTTTGTCTTCAACTAATAAACTTTTATGTGGAATTTCTTCATTTTTATCATTAACTGGCCTACTATACCCGAATTCCATACAAAACCAACTCTCATGTGCATAAGCTTTTGCATAGTTAACAAATCTTTCTTTCCACCAAGTATAATTTTCAATACTATCAAGTTTTGGTGGTTTTGAATTAGTTCCGTAAAAATTATCATGATTTATGTTTTCAGTTATAGCTTTAGAAATGCTTTTTGGTGCAACAGTTGATATTTCGGAAGACTCAGAAGTGTATGCTTTGTAGAACGTGTTATAGAACTATTCAGCCATGATAACCTGCAAAACACAATCAAACACTTTATCAACCTTGAAGATTAACAACCAAACACCCTGCATTCGTACGAAGTTATACAGGTGTGTTCGTACGAAGCTGTATGGGTGCATTCGTACGAGCTATCAATTGAACAAATCAGACAATATTGTCCTGGGTTCGTACGAAGCTGGTTATATGGCTTCGTACGAAGCTATGCTTCGATGAACAATGTTACGAATTTCATGGTTTTTTACTGATTTGAATACAATTTGGTTGGAATTTTGATCTGAAACTTTGTATGATTATTCAAAAACAGTTTTCACACAGCACATTCAAAAATCAGCCGTTTTTAACCATTAAAACTTTGTAGATCTGAGTTTAAAGTTTCAAAGAAAATGTAGAAGAAGAGATGAGTAAAAAATGAAGATTTTGCTCTGATTCTGATGTAGAGACTTCAATCTTCGTGTTTCTGATCCTTGCATATAGTCACCCGCTCTGATACCACTTGTGAATTCGAACCCGGGATCGAATCTTCAACCGAGAATGCGTACTGACACGTGTGTGGACGAGAACATGAGGATGTAATTATAACTGTTTTCTATTACTGATTTGACAGTACAAGAACCATGAAAACAAACGGGCAGAGCTTCGCCTCAAGAATGCCCAAAAGATACAAATTACAAGACCTATGCTCCTATTTATAGAGCTCATGGCTTCGCACAATGACTGATTGGATTCGTACGAAGCTGCCATGAATGTGTCTTCATACGAAGCCAACTTCGTACGAAGCTGCTCTTTAAAATGTAATCTTCATACTTCATTCAGTTCAGCACCAGTCTTGTGTCATTTGTTTCAGCTAGGATATGTGATTGACGCAAGCGATAGACATATGCACTCACAAAGAAAAATAAAAATAAGTGAAAAATGAAATATTATTAAGAGTGAATTACAAGTTTTGTCTTTTGCCTTTATATCAAATTTCAGACGGTGTCTTTTGTCTTTAAAATTGACGGGTTTTATACTTAATGTTTAAAAGTCTTACACGGGTTGTCCTCTGACCCTAACTCCGTTAATTTTATTTGTTAAGTGGAGTGTAACACCCTGAAAAATATAAAACTTTATATTAGAATTATAAAGTATAAATAAACGAGAATTTACTAACTAGAAATTTGTTTTTTTTAACCTAGTTAGTTAAAAGACTAGAAATAGCTTATGATAGGGTTAAAAGCTACTAAACAATATGTTGAACAAAGTTGAGTGGCTTAAGTTGTAAGAAATGAAACTTGAGTTAATTAAAACAAACCAAACACCCCAAAATGGGATGTCTGGTCGATTAGAACAACCAGGGGCGACACCCCCACCTTCAAACTCTCAAAATTCTACTTGAACTCTCAAATTGGAGGTGCAAATCTGGTCCAAACGAAAATCCGAGCATAGAATCGTGATCCTCATCACAAGAGGATTTCAAGGTATGTAAAATTTAAGCAGAACTCTCAACTTGAAATTTTCATGAATTGGTAAAAATCTTGAATTAGGGTTGCATGTGTATGTTATGATGACTAAGGAACAACTATAGTGTCTAGGGACAAACCCTAGACCAATAGAAGTTGAAATCATAAGAAATTTTGGTGAATCCGTGAACACCATTGTAGGTGATTAGTGGGATAAGTGTAAATTGATGAACACTAGGATATTGGGTGTTAATCTTGTGTAAATTGACAATTTGGGAGTGATTTCAGAAATCTAGAAGCTAACAATCATGTAAAATGTTGATTGAGATGAAATTAGGGCTAAATGATAAGCTATAAACTTGTCATATAATCATGTGAAAAATCTGCCCTTATAGTGTTTGATAAAATGCCTCAAAGAAGGTTTGAAACTGAATTGTTAAGTTAAAAACGCATAATTATGATGTATGTTAAAATGTGCGTTATGTATGTGAAACAAAGAGTTCTAAACATAAAGTGATTGAACTCTATAGGAAAGGAAACCGGGGCATCTAGCGGGCAAACCGGTGTGGACGCACGTTTGAAAGGCTTGCTTTAAAGGTATGTAACTTGATTTGTTACATTTGAATAAATTTTGTTGCTTAGTATATATGTAATTGATTGGTGAATAAAAGTCGAGTTGGAATTAAGCGATGGTGTTCGCTAGTTCGAATCATAGGCCAAGAAATTGGTTAGACCTCAATGGTTGTCATCAAAATTGGAGGATTCCATAGATGAGCTAAACGGGTCAAATAACCAATTAAGGCATGGGATATATTGTAGCACGGTTATTCGGTCTTTGTTAACAAATATAAAAGACCTATTTGATTATGAAAAATCAGTGTATTGGTTGGTTAGAATGAGGAATTTGAGAAAAGGGTTTGAGCAAAACAAACAAGAAATTAAAACATGAAGTTGCAGGGAATACCGTAAGTTACGGTATCACCGTAACTTACGGTAGAGATCAAAGTCTTACGGTATCCTTTTTCTGAGTTACGGTGGACCAAGATTGTAAGACGACTACCGTAACTTACGGTAGGACCGTAAGTTACGGTAGAACCTGGAAAATTCTGTAAATTGGTATAAATATAATTAATCGAATCCACTTTCATCGTAGTTTCGATTGAGTATATATTCTAAGTATTCTAATACTAATGTTTAGTGTAAACATTTCAGTTTTTAGGTACTTGAAGGTTACGGATGACGATCAAGCAAGCTTGTGAAGAACCGAACACAAATTTTGAAGCTTCCGCTATGTTATATCTGTTAATAGTCTATGGTTATGGGTTGTAAACAAATTTTTAAAACTTTTGGGATGTTCTAACTTGGATTTTAGATGACTAAGATTTATGCCATGTATGAACTTGACTTATGAATGTTAGGTTAAATCGGTATCTTTTATTATAATATGGTATGAATTATTATTAAATTCAAGTAAAATTAGTCGGGTGTTACAAGTTGGTAATCAGAGCTTAAGGTTGTCAACAAAGTGTTCGGTTCAAGCTTGATCGATCATCCGGTAAGAATTAACTTATTACGTTAATAAATTATGTATTACGTAAGGAATGAGAAACAAACTGATATGCATGGGAAGAGCGTGTTAACACACTCAAACCCGGAAACTGCATTAAATGTGAACGGTTAAAGCAAGTTAGGAACTTGGCTAAACCGAAACAAACAAAGCAATGTCATGAATGAAATGTTTAACGTTTGATGTAAACATTTCAGTTTATGTCGAAAGGGAGCAATAATGATCCGGTGCCGACAAGCACCGAACAAATGAAAGAAATAATTGCCGAGGAAGTAGGAAAGGCAATTGAAGGCAGTCTATCCGGATTTATAGACAAGATTCAAAGTACGGTGTTGTCGCTAGTAGAAGAGCGAGTTAAAAGGTTGGAGGATATTGTCAACCTCATGAAAGACAAAACCGGAGAACGTAAAGGGTGCTCATATAAGGAATTCATGGCGTGTAAACCGCCGATTTATAACGGGGAAGTCGACCCGATAATTTGCCAAAGATGGTTGGGCGATATTGAAGGGGTGTTTGAAAGGACCCATTGCGACGAAAGCGATTCCGTTGCCTACGGAACGGGTCAGTTAAGAGGACAAGCCAAGGATTGGTGGGATAACAAAAAGAATGAAATAGGGGCTGAAGCGGCAAGGGCCATGACGTGGGAAGAGTTTAAGACACCATTTCTTAAACATCATAGTCCCAAAGCGGTCATTAACAAAATCAAGGAAGAGTTCATGCAACTTAGGCACAAGGGTGAAACCATAGACAAGATCACGGCGATGTTTATGGATAAAATGAAGTTTAGTAGTGAATTGGTGACGAACGAAGAACAGAAAATATACTACTACTACAATATGTTGAGCGCTGAATATAGGGAGTTTATGACTCCTTCAAAATACGAGACCCTTACTGAAATCATTAACGTTGCTCGGGAACGGGAAATTGAATTGAAGAAACAAGTCGAAAGAGGTGAGCGAAGGGCACATGATGTGAATCCAAGCCCTACAAAGAAAGCCCGAACTGGAGAATCGGGAAAGAAGGTGGATGCTAAAGGTGGGTCGCCAAGTTGTAAAGTGTGCGGGAAAGGACACAAAGGGGAATGTTGGTTCAAGGACAAGCCATGCCCCATATGTAATAAGACGGGGCACACGGCCTCGCTATGCCCGGGAAAAGTCTCTGTTTGCTACAACTGTTATCAACCCGGCCACAAAAAGTCCGAATGTCCGGACTTAGTTGGAAAGAGAGATGTTAAAGAATCTCCAACAGAAGCTCCCAAAGTGAAGGCGAGGTCCTTCCAACTTACCGCGGCTGAAGCGAAGACAGAACCCGATGTGGTTTAAGGTATATTCACAATTAACTCAATTCCAGCACGTGTATTGTTTGATACGGGTGCGAATAAATCCTTCATTTCGCATGGATTTATTCGACATCCTTCATTTGTATTAACGAAATTACATGTGCCCTTAGAAGTTGAAATAGGGGACAACAAAAGTTTTATAGTTTGTGATGTTTGTTGAGGCTGCAAACTAAGCATCGACGATGAGGAATACTTGATAGACCTAATCCCGATGTCAATGGGAGAATTTCAAGTAGTCGTTGGGATGGATTGGCTAGCCCAGCACCATGCAAAAGTCGTGTGTTTTCGTAAAGAGATAAAACTAACATCTCCGAGCGGAAAACACGTCACCATCTATGGCGAAAAGGGAGGTAACCCCATAGTGTGTTCAATGTTGAAAGCTCACAAGCTTATGAAGCGAGGCTGCAAGGCGTTCATGATATACGTAAATGAGCCCGAGAAAGAGTCACGGAAGATTGAAGATGTACCGGTAGTACGAGATTATGGAGATGTGTTTCCGGAGGATTTACCGGGGATACCGCCTGAACGGGAAGTAGAGTTCGGGATCGAATTGATTCCGGGCGCAAAACCCGTAGCAAAGGCCCCATACCGGCTCGCACCGTCGGAATTACAAGAGTTGATGTCCCAAATTCAAGACCTGCTTGACAAGGGATTCATAAGGCCGAGTGTGTCTCCTTGGGGCGCACCGGTATTGTTCGTGAGAAAGAAAGACGGGAGCATGCGCATGTGTATCGATTACCGGGAGTTAAACAAACTCACGGTGAAGAACCGATACCCGCTCCCGAGGATAGATGATTTATTCGACCAATTACAAGGAGCGAACTGGTTTTCAAAAATTGACCTTAGATCTGGGTATCACCAACTAAAGGTCAAAGAAGAAGATGTGCCGAAGACGGCTTTTCGCACGAGATACGGACATTACGAATTCCTCGTGATGTCATTTGGGCTAACAAACGCACCCGCGGCTTTCATGGACTTCATGAACCGGGTTTGCAAGCCAATGTTGGATAAGTCGGTCATTGTGTTTATCGATGACATCTTGGTGTATTCGAAAAATGAAGCGGAGCATGCACACCATTTACAAGAGGTGTTGGAGACACTGAGGCGAGAGAGGTTATATGCAAAATTCTCTAAATGTGCCTTTTGGTTACGAGAGGTACAATTTCTCGGCCACGTCATAAGTGCCGACGGAGTATTGGTGGATCCGTCCAAGATCGAGGCTGTGTCAAAATGGAATCCCCCGAAGAACCCTTCGGAAATTAGAAGCTTTTTGGGGCTTGCGGGATACTACAGGAGATTCATTCAAGATTTCTCCAAGATTGCGTCACCGCTAACAAAGCTAACCCAAAAGAAAGAAAAGTTCATTTGGGGTGTCGATCAAGAAAAAGCGTTTCAAACGCTAAAGGAAAAGTTAACTCAAGCTCCGGTACTGACATTGCCGGACGGAGTCAAAGATATGGTGGTTTATTCGGATGCTTCACTATCGGGGCTTGGATGCGTTTTGATGCAACGGGGCAAAGTTATAGCTTATGCCTCGAGACAATTGAAGATACACGAGAAGAAATATCCCACGCACTATCTTGAATTGGCTGCGGTGGTATTTGCCTTAAAGATATGGAGGCACTACTTATATGGGGGTAAAGTGCACTATATTCACCGATCACAAGAGCTTGAAATACTTCTTCGATCAGAAGGAGTTAAATATGCGACAAAGGCGATGGCTAGAAACGGTGAAAGACTTTGATTGTGAAATACATTATTACCCCGGAAAGGCTAATGTGGTGGCGTATGCTCTGAGCACAAAAGTGGACTATGTCCCAATACGAGTAAGGTCGATGCAACTCGTGGTGACCTCAGGTATACTTGAACGTATTCGAGAGGCGCAATTTGAAGCAATGAAAGAAGAGAATTGGAAGAAAGAAAGAATAATCGGTCAATTGAAAGATTTGTCGGATGGAAGTAACGGGTTGAAGACTCGATCCGGAAGGATATGGGTCCCACATACTTGTGGAGTGAAGGTGCTTCAACTTAATGAAGCTCATAAATCCCGTTATTCAATTCATCTGGGTGCGACCAAAATGTACAATGATTTGAAACAAAATTATTGGTGGCCCGGAATGAAGAGGGATGTGGCGAAGTATGTGGAAAAATGCTTGACATGTTTACAAGTCAAGGCGGAGCATCAGAAACCATACGGCAAACTCCAACCGTTAGAAATTCCGGTTTGGAAATGGGAGCATATTACAATGGACCTATTAACCAAGTTGCCTAAGACGAATCGTGGTTTCGATGCCATATGGGTAGTGGTGGATAGATTGACGAAAAGTGCTCACTTCATTCCGATTCGTGAGACTTATACGTCAGAAAAGATGTCAGAAGTTTACACTAATGAAATAATAGCACGTCATGGGGTGCCGGTATCCATCGTGTCTGATAGGGACACCCGGTTTACTTCAAATTTCTGGCGAGATTTCCAAGAGCAAATGGGAACCAAATTGTTCATTAGCACTGTGTACCATCCTCAAACAGATGGACAGAGTGAAAGAACGATACAAACATTGGGGGATATGCTACGGGCATGTATAATCGACTTTGGAGGAAGTTGGGATGTTCACCTACCGTTAGTCGAGTTTTCGTATAATAACAGCTACCAATCTAGTATTAAGATGGCACCTTACGAAATGCTTTATGGTAGGAAGTGTCGAACCCCGGTATGTTGGGGTGAAGTGGGTCCACGTGAACTCGCTCACCAAGATATAGTACGAGCCATGAATGAAAAGATCGATATAGTTCGGGCACACTTGAAAGCGGCTCAAGACAGGCAAAAGGCGTATGCTGATAAAAGGAATAGGCCAATCGAATTCCAGGTTGGCGACATGGTCATGCTAAAAGTTTCCCCATGGAAGGGCGTTATTAGATTCAGAAAAAGGGGGAAACTAAGCCCGAGGTTTATTGGGCCATTTAAAATTATCGGAAGGGTTGGCAAGGTAGCTTACCGCCTTGAGCTACCGGAGGAATTAAGTGGGATTCATGGCACGTTTCACGTGTCACAATTACGAAAGTGCCTAGCAGACGAAACGGCCTATATCCATTACGATGATATCGAAGTGGATAATAGTCTGAATTATGCGGTGAGACCGGTGGAGATTTTAGATCGAAAGGTCAAACATTTACGAAATAAACAAATTGACCAAGTCAAGATCAAATGGGAGCATAGGAAAGGTTCGGAGACTACGTGGGAGTCCGAAGAGGAGATGCGATGTCTCCACCCTACATTATTTGGTACGTACTTCGGTTTCGGGGACGAAACCCTTTTAAGGGGGGTGGACTTGTAACACCCCGAAAAATATAAAACTTTATATTAGAATTATAAAGTATAAATAAACGAGAATTTACTAACTAGAAATTTGTTTTTTTTAACCTAGTTAGTTAAAAGACTAGAAATAGCTTATGATAGGGTTAAAAGCTACTAAACAATATGTTGAACAAAGTTGAGTGGCTTAAGTTGTAAGAAATGAAACTTGAGTTAATTAAAACAAACCAAACACCCCAAAATGGGATGTCTGGTCGATTAGAACAACCAGGGGCGACACCCCCACCTTCAAACTCTCAAAATTCTACTTGAACTCTCAAATTGGAGGTGCAAATCTGGTCCAAACGAAAATCCGAGCATAGAATCGTGATCCTCATCACAAGAGGATTTCAAGGTATGTAAAATTTAAGCAGAACTCTCAACTTGAAATTTTCATGAATTGGTAAAAATCTTGAATTAGGGTTGCATGTGTATGTTATGATGACTAAGGAACAACTATAGTGTCTAGGGACAAACCCTAGACCAATAGAAGTTGAAATCATAAGAAATTTTGGTGAATCCGTGAACACCATTGTAGGTGATTAGTGGGATAAGTGTAAATTGATGAACACTAGGATATTGGGTGTTAATCTTGTGTAAATTGACAATTTGGGAGTGATTTCAGAAATCTAGAAGCTAACAATCATGTAAAATGTTGATTGAGATGAAATTAGGGCTAAATGATAAGCTAGAAACTTGTCATATAATCATGTGAAAAATCTGCCCTTATAGTGTTTGATAAAATGCCTCAAAGAAGGTTTGAAACTGAATTGTTAAGTTAAAAATGCATAATTATGATGTATGTTAAAATGTGCGTTATGTATGTGAAACAAAGAGTTCTAAACATAAAGTGATTGAACTCTATAGGAAAGGAAGCCGGGGCATCTAGCGGGCAAACCGGTGTGGACGCACGTTTGAAAGGCTTGCTTTAAAGGTATGTAACTTGATTTGTTACATTTGAATAAATTTTGTTGCTTAGTATATATGTAATTGATTGGTGAATAAAAGTCGAGTTGGAATTAAGCGATGGTGTTCGCTAGTTCGAATCATAGGCCAAGAAATTGGTTAGACCTCAATGGTTGTCATCAAAATTGGAGGATTCCATAGATGAGCTAAACGGGTCAAATAACCAATTAAGGCATGGGATATATTGTAGCACGGTTATTCGGTCTTTGTTAACAAATATAAAAGACCTATTTGATTATGAAAAATCAGTGTATTGGTTGGTTAGAATGAGGAATTTGAGAAAAGGGTTTGAGCAAAACAAACAAGAAATTAAAACATGAAGTTGCAGGGAATACCGTAAGTTACGGTATCACCGTAACTTACGGTAGAGATCAAAGTCTTACGGTATCCTTTTTCTGAGTTACGGTGGACCAAGATTGTAAGACGACTACCGTAACTTACGGTAGGACCGTAAGTTACGGTAGAACTTGGAAAATTCTGTAAATTGGTATAAATATAATTAATCGAATCCACTTTCATCGTAGTTTCGATTGAGTATATATCCTAAGTATTCTAATACTAATGTTTAGTGTAAACATTTCAGTTTTTAGGTACTTGAAGGTTACGGATGACGATCAAGCAAGCTTGTGAAGAACCGAACACAAATTTTGAAGCTTCCGCTCTGTTATATCTGTTAATAGTCTATGGTTATGGGTTGTAAACAAATTTTTAAAACTTTTGGGATGTTCTAACTTGGATTTTAGATGACTAAGATTTATGCCATGTATGAACTTGACTTAGGTTAAATCGGTATCTTTTATTATAATATGGTATGAATTATTATTAAATTCAAGTAAAATTAGTCGGGTGTTACATGGAGGCAAACCGGTTTTTTACGTATTTATTTTAAAGAACCATTCTAATAATTTTAATTAGAGTAAAATGCTGTTTTGGTCCCTGTTGTTTATACCCAATTGCAATATTTTACAAAATTTAAATGTTTTTTTGCAATTTACATACGAAGTTTTATATTTTATCACAATTTCACTCCAGCAGACTTACATCATCCACCTTCTTGTTAAATCATAGTCACATGATAGACATGTAATGGATAAATGCACAAACCATTAAAATAATCGTTTAATCATTTTACATAATTCATTATCGTGTATTATTGTAACAACAACGGGATTAATAGTTGTGGTTTCTTAACCAGTTTTGTCGTTGATGTTCAAATTTTGATGGAAGTTGTGACAATGTGGAAAAAAAGTTTGAAAACAATATTTGTTTCTATTTTTAATTTTATGAATACATTTAGTTTTATTTTCGTTTAAATTGAAAAAAATATTAGCTATCCTTATGGTTTTATTTTCATATGTTATAAGAGAATCGATTATCTAATTATGTTTTGTTTTTATATGTCTTGTTAGTTTTTGGTGTATTATTATAAGTTTTAAATAAGGCAAAAATACAAACAAAAAAAAAAATTCCTTGCGTTTATTAAAAAATAATGAAAAACATTAAAAAGAAAACAATTATGTATGAAAATTAAAGGTTTGGTCATTTAGGGTAAAGGTAAAACTATCATTTATGAAAATGTAAACAAAGTTTTTAAACAATAATTAGCATAAAGGTTGTATTATGTCAAAAAATAAAGTGAACATAAAGTATCTTAAGCATGATTTTTATAGATAAAAGGATTAAGCCAGCAATTTTATATAAACGTAAAGAGCATTTTCTATTTTTTTTTTCTTCAGTTAACTATCTAGTTTGTTTAATGACAGAAAGTTAAATACTAAATAATTGTTTAAAGCTAAAATACTTGTAAAATGTTTTTTTTTAATGGTGACTTTCTTTTTGAGTGATCCAATAATTATATACATATGTTTCATTTTTTAGATCCTTTACTTAAATTTATAATAATATATAATGAAAACCGAAATTGAAAGATTATCAGCTTTCACAAAGGTGTTTCCTTCAATTTTAATGGTTAATTACGAATTTATCCATCACATGGAGTTAGTCTGGTGGAGTTAAATTGCAATGAAATCGTAACCTTGATATGTAAATTGCAAAACATTTGGATTTTGTAAAATATTGCAATGGACTATAAACAACAGCGACCAAAACCACAATTTATTCTTTTAATTATAAAAACAAAATGAATTATATGTATATATGGTGGGGTTTGGCTACAAAGTCTAAAACTCCTAAAAAGTATACAAACTCATAAAACACCATACTGTTAGCCATAAAACACACACCAAAACCCATAGATAACAGAGTGAAGATTACTAAAGTATCATATTCAAACCCTAACAGTCCATAAAAACTTCAAACACACCATCTTATAACTATGAATATAAAACACAAATGATAATCAACATAAAACAATATGATGTTAGTCATTCAATAACCAGAGCTTTATCATCCATAACACAAATCAAAACCCACATATATGGT
Source organism: Helianthus tuberosus (assembly GCA_030545235.1). Classification (NCBI taxonomy): domain Eukaryota; kingdom Viridiplantae; phylum Streptophyta; class Magnoliopsida; order Asterales; family Asteraceae; genus Helianthus; species Helianthus tuberosus. The sequence goes on from CM060413.1 coordinate 93,498,200, forward strand.
GTTTTAGTAATCTTTATTTTTTTGTAGGTTTTGAGTGGTTGACATTATGATATTTTATGACTTTTTAGGAGTTTGGACTTTGTAGCCAGCTCCTATCATATGTGTGTAGAGGTTTAGGTACCTGTAAAAAGGACATTTTTCAAAGGTGTGTGAGAAGACATAGAAATTGACATGTAGGCATCATGTTTTAGACTTAGACATGATCTTTTGGGTTGTTTTGGCAAGACAAACAACAAACATAACAATTTAAAACATAATGCAATGTATTATAGGCATGAAATTTAAAACACAACTGAAACACACTACTTAACACTTAAAATCACCCTACTTAACGCTCTTGGAATGGTGTTTTAAGTTTTAGGTTAGTTGGAGTCTAAGTGTGAGAAAAAAAAAACAAGGAAAAAGAAATTTTAAAATCTAGTTTGCGAGAATGAGTACTTAAAAATAGATAATTAGGTTGAAAGTTCATTAGATAAGGTTTAAATGAAATTTTGATCAAATAGTTAGAAACAAATTCTAGCATAAAGATAACTGACTACACATTTTGAAAGTTGTTAATTAGGTAGCTATGTGTATAATAAAATAAATGGTCGAAGATAGTTATTCGATTCTCGTCGGTAAGAAAATCTTGCAGTTTAAGTGGGTGTGTAGATACGGTTTGTCAAAAGGTTTCTAGTCAACAATGATTTTCCAAATGTCACACCCCAACCGATGGAGGAATCATCGGGGTGTGGCACTGAGCGAAACAGATTGTTCAAGAGAAACCATAACAACTATTAAATGACACAAGTTTGCATAGATATAATATAAAAAGCGTTTACACATAACCAACGTGTAACACGTAACGGGCGAAGCATGTAACTATCAACAATGATACAACCTAGCCACGTGACTACGATGTAGAATATGCGCGGCACATGTTCACCGAAGTGAACACGTGAAGTAAAGTAATGTGATCCTTAGCAACCCCTGTTCACAACAGGTGCTGAGTCCAAACTATAGTACTATCGTTGCTAAAGGCAGTCTAGTGTAACACTATATAAGCATAGTAACAAGCATTAAACAAATTACGTATAGCATGCGGGAGCGGTTAGCGTTCATAAAGTGTTTGCGTTGTGTGTTGTGTTTTGATAGTGAAGTATGTAACACCCAAAAGTGTGTTTCGAGTATACTCATAGTGTGTGTTTATCAAGTAAACACAATCTGGATTGGATTAAAGGGAGCTCCGGATCAGCCTGCGTACAGGAACAGAAGCATAAGTCTTCCAAGTGCTGACACGGTCGAAATCAGAGTGTCGAGTGGGGTAAAAAGCGAGTTAAGTGTCCAACAGCCTATCCGGACGTATGGGTCTAGTCCATCCGGACGGATGGGCTCCATCGGGACGGATGGCCCATTCAGGCGGATTGTCTATGGTTGTTTGTGAACCATTAAAATTTTTTAAGTTTTGATTTAAAACGTTCTAATAGGTTTGGTAACGGAGTCAAACAACGGAAATCATCAGGGTCAACTTATCTAGACGGATGGACATTGTCCATTTGGACGGATGGGCTGAGCTGAAATTTTTGTAAAAATTTTCTTAAACAACAGTTTTGGTTAACGGAGACGGACATGTTGACGGATTCAAACAACGGAAAGCACCAAGCCCAGTCCATTCGGATGGATGGGCTTTGCCCATTCGATCAGATGTTCTGTTCTTGATGTAGATTCATGTTCGACCCGTTAGTCGGTCTATCTCTTTGGTGGGAATCAGCTTCAGAGTCGGCTATTGACCATGGAACGAGTCGAGTGTCTGATGGAGTCCCGATTCCACCAATGTTTTATAAAAATCGAAGAAAATTCATAAACAAGTTGAAAAAATGTTGAAATATTTCATAACTTGATCCTATATCGATTGAATGTTTCCCCACAACAGTTTGCTTAAGCAAAACGAGTGGAAACCATCTTCGAGGTTGCTGGAATCAAGGGCTTTTGAGAAAAAGTTAAAGTGTGTGTGTGTGTGTGAGTGTGATTATGATTAAGAAGATGGAGTAGAAGTGAAATAGTGGTGAAGATTGAAGAAGATTGAAGGAAAAAAGCTTACAAAAAGTCTTGATTTGTGTCAGAAAGCTTGGGAGCGGATGAGAGAGCTTAAAAGGTTGATGTAGGATCGAGAGACGATCTAAATGAGTCTATCAGAAGAGTTCTCGGTCTAATCAGAGGCGGAATTCATTGATTAGACTTTGTAATAGCATGATTCACTCTTAAATGTCTTGTTTTATTGATTTCACACGATTATAGATCAGATGACACGTCGGCAGCACTTCGGTACCGGAAACAAGATCGTTACAAATGACTCATCACATCAGGTATATATAGGGGAGATGATTTCGCACGAAATAGGCAAAAGACATTTCGTGCGAAATGGCTGATTGCCATTTCGTATGAAATAGCTCAAAGTCATTTCGTGCGAAATGAACTTTCAACACACAAACCCTATTTTCCTCGTACTACGTACCCTGATCTAACATTTCTATTTCAAGACTCGATACAAGACGAAGTCGACAGACATATGCACCAACAGTTGAAATGGAGACACAAGTCCCCTATTTATACACGAGGGTGGGGTTAAGTCGGTACGCGCATGACTATATCCGGATGGCTCCATCCGGACGGATGAGCTCCATCCGGGCGGATGGTCCATTCGGACGGCCAAGTTTGCATTTGTTAGTTTTCCTTCTTTGGTTCTTTAGTTAAGTGTTGCATTACGTTTTATCGATTTGCGAGTGAGCGTTTGAGCGTATAAGCGTTCCGTTGATAACCACATAACATTCTAAGCAAGTAATCACACAAATAATACACATACGATAATTAAATTCGCGTTTCGGGTTTGCGTTGAGTTTGCGTTGCGATAAGCGTTTAAGTATCAAGCGTTATAAATAGCGTTTAAATGCGACAATTGTGACGAAGTAGCCTTGTAACATGCGTTTAAAATATAGTTTAACCCATAGCGTTAATCAAATCTCGAGAGTACAAGTGTTTACGAAAGAAATAAGTTAAAAGTAGAAACTGTCACACCCTGACTTTTGCGGAAGCGTGGTTATTGGTGTGACTTCTTAATACCATAGCATTCAATCATAACAATGCTATATGATAAAACCAAAAGACATTCATCCATAAATTTTAAGTTTAGAAAATACCACAACATACTTGTCTGAAAACATCGACACCAAATTCAAGTTACAAACCATAACATGTTTTAATGAGTTCACGAAGACTCGACCACATAACTTAAACCAAACCTGAGCTTAGGACCATATATCTCGTCCAGGAGTAAGATACATCTCCTAAACCCTACGACCTCGGATGACATCTTTTATTTATAACGCAGCTTGAAGCACATGCATACACCTGCCAGATCCACTTAGTTTCCTGAAATACGTGTTGTTTAAATATATCAACAAAACTTGAGCGAGTTCATGTGTTCGTGAGTATGTATAAAACCTTTGTAAACAGTGTAAGTATGAATGTCCCTGTATGATAGCAAACAAGGAAAAGATCACCAATGGTTTGCAAGGCCACTGATTTGTGTGACGGTGTAGGAAGACTCAAACCTAGCAAAGTTGCACCGGGCTTCCTGTCACACCCTGCCACGTAAAACAACGAGACGTGGCGGAAACGTCGGGGAATGTTGTAACAGAATTAATTGTTTCACAACCATGGAAATTAAAGTTTCGTTTTATTCATCAAACAAGCGAGTTACATTGTCTTTAAACAAGAAATAAAGAGTACATAACATAAATTAACTAGTTCTTGTCTCGTTTTAAGTCACTAAGACACAGGTCCGCCTAAGTATGTCTCGATAAGTCCTATGCATCAACTCCTGAAAACACATGTGAAAATAGGTACGTCAGCATAAAAATGCCCGTAAGATACATAGGTTTTGTGAAAATAGGTTTCATGACTTGTAAGTTTAGAAAGAGTTGTTTAATAAAGTTTAGTCATGAACCTTGTAAATTGATTTGTTTTGTAAATCATTTGAAAAACAATAAGTTCAGATGATATGTATAAATAAGAGAATAATGTATGGTTAAATGAATAACCATGTAAAATGAGTTTGTATAAGGTAAGTTGTTTGTCAAACAATGTGTTGTGAAAAGTATGTTATTTGCATAAAATGTTATATGTCTTAAATTGAAATGATTCAAATAACGCTACGATATGTAATACCATACAAACGCTTATATATAGGAAGTACCAGCGGCGTATCCACCGTGCTTGTATCATATTACACACGCCTCGTTACTTAAATCACTTACTCAAACCAAACCATCAAGATGTAATGTTTAACAATTGTAGAAATGTTTATTGTCAAATGGTTCACATGGTTTAATAGATACAAATGGTTTACCTAATGTAATATAATGTGTTCATATGCTGGATGAGCATATGCAACAAAATGTAACGTAAAACAATGTACTAAGTATGCACACAATGGACATACATAGCATAAAATGTAATGTAAAACAATGTACTAAGTATGCACACAATGGGCGTACATAGCATGAAATGTAATGTAAAACAATGTACTAAGTATGCACACAATGGGCGTATATAGCATGAAATGTAATGTAAAACAATGTACTAAGTATGCACACAATGGGCGTACATAGCATGAAATGTAATGTAAAACAATGTACTAAGTATGCACACAATGGACATACATAGCGTGAAATGTAATGTAAAACAATGTACTAAGTATGCACACAATGGGCGTACATAGCATGAAATGTAATGTAAAACAATGTACTAATAGTGTACTAATGAACATAGTAAGCATATGATATGAAAACAGGAAAGCATGAAAGTAACAAGTAGGCACATGTGTTTCACCCCAAAACAGTTTGAAAACAGTAAAAGAGGGGTCTATGTACTCACTTGAGATTGCTTAGTAGTCCTTGAGTAACAACCAAACAATGCTAGAGATCACGGATATCAAACGGCACCTAATATAGGTAACTATGTTAATATACCGGACCTAAATCGGAGGATTGGATAGAATGAGGGTTCGTAAAACAAACGAGTACGGAGACTCGTGTAATATGGTTTAACAAAGCCCACATACTAAAATGAAACCTAACCTAAGTGCTTACGACCCATTATGACCCGTTTAGGTAGCTTATGCTACTTTAACGCGTCGTTCGCGTGAAATGCGTTCGAACTGCTTAACTAGTCCTATGACAAGTAATATATGCCTTAACATGTCTAATATTGTTGCCAAATCAGTTTAGATACCAAAAGTTATGTTACATATGCTTAAAATGAATTTTGGCGTAAAAAGGGTATTTTGGTAATTTACCTAAGGCATATATACTACCTATCATACAACTAACTAAACATCGTGACCATAAGGTATAACCTCGGAAGGTTATTCCCTACATACTATGGTCTCCTAATGTGTTTGGTCGGATCCTAATGATCGACCAAACGGGTCGGGTTCGAAAGTATAAGCGATTGTTTAGATCGCTTACCTTACGACCCTATTTAAGCACTAAACTAAAAGTGACGAGCTAAGCATGTTAAAACATGCTTAACTAAGTTTAGAAAACAGGTTTGGTATCAAAACAAACGGTTTTGATACCTAAGAGTAGTTTGGTTACAAAATACGCAATAACACGCATTGTGGCCGAAACTACGACTCGTCACTGAGTCTTGATAACGTGGTAATCAGTAGGTATAGTCTCTAGGGACTATAACCATCATGATTACACTCACGTTATGAAGTTCAAACGAACTTCGCATTGACCATAAACTGGTCAACGCCGAAAGTCAAACAAAGTTTGACTTTTAACGCTAAACGAATCAAGAGAACGAAGGAACACTTACAAAGGGTCCCCGAAAGCTTATCTTGATCCAAGTAGCTCAGGTATGAAGTAATGGCTTCAACTTAGAGCTTTCAGATCAGATTTGTGGGTTTTTGGAGTTGGGATGGATGGGTATTTATAGGATACTTGGAACCGTTCGGATCGTTTATCGAATAACGTGCTATGATCTCATCCATACACTTGTTGAAACCTTGTGGTAACTCAAAATGGCCCCTCATGAGCAGGAAAGGGCAAGTGTGGGTGAGTTGGGAGTGCTAAACAGCTGTTAACAGCTGTTAAATTCAGTTAATCTGGTCTGGGAGACTGACGCGGGCCGCGTAAGGATACACACAAGACTTACGCGTGCCGCCTGGCCTTGTCTGATCAGAACCAACTTTGCCATATTGACAGTTTCAGTCCCTGATGGTGTTTAAGGCCATTTCCGACATGTTTAAGGCCCGTTAAGCCAACTTTAAGGCCCTAAAATGATTCCTAAACATTGTGGACATGAAACATGCTCAAAAATATTCCGGATGTTGGTTCGTTTGGCCGTACGATCGCGATGTTCGCTTAATTACGACGGAATGCGCATAAGCGCGAAAAACGATCCAAATTGCGCGACGAATGGATTTTTCTCATACCAAACACTAAAATAAAATATTTTAGTGCTTACATAAATTTTTGGATGTCCGGATGTATTCAGAACGTAAGTTATGCGCGAAAATGCAAACTTGTGCACTTTTTGACGCTTTTAGTCCTTGAATGACCCAAAAGTTTATTTTAGCACACCGAACCCCTCAAAGCCTATTTCTAAGCTATGTAAATGATATTTATGGTATGCTTAACTTATGGCCATGTTCTGGAATGTCTGTTACAGTTCAAATTGGCATACTTTCGCAGTTTGTCAACTTTAGTCCCTGTAAGCGATTTAACTTGATTTTGCCATACCAAAGCCTTCGAAACTTATTTCTAAGTTATGTAAAGGTTATTTAAGGTATGTTATGGTAATTTCCTAGGCTAACCATACCAATTGTATTGTAAGTAATCCTTTGTAACATGTATTTCACCCCCGAAGTAAATAACAAAACAGTTTAAAGAAAAGGGGGAAACATGAACTCACTGTATTGCGTCTTCAGAACTAGTAACTCCGATCTCGTCAGCAAACACGACTACCTACAATGTAATAGTGTCTATTAGGCGGACGGGTCGTGCCTTTGCTTAGTATTAATGTTTTGGAGTTACGTTTCTAATGTTATTCCAAGTTGTATAATTATTTGTCAAAATAACTAATATTTCAACTTAAATTATATATAGTTTTGGAATAATTGTTTAAGCATGTTGGTGCACTGATATTTGTTAATTTCGTCTTTATCAAGTCTTGTATTGTAGTAGATAGATCAGGGCACGGATATCGAGAAAACAGTATTTTGAGGTAATTCCGCATGAAATAAACATATATCATTTCAAACGGAATTAAGGTTACAAGCGAAATTAGTAATTCCGCACGGAATTAACTAATTCCGCATGAACTCATAATTCCGCTTGAGTTGTTTTCATGCGGAATTAAGACGCCTATAAATACTGGTCTTGTCTGATCATTTGGAACGGAATTAGCAGTTGTGTTTGAGAGCCGAGGTGCTGCCGAATTGTAATCAGATCTGTAAAAGCTCAGGAAATCAGTAATAGATAAAGATTAGAAAGGAACAAGCTGTGTTGACATCATTTACATTGATTCCGCCTTTGTTTTTGATGATGAACTACTCAGATTGACTCGTTAGGGTCACACGACGATCCAACAAGTCGTATCAGAGCTCAGGACGAGGAGTTCATACCAAATCAGCTTGTTTTCACCGGATTCTTTCACTTCTACACCTTCTTTTCTGATTTGAACAAGATTTAACGGTTGAAATGGCCTGATTTTCACATATATCAATCGAAACACAGTTTTAAGTAATCCTTGAAAGTATTGGACTTTAAATCGATTTAAAACTAGTCAAATTGTTAATTTCGTTTCAAAACAGATTCGAGAATGATGACGTCATCCTAATTTCATTTGAGAATTTCACCGTAATTCCGCACGGAATTATACTTGATTCTTAATTTCGCTTGATAGTCCAAACGGAATTACTAATTTCGCTCCAAGTGATTAATTTCGCTTGAAATCAATCTAATTCCGCACGGAATTAGATTCTGGTTGGTAATTTCGTTTGAAACCTATTTCCGTTTGAAATTAATCTCGTTTGAGTGGGTAATTTCGTTTGAAGCTATTCCGTTCGATAGTGGGTCAGATCCCCACAGTTATAACAAGAACCTGGTGGGTAGTGTGGTCGTGCAGCTTGACCCTGTTGCTGAGCAGGAGGCTGAGCAACTCGTTGAGCCGGGTTCTGAACTGCCTGATTCTGAGCAAAACGACAAACATCAGCAAGATGACCTGACTTCCCACAGTTAGTACAGAAACGGCACGGAAATTGCGGCTGATGGTGACTGTTGCATCTATTGCACAAAGGTGCATTCCCTGCATAACGCTTCTTCGCTGGAGGCTGTACGGGTTGGTTGGGAGCTTCCTGGTTAACTTGGGCAGTGACAGCAAAATTTTGGGAAGCCTTACGCTTCCTTGACCCTTTCGAAGAACCAGTTTCCTTACCCTTCTTGTCATCCTCTTTGTCAGACGCCTGCTTCTTACCTTTGTCACCCTTTTTATGCAGCTTTCCCTTTCTACCTGTGACTCAGTCAATGTCCCTGCTAACTCGATCGCCTGACGGAGTGTGGTAGGGTTACTACCAGTAATGATGTCTTGTACTGAGTCAGGTAGACCATCGATGTACCTTTCTATAGCCTTGTCGAGTGGGGTGACCATTGTTGGGCAAAGCAGACTTAACTCCTCATACCTATCAGTATACGCCCTGTGCTCGCCACTATCTTGTTTCAAATCATCAAACTCTCTTTCCAATGCTCGCAGTTCATGACGAGGACAAAACTCCCTCATCATAAGGGCCCTAAGTTCGGCCCAAGTTTGTGCTATGTCACACCCCGACCACGTAGAACATACAAAACGTGGCGGAAACGTCGGGGAGTGTTGTAACAGAATTAATTGTTTCAAATCCATGGCAATTGAAGTTTCATTTTATTAACCAAACATGAAAGTTTACATTGTTTTAAACAAGAACCAAAGAGTACATAACATAAATTAACTAGTTCTTGTTTCGTTTTAAGTCACTAAGGCACAGGTCCGCCTAAGTATGTCTTGATAAGTCCTATGCATCATCTCCTGAAAACACATGTGAAAATAGGTACGTCAGCATAAAAATGCCTGTGAGATACATAGGTTTTGTGAAAACAGAATTCATGACTTATGTTTGAGAAAATGTTTAGTCATGAACCTTGTAATTTGCTTTGTTTTGTAAATCATTTGAAAAACGATAAGATCAGATGATATGTATAAATAAGAGAATAATGTATGGTTAAATGAATAACCATGTAAAATGAGTTTGTATAAGATGAGTTGTTTGTAAATCAATGTCTTGTGAAAAGTATGTTATTTGTATAAAATGTTATATGTCTCGAATTGAAATGATTCAAATAACCCTACGATATGTAATACCATACAAGCACTTATATATAGGAAGTACCAGCGGCGTATCCACCATACTTGTATCATATTACACACGCCTCGTTACTTAATCACTTAATCAAACCAAACTACCAAAGTAAAATGTTCATGTTTAATGTAAATCATGTAATGTGTATCCAAAATGTAAGCATGTGATGAATAACAAATGTACTAAGTATCCAACAAAGAACATACATAGCATAAAGTGTAATGTATAACAATGTACTAAGTATGCAACAAAGAACATACATAGCATAAGTGTAATGTAAAACAATGTACTAAGTATGCACACAATGGACATACATAGCATGAAATGTAGGACGATGTACTAAGTACGCACGCAATGGGCATACGTAGCATGAAATGTAATGTAGAACGATGTACTAAGTACGCACCCAATGGGCATACATAGCATGTAATGTAAAACGATGTACTAAGTACGCACACAATGGGCATACATAGCATGAAATGTAATGAAATCATGTACTATAATGTACTAACGAACATAGCAGGTATTTGATGTGAAAACATGGAAAGCATGAAAGTCACAGGTAGGCACATGTGTTCCAACCCAAAATGTTTGGAAAACAGAAAAAGATGGGTCTATGTACTCACTTGAGATTGCTTAGTAGTCCTTGAGTAACAACCAAACAATGCTAGAGATCACGGATATCAAACGACACCTAATATAGGTAACTATGTTAATAAACCAGACCTAAATAGGAGGATCGGATAGAATGAGGGTTCATAAACCAAACGAGTATGGAGACTCGTGTAATATGGTTTAACAAAGCCTACATACTAAATGAAACCTAGCATAAGTGCTTACGACCCATTACGACCTGTTTAGGTAGCTTATGCTACTTTAACGCGTCGTTCGCGTGAAACGCGTTCGGACCGCCTAACTAGTCCTATGACAAGTAGAATATGCCTTAACATGCCTAATATTGTCGCCAAATCAGTTTAGATGTCAAAAGTTATGTCACATATGTTTATAATGAATTTTGGCATCAAAGGGGTATTTTGGTAATTTACCTAAGGCATATAAACTACCTATCATACAACTACTTAAACGTTGTGACCATAAGGTATAACCTCGGAAGGTTATTCCCTACCTACTATGGTCACCTAATGTATTTGGTCGGATCCTAATGATCGACCAAATGGGTCGGGTTCGAAGGTATAAGCGATTTATTAGATCGCTTACCCTTACGACCCTAGACAACGTGGTAATCAGTAGGCATAGTCACAAGGGACTATAACCATCGTGATTACAATCACGTTGCGAAGTTCAAACGAACGTCGCATTGACCATAACTGGTCAACGCAGAAAGTCAAACAAAGTGCAATAGGTTAGGTCACTTTGCTAGGGAATGTAGGAGTCAAACCAATGGACCTATTATCACTCACCCTAGTCCAAGACCACAAAATAACCAAAGCACTGAAATATTCCCAATATACCCCTGCTGCCCATGTAAACACTGCCCATTATGCACATCCTGCAACCCTTGTTCCTGTGCATTATGTCCAAACCACTGTCCCACAAATTCAGTATGTCCAAGCTCCTATCCCTCAGGTTCAAGTGCAACCAGTTGCACCTCAACAAGCTGCACCAACAGTGGTTCAACTAGATCAGCAAAGCTTTTTCACCCAAGGCTTTGTTGACTAGAGCAGCTTACCTGATGAGCTAGGTGATGAAAATTTTGCACTCTATGCTATTAATGATTCTTCTAATGATGAATACTGTTTTATGGCATTAGAGTCAATACCAGAAGGGCTGGAAGCTGAAGAAGGACAGTCAAGTGATGAAACAGTGGACAAAATTGCTGAAGCAGTGGTTACTGCTGTTGCTGATGAAATACTGCTGGGAGAAAGTTCAAAACCCCTGTTGGAACCACTGTCCGACCCCTGGTTTGAAGAAGAAGAAGAAAAGAAGAAAGAAGGTGAAAAAGAAGAGAAAACTCAAGAAGAAAGTGATTATACCTGTGATTGTGCCATGATGGCTACATCTAAGGTATCACCTCAGGTTCTTAAAAATCTGTGTTCAGATAAGTGCATCATAGCATTTGCTAAAATTAAAGAGGTGAATGAAAACCTTAGGAATAGGTTATTAACTTCTGAATTTCAATTTGAAAAGTCATTAAAAGAACTGAAAAACAAATTGAGTGAAAAAGAAAATGAAATTTGCAGCATCAAACAAGAGCATAGTATAACCAAGGACCAACTCCAAACAATGATAGAAAAATATTAAGTTTGCAAAAAGGAGTTGGAAGCCACCCAAATCACTTGTGAAAAATGGGTGGAATCCTGCAAAGGTTATGAGATCATGCTTGAAAAACAGCTTGAAAGTAATGTAAAATTTGGCATATGGTTTAGAAAAAATGACTAAGTTGAAAACACTGCTGCAAATGAAGTTGGTTCTGTTGAAATCATACCAACCAACAAGAATGGCCAAGAAGTTAAAATAACTGATAAACTTGGTAACAAAATCACTTTGGAAAGATCTGTGGGGTCCTCAACTTTTGAGGAGATTGAGAAATACCAATTCAAACCCACATGGTCTGATGAGTGTGACATTCTTGAAAACTTTAAACCCATGGACTTCACAACCATTGATGGTGTAAAAGCTCCTAAGGCCAAGGTTATTCCTCTTAAGGACATCCCAACAGTGGTTCAAAACTCTGTTGCAAAGGAGCCTGAAAAGAAGAAAAGAAAAGAAAAGGTTAAAAACTTGTTTTGTGACTTCTGTGAGAAGAAAAATCATATGACCAAAGACTGTTTTCATTTAAAAGCATATGATATTAACAAAACAAGTGTCACTGTGCCTGCTAAGAGCTGCACCATCTGTTGTAAAACAAACCATCTCACTCAGGAATGTGTGTATCTCAAACCCTTTAATGTAAAAAAGAATGAGTACACTTCAAAAACATCCATGAGTTCATAAAAAACCACCAATCAAGAATCAACCACTGTTTGTGCCAGTTCAAACAGCTGTTACAAAACAGCTGAACCAAACCTCTGTTAAAAGAGATGTTCAGGTGACTGATGCACCCCCTGCTAACCAATACCGAAGAGGTAAAGGTCAACCACCATATCCTAGGGTCCCACATGTTTATGAAGCCTACAAAAGGCCTTCTAAACCAAGAGTGAACAGGCATCCCTATGGATATCAAGAACTGATTGAAAATGGCCCCCAATAGTGGTTAGAGAAACAAAATGCAAAAGTTAATAAATCCCCTGATCTAACCACTGTCCATCCACCTGAACTTAACACAGACACTATTGAGACCCCATCCAAAGCCTTATTGGCTTTGGAGACCCTCATGAACTAACCTTTTACTTGATGTGCAGGGAGCTTCTGCATGCTTAGATAGTCTTTGGTATGTAGATAGTGGAGGCTCCAGGCACATCACAGGATGTAAAGCCCTACTCAAAGAATTCAAAACTCATGGAGGGCGTGATATATCTTTTGGTAATAATAGTAAAGGGAAGGTGATGGGTTCTGGTATAGTACAGTCTGGAAATGTTAAGTTTGAAAATGTCAATCTAATAAACAATCTAAAATTCAACCTCCTTAGTGTCTCACAAATGAGTGATAAGGGCAATGGCTCATTCATTACTAAGGATTATTGTAGGATTGTTGGACCAGAAATGGTTAAAAAGATTGAAGAAATAATAAAAAATGGAAAAACCCAACTTGTTGCTCAAAGAAGTGGCAATGTTTATGTAGATGATTTGTTAATAGAGAACCCAAGAACTGATGCCTGTCTGTTCTAAGCTGCCACTAACAAAGAGACAGAACTTTGGCACAGAAGATTGGGGCACACAAATCTCAAAACAATCACTGCTTTGTCAAAACAGGGGTTAGTAAGAGGTCTACCTAAAAAAATGTTCACCTGTCCTGAGCATTGTGTTTCTTGTTTAAAAGGAAAACAACATAAAAGCTCATTTAAGTCCATTGAAGAGTCCAAAACAACCAAGTGCCTGCAAATGCTGCACATGGATCTGTTTGGCCTAGTTAAAGTCATGAGTCTTAAAAAGAAAAGATATTGCTTGGTAATTGTAGATGACTTTTCTAGGTTTACATGGACTTATTTCTTACATTCCAAAGATGAGACTACAGGCATTCTGCAAGACTTTGTCAAACAGGTTGAAAAGCAGTTTGACTTGCTAGTAAAAGTCTCCAGGAGTGACAATGGCACAAAGTTCAGAAATAGGGAGTTGGATGAGTTTTGTGTGTCCAAAGGAATTGTAAGGCAGTACAGCATTCCAAGGACACCAGAGCAAAATGGGGTTGTTGAAAGAAAGAATAGGACATTGATTGAGGCTTCCAGAACCATGATTGCTGATTCAGGTCTGCCATTAAATTTCTGGGCAGAGGCAGTAAACACTGCTTGTTATGTCCAGAACAGAATTTTAATCAACCCCAGGCATTAAAAGACTGCCTATGAACTGTTGTATAAAATTAAACCACTGATCTCATACTTTAAAGTATTTGGTTGCCCATGCTTTATCTTGAACTTAAAAGACTCAATCTCAAAATTTGCAGCCAAAGTAGACAGTGGATATCATTTGGGATACTCACCACTGCTAAGGCCTACAAAGTGTTTAACACAAGGACCAAAACAGTGGAAGAGACTTTGAATGTGAAGTTCAATGAATTTCTTCAATGAAAATCCCTGCAAACCCTGCAGAATTGTTTGATCTTGATAAATTTACCTTTGAAAATGTGTCTGTCAAGACTAACAGTGCAGGTCCATCACAAAGTCCTTCATCAGACTATGGATATGAAGTCATTGTTCCATAAAAGTCTGCATCAAATGGTAGAGCAGCAGATGTTCAAAACAGCTGTCAAAGCTCAACCACTACTACCTCAACAGTTGTTGACCAAAGTAGCCCATTAACCCCTGCTTCAACATCATCATACACTGTTGATAAAAGTCCTCAAACAGTGGATAAAAGTCAGCATGTTTCCACACCACTTCCTCCTATTCCTCCACCTCCATTTCAAGCCACTGCTGGATCATCAAAGTCACCAGCAGTGGTTAGCTCAGATGATTCACATCTGCAGCCCTCACCGTTAAATGCCATTTTTCCATACAAAGGATATCTAATCTTCTTGAAGTCTCATCCACCTGACCAAATCATTGGCAACATCAGTGAAGGGGTGCTAACAAGGAGCCAATCCCAAAACATCTTTCTCTTTGCTGGTTTCTGATCACTCCATCAGCCAGTCAAGTACCAAGAGGCACTGAAAGACAATAGCTGGGTAGAAGCCATGCAAGAGGAGCTCCAACAGTTTAGAAGACAACAAGTATGGGAACTTGTACCACTGCCAAAGGGTGTGAGTCCTATTGGCACAAAGTGGGTCTTCAAAAATAAAACTGATGAAAGGGGTATTGTTGTCAAGAATAAAGCAAGGCTAGTGGTTCAAGGTTTCAGACAGGAAGAAGGCATTGACTATGATGAAACTTTTGCCCCTGTAGCAAGATTAGAAGCTATCAGAATATTTCTGGCCTTTGCTGTCAACCACAACATAAAGGTGTTTCAAATGGACATTAAATGTGCATTCCTCTGTGGTAAAATTCAAGAAGAGGTATATGTTTGTCAACCTCCTGGCTTTGAGGATCCATTTAATCCAAATCATGTCTACAAGCTAAACAAAGCTTTGTATGGCTTGAAACAAGCACCTAGAGCCTGGTATGAAACTCTTTCCACCTTTCTTCTTTCCATTGGTTTCACAAGAGGTAAAATTGATAAAACTTTGTTTTTAAAATGAAGAGGGAAAGACTTGATGATTGTCCAGATTTATGTGGATGACATCATTTTTGGAAGCACATGTTCTAAAATGTGTGAAGAGTTTAGACAACTCATGACAGCTGAGTTTGAGATGAGTGCAATGGGTTAACTCCAGTGCTTTCTTGGTCTCCAAGTAAGGTAACTGCAAAATGGAACTTTCATCCATCAAGGCAAATATGCCAAAGAACTTTTAAAGAAATTTGAGATGGATGATTGTAAGCCAAGTAGTACACCCATTGCAACCACAAAGATAGTCATGTCTGATGAAAAGGATGATTTGGTTGATCAAACTCTTTATAGAAGCATGATTGGGTCTTTATTGTACCTGACTGCATCTAGGCCTGACATCAAGTTTGCAACATGTGTTTGTGCAAGATCCCAATCAGCCCCTAGAAAGTCAAACCTTATTGATGTAGAAAGGATACTCAGATACCTAAAAGGTGCTCCCACACTTGGTATCTGGTATCCAGCTGATGGAAATATCAAGCTTTCAGGTTTCTCATATAGTGACTTTGCTGGATGCAACACAACAAGGAAGTCCACTTCAGGAGGGTGCCAATTCCTAGGCAGTTGCTTAGTGTCTTGGCAAAGCAAAAAGCAAGCAGCTGTTTCAACATCCACTGCTGAGGCATAATATATAGCTGCTGCAAGCTGTACAGCCCAACTGTTATGGCTTCAAAATCAATTGCTGGATTTTGGTATCACTGCCCTAAAGACACCTCTCATGTTGGACAGTCAGGTAGCAGAAAATATCATCAAAAATCCAGTATCCCATTCAACCACCAAGCACATTGATATCAGACATCACTTTGTGAGGGATTGCTATGAAAAATATTTTATTTTTCTGCACCATGTTCCAACTAAAGATCAGCTGGCAGATGTGCTAACAAAAGCATTAGACATATCCACCTTTGAAAGCTTGATCTCTAGGATTGGCATGCTGAACATGGAATAACAAGAAAAATCTTGTTTTTCTATGAATAAAGCATTAAAATGTTTTCAGAAAATCAAAATTTCATCCTTAAAAATAGCTAAAAATGGAAATTTTCATTAATCCTTAAAAGTCTGCCATAACCACTGTTTTGGTTCAAACATCTGTTCTGATGATTATTGTCCACTGCTGGAAGTCAACCAATGTTTCCTCATTTCCTTGTTAATCACTGTTGTTCAAAATCAGTGTTTTAACCCACTGATGGCTATCCACTGATAGTTAAAAATCAGCCACTGTTTTCATTTCACCACTGTAAACCACTGATACTTGTTCCATCAGTGGTTTCCTAAACAACTTTCTTCCATTATTCATCAGAGGTTGGCACGTGGACAGTACTTATCCGTCAGATCTTTTGTAATCGCTGCCACGTCAGCATTCACTTTTCCACTTTATAAAACCCTGATCATAACCCCAAACAGGGTTTTCACTGTTGAATCAAATTCAAAATTCCTTTCTCAAAGCAGTTACCATCCATTTCTCTCAAATCCTTCATCGTCTTCTTCCTTTCACAATCACACTCATATCGCCATGGCTCTTCCATATAAAACTCCTCATAACTACCTGTGCATACTTGCAAAACCAAGTGACAGCACAACCTTCACCTCCATCATTGATACTCTTTCGACCACTAAGTACAAAACTTTGTTGACCTGTAATGCTCCTATCTTCCTGGATACCCAAAGAGAATTTTGGAAAAAATGCTAAACTCGATGTTAAGGACAAAAAGCCCTTAGCAATAAATTCATCAATCCGGGGTATTGCAGTTACCATCACACCACAAACTCTATCAGAGGTCTTTGAACTCAATTATATTCAAGGTAAAAATTCTTTTCCTAAACAGAGTATCAAACTAATTTTATTGAGAGAGGGTATGAAGAGGAAATGAAAAAGGACACTTTACAAAAAGGCAGTTTTCCTCCGGCCATGAGGTTTTTGTTTCATAGCCTCCTCATGTGTGTGTCAAATAAAACAACTGATTTTAATGAAATACCATTGAAAATTCAATATCTGGGTTATGCAATTTTGAATGAAGAAAATTTTAACTACTCCCAGGAAATTTTCAATGACATGGTTAAGAATATCAATAATATTAAAGATAATAAGAAACCATTTCTCTTGTTTCCAAGGTTTCTAAGTTTTTATTTTCAAAAGAAATTTTCCAAGGATAATGCACATGTGCTAATCCAAGGAAATCCTTGTCAAATAAACAACCTTTCATCTGAAACTTTTACTAGGCTGTCAAAACCTTCCAAAACACAAACAGAGGAGCCTGAGCAGAATTTAGCAGCAACAACTGCTCCTCAGGTCCCTGCTGTTGAGCCCATTGCTCAAGGTGATCACAACACCAAAACCACTGCTGTGAAACCCACACCTAAAACCACCAAAAGACCAAAACAGAAAAAATCACAAAAGCCCCCCCAAACCTACTAAAAAGGTAACTCTGGAAGATGAGATCCTAGAGATTATACCAGTGACAACACCAAAGTCACCAATAACTACTGCTGCTACTTCCTCACAGCAGTTGGATGAAAGATCTCAACCTGAGCCTCAAACTCCTCCTGCTTCTTCTCAAAAAGATCAGGTTGTAAGAACAGGGACACCACATTATGATGCTCTGGAATCACTTGATTCCATCATCCACAGCCCAGCTCCCGGGGAAAATTCTCTTTCCACACCCATACTCACTGCCCAAATTCCACCACAAATATTAGCCTTGTTGGATGAACTTGATATAGCTCAAACAGAAATCAGTTCTTCTCAACCACCTATAACTGAGAATGAGCCTCAACAAGTGACTGAGTCTGAGCTCCCTATCATTGCTAACCCACCAACAACTGAGGAGGTTACACTGCAGGAAGTACAAGTACTTCATGTCAGTAGTTCAAGTGGAGCAGCTACTACAAGTGTTGAACCCACTTGTTTACACTTGGACAGTAGTTTCATAAGTGAGACTCCCTTGATGGCAATTTCTTCTTTGGGAACCAGAGTGTTTCTAGTGTTCACTGGTTCACTTAAACTGGTTACCCCTGCTGAAGAAAGAAGTCCCCAGTACCAAGAAAAAGGGGCATTAGTGGATGACTTTTGGTAAACTTTCCCTAAGTCAACTGCTGATACAACCACTGCTAGTGGGAAATCAGATGATCCCATTAAGTTGGGTGATGATTTAAAATACAGGGAATTGACGGAGAGGATTGACAAGATTGGCACATCTGTTGTAGAAATTAAAACTATGCTGCAACAGTTGTTACAAGCACAAAAGGCAACACCCACTACTGCACCAGTTCAAACATCTGCTCCATCATCTGCTCCTACTCCTACTGAGCTTTGGGAATTATTTCAACCTCTGCTTTACAAACAAAGAGAATATGCTGATCAACACATGAAGTTCAAATTCAAAAGATCAGAAATTTGATGGAAGCTAGGTTCAACGATACACAAGCAGACGTCAAGGCAATTAAGGCCCATTTGCTGAAAACCACTGGCTCTGCTCCTCCTTCAATCATTTTTGTTGACAACCCACCTGATGATGCTAAAAAGAGGGAGAAAGTTAAGAAGAAAAAGGGATATGAAGATGGTTTGTACATTGAACCAGATGCAAAATCTAGCCTGATTGTTGACATCCCTAAGCAAGATGGTTCTTAAAAGGTTGATGTAACTCAAAATGCCCTTGCTGCAGCAAAAGCAGGCGTAAAAGAGACTTTGGAGATAAAAGGGGCTAAAAGGTTTGAGCAGGAGAAGAAAGTTTTAATGGATATGGAAAAACAGGGTACTTCTAAGCCCAAGGATGAGCAGGAAAATCCTAAGCCTAAAAGAAGACAGCCCACAAGAAAAGTGAGGCAACCCACATCCACACCTTCCAGAATCACAAAACATACTCCCCAAACTCCCAAAAATCTCTCACATCAAACCTCCAAACCAACAGATGTTGAGACACCTGTTGTATCAACAGTTGTTGGTACTTCAGTTGTTTCAAAAGATGTTACCCCAACAACTGCCACCACTACTACATCAACACACACTTCAACCACTGCCCCACCAAAAACATCCTCACCACCATAAAAACCACTTGTCAAAAGGCAGAAGACATCAGATGACACATCATCTGTTGTAATTACAACAGTGGTTGAAACACCAATTGTTTCAACAGCTGTTTGTCAGCCACCTACCACTCAAATCACCACCACTCAACCAACCAAAACATCACCAACCTCTCCTAAACCCAAAAGGAGAAGGATAATACTGGAAGATGACTCTTCACCACCTCAAACATCTTCACAAACACTGACCTTGCTACCATTCTAAACCCTGCTCCACTCTCTTCAATACAAGCTCTAAATCCAAATATTGACATTGTTCCTGCAAGTGTTCAGTATCCATTGGATCTTCCAGCAGTTAGAGAGGAGATAAAATCCTTCTACTCTGAAGATGATCATGCAAAAAGGAACTTGCCATACCTTCAAGGTTATCCTAGGCCTAATAACATAGAAGAATATTTGAAGTTAAAGGCTCAACAAGCTGAGGGTATCTCTAAAAGAAATACAAAGGGAAAATCTGATAAAGAGATTAAAAGACACTTTCAATACCTGCTCACGTAAGTTAGAACTTTGGAGCAGTTTTCAAAAGATCTTTGTCAGAAACTATCAGAAAGAGATGATGAAAGCCTGAGAAAAGATTTCATTGATCACATCATAGCATTCAAGAAATACAGGGCAGAAAAAGCTCAATATAAAGAATGGACCATTGGTGAGCTTAAAGAGGAGTTAGAAAGAGTGCAAAAGATGAACCAAGACAAAGTAAAACACACTCCTCCTGTTTGGTCAAAGTACAAGAAAAATGTACCAGAAAGGACTTTGATGCTGAGGAGAATGAAAGAAGAGCTTATTGCTGCTGATTATGTGTCAATGAATCAGGTTAGCAGGTGGAAAGAAGAAAAGGTGTTGGCCACCTACAAAAGTTTGGAAGAGTTGAGAAAAAGAGATCCCACTGCCCCTCAAAAGCCTATTTATCCTGAAGCAGTGGTTCCAGCTAGACAACAAAAACTGCCTATCAAAAGATCCACTGCTCCACCTGCTGCCATCCTTTATCAAAGAAGGAAACAAAAGCAGATGAATGCAGAAACAGCAGAAGATATAGAACAAGGGGATTACATTATAAAAATGGTCCTTCAGCAGATGATAGCAGAAAATCCGGAATTGGCAAAAACTACAAACACTGCCCAAGTAGTCATTACCAGGCCACAATCTCCAAACTCATCAACAATAAAAACTCTCCCAATAAACCCATTGGATTCAAAAATACAAAATTCGAAATATGATAAACAGACCTACGTATTGACTCTACTCAAATCCAATGGTGAGGTGATGCATATATCAAGGGAACAAGCACTTGGCCTGGGTGTTGAAGATCTTCAGGATCTACTTGAGCTTACACTATGCAGGGATGAGGATAATACAAGTTCCATGGACTTTGAATTACAATTCAAAGGACAAGTTAGGGAATATTTGATGAGGCAACAAAAATCCATAATAATATAGGGTTTTTGACATCATCTGTTCCAGGGGGAGATTGTTGGGATTGAACCCTACAGAGGAACAGTTGATTAAAGCCAAAACTGGATCAGATCAGTGGATTCAGAATAAGCAGATGTTTGCATCAGTCTTTCCCCTTTGAAGTGGCCCTAACATCTGATGACCTCCATCCACTGTTCGTCTACAACAACTGCTGATCTTCAACAACTACTAAAGACTGTTAAAGACTGTTGAAGACTAAGCACTGATGCTCAATCTACTGTCATGGTTCAAGTACTGCTAAAGACACAAAGCACTGCTGGGAGTATAACAGTGGAATGAGAAGCAGTAGTTAGTATATCTCTTTGTATTGTATTGTAATCAGTGGTTAGATAACAATGCTTGTATAGATTAGTGGTTGTAGGTTGTTAGGAGGTTAGATGTCACTTTCATGGTGACGTCAGCAAAGATGCTTTAGTGGTTTGTTCGCTACTATAAATAGAACAGTACCCTGTACTGTTCTATTACCTCTTTCTTCACAAGTCATTCTATACGAACAAACTACCTGTGAGCTCAAGCTGGGGGGGAGATTGTATTGCATGCATGCATTGTAATTGAATCATTGTAATAAATATAATCATTCGATTTCATGTCAAACGTGTGTGTTGAAAGCAATTATTCCATTTGATTGTGTGTTGAAAGTTTGTTTCCATTTTAATTCCGCTACACTTATCTCATTCATATTCATAATTATCAAACAAAACACAATCATAAGAATCTCAGATCCTAACATAATCCAAGTGTTGTGAAACAAAGATTCTGTCGCTCCACTCCCTGACGCTTCTGCCGTGGTTTCGTTGTTTTGACGCGGCCGGGGTGTGACATGAATGTTGTACCAATTTTTGGTGACTGACTAGTCGACACTGAAGGTACATTTCCCCTGTAGTAAAGACCCACATTTTGCTTATACGAAGAACTACTCATTTTGCTTTGTTTTTGCAACTCAAGATCATGACTCTCAATTTTCTCGATCAAAGCATCCAAACTAATCGTATCAATCAATACATCATTTTTTAGAATAAAAACAAATGTCTGCCACTGATCAGCACGTGGTAAAGCTTCAATGATTTTGTCAACGATTTCTTCACGTGTTTTTACTATCCCAAACCTGCCAAGCTCACTTTTAAGGTGACAAAATGTTTCAATCATTTGTCTCACGGATTCTCCTTTTATACCATCAAACAAATCAAATTCCTTTTTAAGTAATGATATTTTATTCTTTTTAATCTGTTTTCCACCATCTGCTTTCACTCTTAACGCTTCCCACACATATTTTGATGACCCATCGTGATTAAGCAATGCAAAAATGTCATCTCTGATCGACTGTTGGATTAAGGCAATCATTCTTTGTTCATAAGAAATATTCTTTTTGTCTTCAACTAATAAACTTTTATGTGGAATTTCTTCATTTTTATCATTAACTGGCCTACTATACCCGAATTCCATACAAAACCAACTCTCATGTGCATAAGCTTTTGCATAGTTAACAAATCTTTCTTTCCACCAAGTATAATTTTCAATACTATCAAGTTTTGGTGGTTTTGAATTAGTTCCGTAAAAATTATCATGATTTATGTTTTCAGTTATAGCTTTAGAAATGCTTTTTGGTGCAACAGTTGATATTTCGGAAGACTCAGAAGTGTATGCTTTGTAGAACGTGTTATAGAACTCTTCAGCCATGATAACCTGCAAAACACAATCAAACACTTTATCAACCTTGAAGATTAACAACCAAACACCCTGCATTCGTATGAAGTTATACAGGTGTGTTCGTATGAAGCTGTATGGGTGCATTCGTACGAGCTATCAATTGAACAAATCAGACAATATTGTCCTGGGTTCGTACGAAGCTGGTTATGTGGCTTCGTACGAAGCTATGCTTCGATGAACAATGTTACGAATTTCATGGTTTTTTACTGATTTGAATACAATTTGGTTGGAATTTTGATCTGAAACTTTGTATGATTATTCAAAAACAGTTTTCACACAGCATATTCAAAAATCAGCCGTTTTTAACCATTAAAACTTCGTAGATCTGAGTTTAAAGTTTCAAAGAAAATGTAGAAGAAGTGTAGAAGAAGAGATGAGTAGAAAATGAAGATTTTGCTCTGATTCTGATGTAGAGACTTCAATCTTCGTGTTTCTGATCCTTGCATATAGTCACCCGCTCTGATACCACTTGTGAATTCGAACCCGGGATCGAATCTTCAACCGAGAATGCGTACTGACACGTGATATGTGCGGAATCCAATCACGTGTGTGGACGAGAACATGAGGATGTAATTATAACTGTTTTCTATTACTCATTTGACAGTACAAGAACCGTGAAAACAAACGGGCAGAGCTTCGCCTCAAGAATGCCCAAAAGATACAAATTACAAGACCTATGCTCCTATTTATAGAGTTCATGGCTTCGCACAATGACTGATTGGCTTCGTACGAAGCTGCCATGAATGTGTCTTCATACGAAGCCAACTTCGTACGAAGCTGCTCTTTAAAATGTAATCTTCATACTTCATTCAGTTCAGCACCAGTCTTGTGTCATTTGTTTCAGCTAGGATATGTGATTGACGCAAGCGATAGACATATGCACTCACAAAGAAAAATAAAAATAAGTGAAAATGAAATATTATTAAGAGTGAATTACAAGTTTTGTCTTTTGCCTTTATATCAAATTTCAGACGGTGTCTTTTGTCTTTAAAATTGACGGGTTTTATACTTAATGTTTAAAAATCTTACACGGGTTGTCCTCTGACCCTAACTCCGTTAATTTTATTTGTTAAGTGGAGTGTAACACCCTGAAAAATATAAAACTTTATATTAGAATTATAAAGTATAAATAAACGAGAATTTACTAACTAGAAATTTGTGTTTTTTTAACCTAGTTAGTTAAAAGACTAGAAATAGCTTATGATAGGGTTAAAAGCTACTAAACAATATGTTGAACAAAGTTGAGGGGCTTAAGTTGTAAGAAATGAAACTTGAGTTAATTAAAACAAATAAAAACAAACCAAACACCCCAAAATGGGATGTCTGGTCGATTAGAACAACCAGGGGCAACACCCCCACCTTTAAACTCTCAAAATTCTACTTGAACTCTCAAATTGGAGGTGCAAATCTGGTCCAAACGAAAATCCGAGCATAGAATCGTGATCCTCATCACAAGAGGATTTCAAGGTATGTAAAATTTAAGGAGAACTCTCAACTTGAAATTTTCATGAATTGGTAAAAATCTGGAATTAGGGTAGCATGTGTATGTTATGATGACTAAGGAACAACTATAGTGTCTAGGGACAAACCCTAGACCAATAGAAGTTGAAATCATAAGAAATTTTGGTGAATCCATGAACACCATTGTAGGTGATTAGTGGGATAAGTGTAAATTGATGAACACTAGGATATTGGGTGTTAATCTTGTGTAAATTGACAATTTGGGAGTGATTTCAGAAATCTAGAAGCTAACAATCATGTAAAATGTTGATTGAGATGAAATTAGGGCTAAATGATAAGCTAGAAACTTGTCATATAATCATGTGAAAAATCTGCCCTTATAGTGTATGATAAAATGCCTCAAAGAAGGTTTGAAACTGAATTGTTAAGTTAAAAACGCATAATTATGATGTATGTTAAAATGTGCTTTATGTATGTGAAACAAAGAGTTCTAAACATAAAGTGATTGAACTCTATAGGAAAGGAAGCCGGGGCATCTAGCGGGTAAACCGGTGTGGACGCACGTTTGAAAGGCTTGCTTTAAAGGTATGTAACTTGATTTGTTACATTTGAATAAATTTTGTTGCTTAGTATATATGTAATTGATTGGTGAATAAAAGTCGAGTTGGAATTAAGCGATGGTGTTCGCTAGTTCGAATCATAGGCCAAGAAATTGGTTAGACCTCAATGGTTGTCATCAAAATTGGAGGATTCCATAGATGAGCTAAACGGGTCAAATAACCAATTAAGGCATGGGATATATTGTAGCACGGTTATTCGGTCTTTGTTAACAAATATAAAAGACCTATTTGATTATGAAAAATCAGTGTATTGGTTGGTTAGAATGAGGAATTTGAGAAAAGGGTTTGAGCAAAACAAACAAGAAATTAAAACATGAAGTTGCAGGGAATACCGTAAGTTACGGTATCACCGTAACTTACGGTAGAGATCAAAGTCTTACGGTATCCTTTTTCTGAGTTACGGTGGACCAAGATTGTAAGACGACTACCGTAACTTACGGTAGGACCGTAAGTTACGGTAGAACCTGGAAAATTCTGTAAATTGGTATAAATATAATTAATCGAATCCACTTTCATCGTAGTTTCGATTGAGTATATATTCTAAGTATTCTAATACTAATGTTTAGTGTAAACATTTCAGTTTTTAGGTACTTGAAGGTTACGGATGACGATCAAGCAAGCTTGTGAAGAACCGAACACAAATTTTGAAGCTTCCGCTATGTTATATCTGTTAATAGTCTATGGTTATGGGTTGTAAACAAATTTTTAAAACTTTTGGGATGTTCTAACTTGGATTTTAGATGACTAAGATTTATGCCATGTATGAACTTGACTTATGAATGTTAGGTTAAATCGGTATCTTTTATTATAATATGGTATGAATTATTATTAAATTCAAGTAAAATTAGTCGGGTGTTACAAGTTGGTAATCAGAGCTTAAGGTTGTCAACAAAGTGTTCGGTTCAAGCTTGATCGATCATCCGGTAAGAATTAACTTATTACGTTAACAAATTATGTATTACGTAAGGAATGAGAAACAAACTGATATGCATGGGAAGTGCGTGTTAACACACTCAAACCCGGAAAGTGCATTAAATGTGAACGGTTAAAGCAAGTTAGGAACTTGGCTAAACCGAAACAAACAAAGCAATGTCATGAATGAAATGTTTAACGTTTGATGTAAACATTTCAGTTTATGTCGAAAGGGAGCAATAATGATCCGGTGCCGACAAGCACCGAACAAGTGAAAGAAATAATTGCCGAGGAAGTAGGAAAGATAATTGAAGGCAGTCTATCCGGATTTATAGACAAGATTCAAAGTACGGTGTTGTCGCTCGTAGAAGAGCGAGTTAAAAGGTTGGAGGATATTGTCAACCTCATGAAAGACAAAACCGGAGAACGTAAAGGGTGCTCATATAAGGAATTCATGGCGTGTAAACCGCCGATTTATAACGGGGAAGTCGACCGGATAATTTGCCAAAGATGGTTGGGCGATATTGAAGGGGTGTTTGAAAGGACCCATTGCGACGAAAGCGATTTCGTTGCCTACGGAACGGGTCAGTTAAGAGGACAAGCCAAGGATTGGTGGGATAACAAAAAGAATGAAATAGGGGTTGAAGCGGTAAGGGCCATGACGTGGGAAGAGTTTAAGACACCATTTCTTAAACATCATAGTCCCAAAGCGGTCATTAACAAAATCAAGGAAGAGTTCATGCAACTTAGGCACAAGGGTGAAACCATAGACAAGATCACGGCGATGTTTATGGATAAAATGAAGTTTAGTAGTGAATTGGTGACTAACGAAGAACAGAAAATATACTACTACTACAATATGTTGAGCGCTGAATATAGGGAGTTTATGACTCCTTCAAAATACGAGACCCTTACTGAAATCATTAACGTTGCTCGGGAACGGGAAATTGAATTGAAGAAACAAGTCGAAAGAGGTGAGCGAAGGGCACATGATGTGAATCCAAGCCCTACAAAGAAAGCCCGAACTGGAGAATCGGGAAAGAAGGTGGATGCTAAAGGTGGGTCGCCAAGTTGTAAAGTGTGCGGGAAAGGACACAAAGGGGAATGTCGGTTCAAGGACAAGCCATGCCCCATATGTAATAAGACGGGGCACACGGCCTCGCTATGCCTGGGAAAAGTCTCTGTTTGCTACAACTGTTATCAACTCGGCCACAAAAAGTCCGAATGTCCGGACTTAGTTGGAAAGAGAGATGTTAAAGAATCTCCAACAGAAGCTCCCAAAGCGAAGGCGAGGTCCTTCCAACTTACCGCGGCTGAAGCGAAGACAGAACCCGATGTGGTTTAAGGTATATTCACAATTAACTCAATTCCAGCACGTGTATTGTTTGATACGGGTGCGAATAAATCCTTCATTTCGCATGGATTTATTCGACATCCTTCATTTGTATTAACGAAATTACCTGTGCCCTTAGAAGTTGAAATAGGGGACAACAAAAGTTTTATAGTTTGTGATGTTTGTCGAGGCTGCAAACTAAGCATCGACGATGAGGAATACTTGATAGACCTAATCCCGATGTCAATGGGAGAATTTCAAGTAGTCGTTGGGATGGATTGGCTAGCCCAGCACCATGCAAAAGTCATGTGTTTTCGTAAAGAGATAAAACTAACATCTCTGAGCGGAAAACACGTCACCATTTATGGTGAAAAGGGAGGTAACCCCATAGTGTGTTCAATGTTGAAAGCTCACAAGCTTATGAAGCGAGGCTGCAAGGCGTTCATGATATACGCAAATGAGCCCGAGAAAGAGTCACGGAAGATTGAAGATGTACCGGTAGTACGAGATTATGGAGATGTGTTTCCGGAGGATTTACCGGGGATACCGCCTGAACGGGAAGTAGAGTTCGGGATCGAATTGATTCCGGGCGCAAAACCCGTAGCAAAGGCCCCGTACCGGCTCGCACCGTCGGAATTACAAGAGTTGATGTCCCAAATTCAAGACCTGCTTGACAAGGGATTCATAAGGCCGAGTGTGTCTCCTTGGGGCGCACCGGTATTGTTCGTGAGAAAGAAAGACGGGAGCATGCGCATGTGTATCGATTACCGGGAGTTAAACAAACTCACGGTGAAGAACCGATACCCGCTCCCGAGGATAGATGATTTATTCGACCAATTACAAGGAGCGAACTGGTTTTCAAAAACTGACCTTAGATCTGGGTATCACCAACTAAAGGTCAAAGAAGAAGATGTGCCGAAGACGGCTTTTCGCATGAGATACGGACATTACGAATTCCTCGTGATGTCATTTGGGCTAACAAATGCACCCGCGGCTTTCATGGACCTCATGAACCGGGTTTGCAAGCCAATGTTGGATAAGTCGGTCATCGTGTTTATCGATGACATCTTGGTGTATTCGAAAAATGAAGCGGAGCATGCACACCATTTACAAGAGGTGTTGGAGACACTGAGGCGAGAGAGGTTATATGCAAAATTCTCTAAATGTGCCTTTTGGTTACGAGAGGTACAATTTCTCGGCCACGTCATAAGTGCCGACGGAGTATTGGTGGATCCGTCCAAGATCGAGGCTGTGTCAAAATGGAATCCCCCGAAGAACCCTTCGGAAATTAGAAGCTTTTCGGGGCTTGCGGGATACTACAGGAGATTCATTCAAGATTTCTCCAAGATTGCGTCACCGCTAACAAAGCTAACCCAAAAGAAAGAAAAGTTCATTTGGGGTGTCGATCAAGAAAAAGCGTTTCAAACGCTAAAGGAAAAGTTAACTCAAGCTCCGGTACTGACATTGCCGGACGGAGTCGAAGATATGGTGGTTTATTCGGATGCTTCACTATCGGGGCTTGGATGCGTTTTAATGCAACGGGGCAAAGTTATAGCTTATGCCTCGAGACAATTGAAGATACACGAGAAGAAATATCCCACGCACGATCTTGAATTGGCTGCGGTGGTATTTGCCTTAAAGATATGGAGGCACTACTTATATGGGGTAAAGTGCACTATATTCACCGATCACAAGAGCTTGAAATACTTCTTCGATCAGAAGGAGTTAAATATGCGACAAAGGCGATGGCTAGAAACGGTGAAAGACTTTGATTGTGAAATACATTATTACCCCGGAAAGGCTAATGTGGTGGCGTATGCTCTGAGCAGAAAAGTGGACTATGTCCCAATACGAGTAAGGTCGATGCAACTCGTGGTGACCTCAGGTATACTTGAACGTATTCGAGAGGCGCAATTTGAAGCAATGAAAGAAGAGAATTGGAAGAAAGAAAGAATAATCGGTCAATTGAAAGATTTGTCGGATGGAAGTAACGGGTTGAAGACTCGATCCGGAAGGATATGGGTCCCACATACTTGTGGAGTGAAGGCGCTTCAACTTAATGAAGCTCATAAATCCCGTTATTCAATTCATCTGGGTGCGACCAAAATGTACAATGATTTGAAACAAAATTATTGGTGGCCCGGAATGAAGAGGGATGTGGCGAAGTATGTGGAAAAATGCTTGACATGTTTACAAGTCAAGGCGGAGCATCAGAAACCATACGGCAAACTCCAACCGTTAGAAATTCCGGTTTGGAAATGGGAGCATATTACAATGGACCTATTAACCAAGTTGCCTAAGACGAATCGTGGTTTCGATGCCATATGGGTAGTGGTGGATAGATTGACGAAAAGTGCTCACTTCATTCCGATTCGTGAGACTTATACGTCAGAAAAGATGTCAGAAGTTTACACTAATGAAATAATAGCACGTCATGGGGTGCCGGTATCCATCGTGTCTGATAGGGACACCCGGTTTACTTCAAATTTCTGGCGAGATTTCCAAGAGCAAATGGGAACCAAATTGTTCATTAGCACTGTGTACCATCCTCAAACAGATGGACAGAGTGAAAGAACGATACAAACATTGGGGGATATGCTACGGGCATGTATAATCGACTTTGGAGGAAGTTGGGATGTTCACCTACCGTTAGTCGAGTTTTCGTATAATAACAGCTACCAATCTAGTATTAAGATGGCACCTTACGAAATGCTTTATGGTAGGAAGTGTCGAACCCCGGTATGTTGGGGTGAAGTGGGTCCACGTGAACTCGCTCACCAAGATATAGTACGAGCCATGAATGAAAAGATCGATATAGTTCGGGCACACTTGAAAGCGGCTCAAGACAGGCAAAAGGCGTATGCTGATAAAAAGAATAGGCCAATCGAATTCCAGGTTGGCGACATGGTCATGCTAAAAGTTTCCCCATGGAAGGGCGTTATTAGATTCAGAAAAAGGGGGAAACTAAGCCCGAGGTTTATTGGGCCATTTAAAATTATCGGAAGGGTTGGCAAGGTAGCTTACCGCCTTGAGCTACCGGAGGAATTAAGTGGGATTCATGGCACGTTTCACGTGTCACAATTACGAAAGTGCCTAGTAGACGAAATGGCCTATATCCATTACGATGATATCGAAGTGGATAATAGTCTGAATTATGCGGTGAGACCGGTGGAGATTTTAGATCGAAAGGTCAAACATTTACGAAATAAACAAATTGACCAAGTCAAGATCAAATGGGAGCATAGGAAAGGTTCGACACTACGTGGGAGTCCGAAGAGGAGATGCGACATCTCCACCCTACATTATTTGGTACGTACTTCGGTTTCGGGGACGAAACCCTTTTAAGGGGGGTGGACTTGTAACACCCCGAAAAATATAAAACTTTATATTAGAATTATAAAGTATAAATAAACGAGAATTTACTAACTAGAAATTTTTTTTTTTTTTAACCTAGTTAGTTAAAAGACTAGAAATAGCTTATGATAGGGTTAAAAGCTACTAAACAATATGTTGAACAAAGTTGAGTGGCTTAAGTTGTAAGAAATGAAACTTGAGTTAATTAAAACAAACCAAACACCCCAAAATGGGATGTCTGGTCGATTAGAACAACCAGGGGCGACACCCCCACCTTCAAACTCTCAAAATTCTACTTGAACTCTCAAATTGGAGGTGCAAATCTGGTCCAAACAAAAATCCGAGCATAGAATCGTGATCCTCATCACAAGAGGATTTCAAGGTATGTAAAATTTAAGGAGAACTCTCAACTTGAAATTTTCATGAATTGGTAAAAATCTGGAATTAGGGTTGCATGTGTATGTTATGATGACTAAGGAACAACTATAGTGTCTAGGGACAAACCCTAGACCAATAGAAGTTGAAATCATAAGAAATTTTGGTGAATCCGTGAACACCATTGTAGGTGATTAGTGGGATAAGTGTAAATTGATGAACACTAGGATATTGGGTGTTAATCTTGTGTAAATTGACAATTTGGGAGTGATTTCAGAAATCTAGAAGCTAACAATCATGTAAAATGTTGATTGAGATGAAATTAGGGCTAAATGATAAGCTAGAAACTTGTCATATAATCATGTGAAAAATCTGCCCTTATAGTGTTTGATAAAATGCCTCAAAGAAGGTTTGAAACTGAATTGTTAAGTTAAAAATGCATAATTATGATGTATGTTAAAATGTGCGTTATGTATGTGAAACAAAGAGTTCTAAACATAAAGTGATTGAACTCTATAGGAAAGGAAGCCGGGGCATCTAGCGGGCAAACCGGCGTGGACGCACGTTTGAAAGGCTTGCTTTAAAGGTATGTAACTTGATTTGTTACATTTGAATAAATTTTGTTGCTTAGTATATATGTAATTGATTGGTGAATAAAAGTCGAGTTGGAATTAAGCGATGGTGTTCGCTAGTTCGAATCATAGGCCAAGAAATTGGTTAGACCTCAATGGTTGTCATCAAAATTGGAGGATTCCATAGATGAGCTAAACGGGTCAAATAACCAATTAAGGCATGGGATATATTGTAGCACGGTTATTCGGTCTTTGTTAACAAATATAAAAGACCTATTTGATTATGAAAAATCAGTGTATTGGTTGGTTAGAATGAGGAATTTGAGAAAAGGGTTTGAGCAAAACAAACAAGAAATTAAAACATGAAGTTGCAGGGAATACCGTAAGTTACGGTATCACCGTAACTTACGGTTGAGATCAAAGTCTTACGGTATCCTTTTTCTGAGTTACGGTGGACCAAGATTGTAAGACGACTACCGTAACTTACGGTAGGACCGTAAGTTACGGTAGAACCTGGAAAATTCTGTAAATTGGTATAAATATAATTAATCGAATCCACTTTCATCGTAGTTTCGATTGAGTATATATTCTAAGTATTCTAATACTAATGTTTAGTGTAAACATTTCAGTTTTTAGGTACTTGAAGGTTACGGATGACGATCAAGCAAGCTTGTGAAGAACCGAACACAAATTTTGAAGCTTCCGCTATGTTATATCTGTTAATAGTCTATGGTTATGGGTTGTAAACAAATTTTTAAAACTTTTGGGATGTTCTAACTTGGATTTTAGATGACTAAGATTTATGCCATGTATGAACTTGACTTATGAATGTTAGGTTAAATCGGTATCTTTTATTATAATATGGTATGAATTATTATTAAATTCAAGTAAAATTAGTCGGGTGTTACATGGAGGCAAACCGGTTTTTTACGTATTTATTTTAAAGAACCATTCTAATAATTTTAATTAGAGTAAATTGCTGTTTTGGTCCCTGTTGTTTATACCCAATTGCAATATTTTACAAAATTTAAATGTTTTTTTGCAATTTACATACGAAGTTTTATATTTTATCACAATTTCACTCCAGCAGACTTACATCATCCACCTTCTTGTTAAATCATAGTCACATGATAGACATGTAATGGATAAATGCACAAACCATTAAAATAATCGTTTAATCATTTTACATAATTCATTATCGTGTATTATTGTAACAACAACGGGATTAATAGTTGTGGTTTCTTAACCAGTTTTGTCGTTGATGTTCAAATTTTGATGGAAGTTGTGACAATGTGGAAAAAAAGTTTGAAAACAATATTTGTTTCTATTTTTAATTTTATGAATACATTTAGTTTTATTTTCGTTTAAATTGAAAAAAATATTAGCTATCCTTATGGTTTTATTTTCATATGTTATAAGAGAATCGATTATGTAATTATGTTTTGTTTTTATATGTCTTGTTAGTTTTTGGTGTATTATTATAAGTTTTAAATAAGGCAAAAATACAAACAAAAAAAAAATTCCTTGCGTTTATTAAAAAATAATGAAAAACATTAAAAAGAAAACAATTATGTATGAAAATTAAAGGTTTGGTCATTTAGGGTAAAGGTAAAACTATCATTTATGAAAATGTAAACAAAGTTTTTAAACAATAATTAGCATAAAGGTTGTATTATGTCAAAAAATAAAGTGAACATAAAGTATCTTAAGCATGATTTTTATAGATAAAAGGATTAAGCCAGTAATTTTATATAATCGTAAAGAGCATTTTCTATTTTTTTTTTCTTCAGTTAACTATCTAGTTTGTTTAATGACAGAAAGTTAAATACTAAATAATTGTTTATAGCTAAAATACTTGTAAAATGTTTTTTTTTAATGGTGACTTTCTTTTTGAGTGATCCAATAATTATATACATATGTTTCATTTTTTAGATCCTTTACTTAAATTTATAATAATATATAATGAAAACCGAAATTGAAAGATTATCAGCTTTCACGAAGGTGTTTCCTTCAATTTTAATGGTTAATTACGAATTTATCCATCACATGGAGTTAGTCTGGTGGAGTTAAATTGCAATGAAATCGTAACCTTGATATGTAAATTGCAAAACATTTGGATTTTATAAAATATTGCAATGGACTATAAACAACAGCGACCAAAACCACAATTTATTATTTTAATTATAAAAACAAAATGAATTATATGTATATATGGTGGGGTTTGGCTACAAAGTCTAAAACTCCTAAAAAGTATACAAAGTCATAAAACACCATACTGTTAGCCATAAAACACACACCAAAACCCATAGATAACAGAGTGAAGATTACTAAAGTATTGTATTCAAACCCTAACAGTCCATAAAAACTTCAAACACACCATCTTATAACTATGAATATAAAACACAAATGATAATCAACATAAAACAATATGATGTTAGTCATTCAATAACCAGAGTTTTATCATCCATAACACAAATCAAAACCCACATATATGGTGTTTTAGTAATCTTTACTTTTTTGTAGGTTTTGAGTGGTTGACATTATGATATTTTATGACTTTTTAGGAGTTTGGACTTTGTAGCCAGCTCCTATCATATGTGTGTAGAGGTTTAGGTACCTGTAAATAGGACATTTTTCAAAGGTGTGTGAGAAGACATAGAAATTGACATGTAGGCATCATGTTTTAGACTTAGACATGATCTTTTGGGTTGTTTTGGCAAGACAAACAACAAACATAACAATTTAAAACATAATGCAATGTATTATAGGCATGAAATTTAAAACACAATTGAAACACACTACTTAACACTTAAAATCACCCTACTTAACGCTCTTGGAATGGTGTTTTAAGTTTTAGGTTAGTTGGAGTCTAAGTGTGAGAAAAAAAAACAAGGAAAAAGAAATTTTAAAATCTAGTTTGCGAGAATGAGTACTTAAAAATAGATAATTAGGTTGAAAGTTCATTAGATAAGGTTTAAATGAAATTTTGATCAAATAGTTAGAAACAAATTCTAGCATAAAGATAACTGACTACACATTTTGAAAGTTGTTAATTAGGTAGCTATGTGTATAATAAAATAAATGGTCGAAGATAGTTATTCGATTCTCGTCGGTAAGAAAATCTTGCAGTTTAAGTGGGTGTGTAGATACGGTTTGTCAAAAGGTTTCTAGTCAACAAGGATTTTCCAAATGTCACACCCCAACCGATGGAGGAATCATCGGGGTGTGGCACTGAGCGAAACAGATTGTTCAAGAGAAACCATAACAACTATTAAATGATACAAGTTTGCATAGATATAATATAAAAAGCGTTTACACATAACCAACGTGTAACACGTAACGGGCGAAGCATGTAACTATCAACAATGATACAACCTAGCCACGTGACTACGATGTAGAATATGCGCGGCACATGTTCACCGAAGTGAACACGTGAAGTAAAGCAATGTGATCCTTAGCAACCCCTGTTCACAACAGGTGCTGAGTCCAAACTATAGTACTATCGTTGCTAAAGGCAGTCTAGTGTAACACTATATAAGCATAGTAACAAGCATTCAACAAATTACGTATAGCATGCGGGAGCGGTTAGCGTTCATAAAGTGTTTGCGTTGTGTGTTGTGTTTTGATAGTGAAGTATGTAACACCCAAAAGTGCGTTAATGAAAATTGGGTTCGAGTATACTCATAGTGTGTGTTTATCAAGTAAACACAATCTGGATTGGATTAAAGGGAGCTCCGGATCAGCCTGCGTACAGGAACAGAAGCATAAGTCTTCCAAGTGCTGACACGGTCGAAATCAGAGTGTCGAGTGGGGTAAAAAGCGAGTTAAGTGTCCAACAGCCTATCCGGACGTATGGGTCTAGTCCATCCGGACGGATGGGCTCCATCGGGACGGATGGCCCATTCAGGCGGATTGTCTATGGTTGTTTGTGAACCATTAAAATTTTTTAAGTTTTGATTTAAAACGTTCTAATAGGTTTGGTAACGGAGTCAAACAACGGAAATCATCAGGGTCAGCTTATCAAGACGGATGGACATTGTCCATTTGGACGGATGGGCTGAGCTGAAATTTTTGTAAAAATTTTCTTAAACAACAGTTTTGGTTAACGGAGACGGACATGTTGACGGATTCAAACAACGGAAAGCACCAAGCCCAGTCCATTCGGACGGATGGGCTTTGCCCATTCGATCAGATGTTCTGTTCTTGATGTAGATTCATGTTCGACCCGTTAGTCGGTCTATCTCTTTGGTGGGAATCAGTTTCAGAGTCGGCTATTGACCATGGAACGAGTCGAGTGTCTGATGGAGTCCCGATTCCACCAATGTTTTATAAAAATCAAAGAAAATTCATAAACAAGTTGCAAAAATGTTGAAATATTTCATAACTTGATCCTATATCGATTGAATGTTTCCCCACAACAGTTTGCTTAAGCAAAACGAGTGGAAACCATCTTCGAGGTTGCTGGAATCAAGGGCTTTTGAGAAAAAGTTAAAGTGTGTGTGTGTGTGTGTGATTATGATTAAGAAGATAGAGTAGAAGTGAAATAGTGGTGAAGATTGAAGAAGATTGAAGGAAAAAGCTTACAAAAAGTCTTGATTTGTGTCAGAAAGCTTGGGAGCGGATGAGAGAGCTTAAAAGGTTGATGTAGGATCGAGAGACGATCTAAATGAGTCTATCAGAAGAGTTCTCGGTCTAATCAGAGGCGGAATTCATTGATTAGACTTTGTAATAGCACGATTCACTCTTAAATGTCTTGTTTTATTGATTTGACACGATTACAGATCAGATGACACGTCGGCAGCACTTCGGTACCGGAAACAAGATCGTTACAAATGACTCATCACATCAGGTATATATAGGGGAGATGATTTCGCACGAAATAGGCAAAAGACATTTCGTGCGAAATGGCTGATTGCCATTTCGTATGAAATAGATCAAAGTCATTTCGTGCGAAATGAACTTTCAACACACAAACCCTATTTTCCTCGTACTACGTACCCTGATCTAACATTTCTATTTCAAGACTCGATACAAGACGAAGTCAACAGACATATGCACCAACAGTTGAAATGGAGACACAAGTCCCCTATTTATACACGAGGGTGGGGTTAAGTCGGTACGCGCATGACTATGTCCGGATGGATCCATCCGGACGGATGAGCTCCATCCGGGCGGATGGTCCATTCGGATGGCCAAGTTTGCATTTGTTAGTTTTCCTTCTTTGGTTCTTTAGTTAAGTGTTGCATTACGTTTTATCGATTTGCGAGTGAGCGTTTGAGCGTATAAGCATTGCGTTGATAACCACATAACATTCTAAGCAAGTAATCACACAAATAATACACATACGATAATTAAATTCGCGTTTCGGGTTTGCGTTGAGTTTGTGTTGCGATAAGCGTTTAAGTATCAAGCGTTATAAATAGCGTTTAAATGCGACAATTGTGACGAAGTAGCCTTGTAACATGCGTTTAAAATATAGTTTAACCCATAGCGTTAATCAAATCTCGAGAGTACAAGTGTTTACTAAAGAAATAACATAAAAGTAGAAACTGTCACACCCTGACTTTTGCGGAAGCGTGGTTATTGGTGTGACTTCTTAATACCATAGCATTCAATCATAACAATGCTATATGATAAAACCAAAAGACATTCATCCATAAATATTAAGTTTAGAAAATACCACAACATACTTGTCTGAAAACATCGACACCAAATTCAAGTTACAAACCATAACATGTTTTAATGAGTTCACGAAGACTCGACCACATAACTTAAACCAAACCTGAGCTTAGGACCATATATCTCGTCCAGGAGTAAGATACATCTCCTAAACCCTACGACCTCGGATGACATCTTTTATTTATAACGCAGCTTGAAGCACATGCATACACCTGCCAGATCCACTTAGTTTCCTGAAATACGTGTTGTTTAAAAATATCAACAAAACTTGAGCGAGTTCATGTGTTCGTGAGTATGTATAAAACCTTTGTAAACAGTGTAAGTATGAATGTCCCGGTATGATAGCAAACAAGGAAAAGATCACCAATGGTTTGCAAGGCCACTGATTTGTGTGACGGTGTAGGAAGACTCAAACCTAGCAAAGTTGCACCGGGCTTCCTGTCACACCCCGCCACGTAAAACAACGAGACGTGGCGGAAACGTCGGGGAATGTTGTAACAGAATTAATTGTTTCACAACCATGGAAATTAAAGTTACGTTTTATTCATCAAACAAGCGAGTTACATTGTCTTTAAACAAGAAATAAAGAGTACATAACATAAATTAACTAGTTCTTGTCTCGTTTTAAGTCACTAAGACACAGGTCCGCCTAAGTATGTCTCGATAAGTCCTATGCATCAACTCCTGAAAACACATGTGAAAATAGGTACGTCAGCATAAAAATGCCCGTGAGATACATAGGTTTTGTGAAAATAGGTTTCATGACTTGTAAGTTTAGAAAGAGTTGTTTAATAAAGTTTAGTCATGAACCTTGTAAATTGATTTGTTTTGTAAATCATTTGAAAAACAATAAGTTCAGATGATATGTATAAATAAGAGAATAATGTATGGTTAAATGAATAACCATGTAAAATGAGTTTGTATAAGGTAAGTTGTTTGTCAAACAATGTGTTGTGAAAAGTATGTTATTTGCATAAAATGTTATATGTCTTAAATTGAAATGATTCAAATAACGCTACGATATGTAATACCATACAAACGCTTATATATAGGAAGTACCAGCGGCGTATCCACCGTGCTTGTATCATATTACACACGCCTCGTTACTTAAATCACTTACTCAAACCAAACCATCAAGATGTAATGTTTAACAATTGTAGAAATGTTTATTGTCAAATGGTTCACATGGTTCAATAGATACAAATGGTTTACCTAATGTAATATAATGTGTTCATATGCTGGATGAGCATATGCAACAAAATGTAACGTAAAACAATGTACTAAGTATGCACACAATGGACATACATAGCATAAAATGTAATGTAAAACAATGTACTAAGTATGCACACAATGGGCGTACATAGCATGAAATGTAATGTAAAACAATGTACTAAGTATGCACACAATGGGCGTATATAGCATGAAATGTAATGTAAAACAATGTACTAAGTATGCACACAATGGGCGTACATAGCATGAAATGTAATGTAAAACAATGTACTAAGTATGCACACAATGGACATACATAGCGTGAAATGTAATGTAAAACAATGTACTAAGTATGCACACAATGGGCGTACATAGCATGAAATGTAATGTAAAACAATGTACTAAGTATGCACACAATGGACATACATAGCATGAAATGTAATGTAAAACAATGTACTAATAGTGTACTAATGAACATAGTAAGCATATGATATGAAAACAGGAAAGCATGAAAGTAACAAGTAGGCACATGTGTTTCACCCCAAAACAGTTTGAAAACAGTAAAAGAGGGGTCTATGTACTCACTTGAGATTGCTTAGTAGTCCTTGAGTAACAACCAAACAATGCTAGAGATCACGGATATCAAACGACACCTAATATAGGTAACTATGTTAATATACCGGACCTAAATCGGAGGATTGGATAGAATGAGGGTTTGTAAAACAAACGAGTATGGAGACTCGTGTAATATGGTTTAACAAAGCCCACATATTAAAATGAAACCTAACCTAAGTGCTTACGACCCATTATGACCCGTTTAGGTAGCTTATGCTACTTTAACGCGTCGTTCGCGTGAAATGTGTTCGGACCGCTTAACTAGTCCTATGACAAGTAATATATGCCTTAACATGTCTAATATTGTTGCCAAATCAGTTTAGATACCAAAAGTTATGTTACATATGCTTAAAATGAATTTTGGCGTAAAAAGGGTATTTTAGTAATTTACCTAAGGCATACATACTACCTATCATACAACTAACTAAACATCGTGACCATAAGGTATAACCTCGGAAGGTTATTCCCTACATACTATGGTCACCTAATGTGTTTGGTCGGATCCTAATGATCGACCAAACGGGTCGGGTTCGAAAGTATAAGCGATTGTTTAGATCGCTTACCTTACGACCCTATTTAAGCACTAAACTAAAAGTGACGAGCTAAGCATGTTAAAACATGCTTAACTAAGTTTAGAAAACAGGTTTGGTATCAAAACAAACGGTTTTGATACCTAAGAGAAGTTTGGTTACAAAATACGCAATAACACGCATTGTGGCCGAAACTACGACTCGTCACTGAGTCTAGATAACGTGGTAATCAGTAGGTATAGTCTCTAGGGACTATAACCATCATGATTACGCTCACGTTATGAAGTTCAAACGAACTTCGCATTGACCATAAACTGGTCAATGCCGAAAGTCAAACAAAGTTTGACTTTTAACGCTAAACGAATCAAGAGAACGAAGGAACACTTACAAAGGGTCCCCGAAAGCTTATCTTGATCCAAGTAGCTCAGGTATGAAGTAATGGCTTCAACTTAGAGCTTTCAGATCAGATTTGTGGGTTTTTGGAGTTGGGATGGATGGGTATTTATAGGATACTTGGAACCGTTCGGATCGTTTATCGAATAACGTGCTATGATCTCATCCATACACTTGTTGAAACCTTGTGGTAACTCAAAATGGCCCCTCATGAGCAGGAAAGGGCAAGTGTGGGTGAGTTGGGAGTGCTAAACAGCTGTTAACAGCTGTTAAATTCAGTTAATCTGGTCTGGGAGACTGACGCGGGCCGCGTAAGGATACACACAAGACTTACGCGGGCCGCCTGGCCTTGTCTGATCAGAACCAACTTTGCCATATTGACAGTTTCAGTCCCTGATGGTGTTTAAGGCCATTTCCGACATGTTTAAGGCCCGTTAAGCCAACTTTAAGGCCCTAAAATGATTCCTAAACATTGTGGACATGAAACATGCTCAAAAATATTCCGGATGTTGGTTCGTTTGGCCGTACGATCGCGATGTTCACTTAATTACGACGGAATGCGCATAAGCGCGAAAAACGATCCAAATTGCGCGACGAATGGATTTTTCTCATACCAAACACTAAAATAAAATATTTTAGTGCTTACATAAATTTTTGGATGTCCGGATGTATTCAGAACGTAAGTTATGCGCGAAAATGCAAACTTGTGCACTTTTTGACGCTTTTAGTCCCTGAATGACCCAAAAGTTTATTTTAGCACACCGAACCCCTCAAAGCCTATTTCTAAGCTATGTAAATGATATTTATGGTATGTTTAACTTATAGCCATGTTCTGGAATGTCTGTTACAGTTCAAATTGGCATACTTTCGCAGCTTGTCAACTTTAGTCACTGTAAGCGATTTAACTTGATTTTGCCATACCAAAGCCTTCGAAACTTATTTCTAAGTTATGTAAAGGTTATTTAAGGTATGTTAAGACTATTTCACTATTCCAGAGTGTTCGTTGCATTAAACTGGTTATAATTACGCATCAGCTCGCGTATAACCTTCCAGAAAGCGATTTAAAGCCCGAAATCGAACAAGAAATGATATGTGCAAAAGATACACATATTTATACAGATCCCAAGTATGAAATATAATATTTCATTGGCTTGGTATTTGTTTGATGGTCACAGTGACCCAGGTATCACACTTCCGGCTGGAAGACATAGTCACCCTATAGGCCACCCTAGTCCTCATGGGTGTGGGCTCGCTACACCCAAATAGATCTATCACTCATGCCCCACGGTCCTACAAGAGGATTGATGGCCTCAAGTATACGCCTACCCATTCACATGATCTATGGTACTTTCCTAGGCTAACCATACCAATTGTATTGTAAGTAATCCTTTGTAACATGTATTTCACCCCCGAAGTAAATAACAAAACAGTTTAAAGAAAAGGGGGAAACATGAACTCACTGTATTGCGTCTTCAGAACTAGTAACTCCGATCTCGTCAGCAAACACGACTACCTACAATGTACTAGTGTCTATTAGGCGGACGGGTCGTGCCTTTGCTTAGTATTAATGTTTTGGAGTTACGTTTCTAATGTTATTCCAAGTTGTATAATTATTTGTCAAAATAACTAATATTTCAACTTAAATTATATATAGTTTTGGAATAATTGTTTAAGCATGTTGGTGCACTGATATTTGTTAATTTCGTCTTTATCAAGTCTTGTATTGTAGTAGATAGATCAGGGCACGGATATCGAGAAAACAGTATTTTGAGGTAATTCCGCATGAAATAAACATATATCATTTCAAACGGAATTAAGGTTACAAGCGAAATTAGTAATTCCGCACGGAATTAACTAATTCCGCATGAACTCATAATTCCGCTTGAGTTGTTTTCATGCAGAATTAAGATGCCTATAAATATTGGTCTTGTCTGATCATTTGGAACGGAATTAGCAGTGTGTGTTTGAGAGCCGAGGTGCTGCCGAATTGTAATCAGAACTGTAAAAGCTCAGGAAATCAGTAATAGATAAAGATTAGAAAGGAACAAGCTGTGTTGACATCATTTACATTGATTCCGCCTTTGTTTTTGATGATGAACTACTCAGATTGACTCGTTAGGGTCACACGACGATCCAACAAGTCGTATCAGAGCTCAGGACGAGGAGTTCATACCAAATCAGCTTGTTTTCACCGGATTCTTTCACTTCTACACCTTCTTTTCTGATTTGAACAAGATTTAACGGTTGAAATGGCCTGATTTTCACATATATCAATCGAAACACAGTTTTAAGTAATCCTTGAAAGTATTGGACTTTAAATCGATTTAAAACTGGTCAAATTGTTAATTTCGTTTCAAAACAGATTCGAGAATGATGACGTCATCCTAATTTCATTTGAGAATTTCACCGTAGTTCCGCACGGAATTATACTTGATTCTTAATTTCGCTTGATAGTCCAAACGGAATTACTAATTTCGCTCCAAGTTATTAATTTCGCTTGAAATCAATCTAATTCCGCACGGAATTTGATTCTGGTTGGTAATTTCGTTTGAAACCTATTTCCGTTTGAAAGTAATCTCGTTTGAGTGGGTAATTTCGTTTGAAGCTATTCCGTTCGAACTAATTTCGTTTGAAAGCAACCTTTCAAAATTTCAAAAATTTTTCTAAGTGTTTGTTGATTGTTTCAGGTACTTGAAAGATGGATGATTTCATGAATCCTTTCTGTGATGTGTTTGCATTTACTGGTGGTTCGGGAGACGGCACATCAAATAACACGAATGAAACTACACCAACACCGAGTGCAAAGAAAACTCTCAATGATGCTTTGAGTGTAGAGAGTGCCTATGGGACATACAACAAACCTCCAAAGTTGATGGCTATTGAAAATTATAATAGGTGGGCTACAAGGTTTGATGAGTGGCTTCAAGCTTTTGCATATCCAAGCTGGAAAAGTTTAAAGAATGGTTACGTTAGAGGAACACGGTTTGGTGAAAGTTTGACAGATACTGATGAAATTGAAAGTTATGTTGCTGAACAAAAGTGCATCGCATTGATTCATCATTCTATGAGAGATGACATAATTTCGTTGATAGAATATGTTAATTCGACAGATCTTTGGGAGAAACTGAGGGTAAAATGTGTAGGTAGTGCTGAGATAGTCAAAAACAAAAAGAAACTGTTAAGAAAAGAGTTTGATTTATTTGGTTGTTTAAAGAACGAGTCTGTTTCCAAGATGATTGAGAGATTCGGGCATATGAAGTTGGAGCTGGCAAGATACAAAATTGTATATACTCAAGAAGAGTTGGTTGACAAACTGTTCGACTCGCTGCCGAATGAACAAGATTGGCAGTACTTTGCATTAATGCTGAAGAATACAATCAAGTCTGAAGAGTTGACAGTGGATCTGCTTATCGAAAGACTAGAGAGTCACGAGTTGGAGATCAAGAAATCTAGAAAAGTCAACAACTCATCTTATCAGCAGAATGTTGAGTTGTACTACAGAGGAAATCTACCAAAGACTGGTTCTCCAAGAACAGCATTTTCTGCAGAGAGTTCAAATAATGTGAATCAAGAAACTCCTCACAGTGGTTTTCATAGTGGATCTTCTTCAACAACTCCAAGCCAATCTGCATCAAAGAATCTGTTCCAATGTAACATTGCTGTGGATCTGAAGAATGCTCAAAATTTCAGTGAAGAGTCAGCAAAACAACAGATGGTGTTCTTAGCGTCGGTGTTAGAATCGTACGAGAGCCTCGTGGCGGGAAAGATTGGAAACACCAACCTGACTAAGGAGGACTATGATCAAATAGATCCTGAAGAGATGGAACTGATCGATATCAGATGGTGTATGGACAGTGCAGTCCGGAGGGCTCAACAATTCATGGAGATTACTGGGAGACATTCTATCGGTGGGCCGTCCACAAAACTTGGCTTTGACAAATCAAAAGTCACGTGCTTCAGGTGTAAACAAAAAGGACATTTCAAACGTGAATGTCGTAACGCTCCTGCTGATGATCCATTCCGCGAGGATTACTACAAAAGAGCGATCTATCATCAGAATAAATCAGAACCGCCCAGAATGAAGCAGCTTGAGGATGCCCCCAAAGAAAAATCAAGAGCTCTTGCTGTTATTCATGATGACGAAGGTTTTGATTGGAGTGAACTGCTACCAGAGGAAGATGCAGTAGGATACGCTTTCATAGCAGAAAAGATTATTCCTTACAAAGGCACCAGAAATGAAAAAGAAAAATACCTCAGTAGAAAGAATAGAGCAGAATACAAGATGATCAGATTATCTAAGGTGTTCAGTGAAGCCAAGAGAGCAAAAAGATGGGATGCTGATAGAGAATGTTATATTGATCCTCAAGGAAACATTGCTATTGATACAAAAACTCTTAGTCTAGAAGCTTTCATTGAGGAATTTGCTGAAAATGAAGAAGCCTTACAGAGAGAATGGTGGGGAGGTGGAGAAGAGAAAGAAAAAGAAAAAGAGAAAGAGAATGAGTCGCAGTCTAAGAAGATTGATGATGGGATTATTAATACTTCACAAGAATTCACCGCTGAGAACTTGGGGAAGATGGCTGACAAAGTGCTTGCTGCAAAGGAGCTTGAGGTAGACTCTAAGTCTGAAACTGAGTCTAAAAGTAAGGTCACTCCAAACATTTCAACAAGAGAGTCAGGTAAGAAAGTCAAAGGTGATAGTGACTGCAAAAGTTGCATGAAAAACTGCAAGTTTTGTAGTACACTCACTTACCTTAGTGATACAAAGGTTGAAGAACTGACAACAAGAGTCAGAAAGGTTGAAGATCAGATTCTAGACCGTGATAAAATGCTAAAAGCTTCAAATGATCGAGCTAAAAATTTAACTGAGAAAATTGAAAATGATAAAATTGAAGTAGAAAGAATTAGGAAAGAGAATGAAAAGCTAATTCACGAAAATCGTCAACTCTCAGAAAATTTTGACAAACTAAAACGAACGGTAAAAGATTCTGATGAAAGAAACGGTAAAACCAATAAAGAAAATGAGCATTTAACTGTAGTTCTTAGATACAAAGAAGAGCAAATTAACTAACAACTGGATGAGATTACTAAATTGAAGCTTCAGTTTGAAGAAGCTAAGATTGAGAATGAGCGTATCAATCTGAAATTAACCAGTTACAACTCCGCAAGCTTTGTTTTACAACACATTGTTCCTAAACCCATTGGGAAAAACAAAGTAGGCGAAGATGTTTACTCGGATGGAACTGGGGTTGGATATCATCAGGTTCCACCGCCAGTGTTAAGCAATTTTTCAAAGAAAACATCCGGGTTGGTTAATGATGAAGATGAAACAAATGAAATAAAACTTCCAGAGTCA
Source organism: Helianthus tuberosus (assembly GCA_030545235.1). Lineage (NCBI taxonomy): Eukaryota > Viridiplantae > Streptophyta > Magnoliopsida > Asterales > Asteraceae > Helianthus > Helianthus tuberosus. Next base: position 93,543,127 of record CM060413.1, read on the forward strand.
ATTGATGTTACATTTTTTTCATCTGATGATAGTGTTCAAACTGAGATTGTGCAAGGAATGGCTGAAAGTGTTTTGAAGTCTGATAGTGGTTCAGTTGAGGATGAAGAGTGTTTTCTGAACAATTACATTCCAAAACCAAAATCCAAAAACAACTTAAATGAAGAACCTACTTTTGTCATGTACAAGATGTCGGGATCGGATAAGTTGTATTCGGATTCTGAGTTTCCACTGGAGAATGTTAATGTTGCTAAATTGACAAATGTGTTCAAATTGGTTGAAATTGATCTGTCTGAGATTGAAGGTCTAAAACAGACGAAGAGGCAAATGAATTTTGAAAAAGATAAAGCTTACTACAAGAAACCTGTTGTTCCACTGCGTTTTTATAACAACAATCAAAACAGATGGTCGGGTGGTTATCAGGGTGGTAAGAATTATCAGAAAAAGAATGTTCAAAACAAGAAGTTTGCTGAGAAAAAGGTGTTTGTTTCGAGTTCAAGTTCACCTTCTGATGAAGAATCTAAGATTTTTTCGAAAACTAATGAAGAATTATTTGAGAAGAAGGCCTCACAGCCTCAGTCCGAAGGCACAAGTCGGGTAGTTGACACCCGAACATGCTTCAAATGCAATCAAGTTAGACATATTTTACGAAAGTGTACCAACTTGAAGCCTAAGACTGAAGTTGTGATGAATTCAAGAAAGAAAGATGATGTGAAGGGAAAAGCTCCATTGGTTGTTGAGAAAAAGGTTTTGAAAAATGACAACACCAAGATCAAAACTGAACCTGTTAAGAATATGGTAACTAAAAATGACAAGTTTTACAAACGGGTTGCATCGTCTCAACATACATGGAAGCCAAAAGTGGTTGAAAAGAAATCAAGTGTTCCAAAACCAAAGGTTTCATAGTTAGAAAAACAATCGTCTTCTACCACTCCGGTAAAGATGAATGTTCCTTTGGATAATTATGAGAAACTTGAAAAACAAATGATTTCTGAAAAAGAAAGATGTTCAAAAGAAAGACCAATCATCTGGTCAACCTTCAAAAAATGATTTCTTTTTATACAAAGAGGTTGAGATTGGGTCTGAAGAAAATTTGAAGATGAATGACAAAAACTTTCCACCTTTAATCCTAAAAAGAACTATTGTTAATATTGAGTTGCCTGAGTCAAAAGAGGCTTGGGTATCATCCAAATCTAACTAAAAGTATTTGTGATATGTGAAGGAGCTTCCAAGATCCGTTTCACGATGGATTATGGATAGTGGAGCTTCTCGGCACATGACGGGGAAAACAGCCCTGCTGTACGATGTTAGAAATTTCAATAGATGTTATGTAGGTTTTGCAGGCAATCAAGGTGGTAGAATAGTTGGTGAAGGAACGTTATCCAATGGGATTGTTACGTTTGAAAGAGTGAATTACATTGCTGAGTTTGAGAATAATCTTCTGAGTATTTCTCATATTTGTGATAGAATGTATACCACTCACTTTACTAACAAAGAATCTTTGATCTTGAAACCAGGATTTGTTGTTCCCGAATAGTGGATTATCATGAGGGCACCTAGAGTGAATGATCTGTACGTGTTGGACATGAGTTTAGCTACTACAACCACGGGTCAGGCTCATTGTTTTGTGTCAAGAGCAACTGAGAAGGAATCGCAATTGTGGCACCGGAAGATGGGTTATATACATCTTAGAAAAATGAATTACTTGGTACACAATGACTTGGTTTCTGGTGTTCATGTCAAAGGTTTTCATCTTGAGGGAGAATGTATTAGTTGTGTCAAAGGCAAGTAGAAAAAGAAATCACATCCTCAAAAGAAAGTCAACTCAGTCTCAAGACCTTTAGAGAGACTTCATATGGATCTTTTTGGTCCAGTGAACATCAAAAGCATCACTGGTGATTACTATTGTCTAGTAGTTACAGATGATTTTTGAAGGTTTTCATGGGTTTCATTTCTGAAGTCGAAAGATGAGACGTTTGATAGTTTGATGGAGTTGTTCAGAAAAATTGAAAACCTGTACCAAAGGCGTATCAAAAGAATCAGAAGTGATAATGGTACTGAGTTTAAGAACAACAAGATGGAAGAATATTGTAATGAAAGAGGTATATTGCATGAATTTAGCGCGCCTTATACTCCGCAGCAGAATGGAGTAGCTGAAAGAAAGAACAGGACGCTAATTGAAACAGCCAGGACGATGCTTGCTGATTCGAAATTACCAGTCAACTTTTGGGCAGAAGCAGTATCCGCCGCTTACTATACACTCAATCGGGTTCTCACTGTCAAGAAATTCAACAAGACATGCTTTGAGTTGATCAATAACCGCAAACCGAATCTGAAGTATTTAGAACCGTTTGGGTCACCCTGTACTGTTCTAGAGCCTTTTGGAAAGTTTGGTCTGAAGAGTATTGAGGGAATATTCATCGGTTATGCAAGTCCTCAGAAACGAGTCTTTGTTCCAAGCTTGAAGCGGATTATTGAGGCACACAATGTTGAATGCCAAGGTCACACAATGCCACCACAGAATCCAGGCGACTCATGGTGTTTTCAATATGATACTTTGTGGGATTCGTTTGACATGGAAGAAGAAAAGAAAGAAGAAGAAGATTTCTTTGACGAGTTGGATATTCTGAGAGAGTATGAGTCTTCGCAGGAAAGGTTCCCAGCTGAGTATTCAAGACGACCGCAACAAACTTCAGATGATAATGAAGCAGGTCCAAGTAATGCTGGAGAACATGATGATATTCAACAAAATGAAGTTGCTCCTGATAATCAGACAGCAGACAATGATAATCAAGAATCTGATAACATGCCAGTATTTGATCATGGTGATTCTGATTCTGAGGGGGAGCAAATCCAGATTTCAAGTCAAACAAACCCAGTCAATGAAGAAGGTGCAAATCAGAATATTACTAATCTGGAAGGCGAGGTAGATGTTCCAGGCGAGGTTATGCCAAGAACTCTTTCATACCATCCAGAGGAGTTGATAATTGGAGAGTAACAATCAGGCGTTCGCACTAGACATCAAATTGACCAAGGCCTTACTTGTTTTTATTCTACAGTAGCACCATTACAAACTGAGTTCTCACTGAGTTGTTTTATCTCGTAGATTGAACCAAGGACTTATAAAGAGGCGCTTACTGAAGATTCTTGGGTCAATGCTATGCAAGAAGAGTTAAGTCAATTCGAGAAGTTAGGAGTGTGGAAGTTAGTAGACTTGCCTGATGGTCAAAGGAAGATAAACACCAAGTGGGTGTTCAAGTGCAAGAGGGATGACCGTGGGGTTGTTGTTCGTAACAAAGCTCGACTCGTAGTCCAGGGTTTCAGTCAGCAGGAGGGTATAGATTTCACCGAAGTGTATGCTCTAGTGGCTCGACTAGAAGCAATCGGAATCTTCCTAGCATTTGCATCTTGGAAAAACTTTAAAGTTTATCAGTTAGATGTGAAATCGGCCTTTCTCTATGGGAAGGTAAAGGAGGAGGTATATGTCGGTCAGCCACCGGGCTTTACCGACCCAATCCACAAAGACAAGGTCTACTTGCTAGACAAAGCGCTGTATGGTTTACACCAGGCCCCGAGAGCTTGGTACGAGACTTTGTCTCAACACCTGCTAGCCAACAGCTTCATCCGTGGAAAAGTGGATGCCACTCTCTTCACTAAAGAGGTCGACGGACATCTTCTGATCGTTCAGATATACGTGGACGACATCATATTTGGGTCAACAAATGAGAATCTGTGCAAAGATTTTGAACAAGTTATGAAGCAGAAATTCGAAATGTCATCGATGGGTGAGATGAAATTCTTCTTGGGACTTCAAGTTGATCAACTGCCTAAGGGAATTTTCATACATCAAACGAATTAAGTTCATGATATCTTAGAGAAATTTGGGATGTCAGGTTCTACTCCAGCTTCCACCCCATTAGCGACAAACCATGGGATAAACCCTGATCTCACTAGAGAGAAGGTAGATGAAACGCTGTATCGTTCCATGATCGGATCGCTGATGTACTTGACAACTTCAAGACCCGATATCATGTACCCAACGTGCCTCGTAGCAAGATTTCAATCTAACCCGAGAGCTTCGCACATGGTGATTGTGAAAAGGATATTATGCTACCTGAAAGGAACTCCATCATTGGGGTTGTGGTATCCAAGAAAAGGCGATTTCACGCTCGAAGGGTATTCCGATTCTGATTTCGGATGATGCAAAGTTAACGTAAAGTCAACAACAGCGGGATGCCAGTTTTTCGAACCACGCTTGGTCACCTGGCAATGTAAGAAGCAAACTGTCACACCCCGACCACGTAAAATGAGAAACACGTGGCGGAAACGTCGGGCAGTGTTGTAACAGAATTATTGTTTCACAACCATGGAAATTAAAGTTACGTTTTATTTATCAACAAGAGAGTTACATTGTCTTTAAACATGAAACCAAGAGTACATAACATAATTAAACTAAGTCTATCTTCGTTTTATGTCTCTAAGGCACAAGTCCGCCCTAATGTCACGATCATCATCCTAAGCGACAGCTCCTGAAAACACATGTGAAAATAGGTACGTCAGCATAAAAATGCCTGTGAGATACATAAGTTTAGTGAAAATAGGATTCATGACTTGTGTTTTAAAAGATAGGTTTAATAAAAATTAGTCATGAATCTTGTTAAATGTTTTCTTTTATAAATCGTATGAAAACTCGATAAGAAATCAGACTATATAAAAGAATGGTGTATGGTTAATAAAATAACCTAGTAAAATGAGTTGGATAATATAAGCTGTTTTGTAATACAATGTCTTGTGAAAAATAAGTTGTTTATGTAAAATGTAAAATGTCAAATATTGAAATGATTTAAGTAATGCTACGACATGTAATATCATACAAGCACTTATATATAGGAAGTACCAACGGCGTATCCATCATGCTTGTATCATATTACACACGCCTCGTTACTCAAATCATTTACCCAAACCAACCACCATTGTAAATTGTTCATGTATAAATCAATTGTCAAGTGTTATTGTGTAAACCATATCAAAATGTCTATGTCTACTGTAAATCACTAAATGTGTATATCAATGTCAAAATGTTTATGTTTAATGTAAATCATGAATTGTGTATCCATAAATATAATGTATGGCAAGTGAAATACATCAACTAAACCATAGGTAAAATGCACAAAAACAGGGTATCGAATTAAACATAGTTTAAATCAAAGTTATGTTTTGTGGAACAAATGCATGCTATACTGATACAAACATCTAAGCGGTATTGTTATAATGCATACATTCAAGCCTTGTGACTGTGGTGATAGACCTTTAAACAAATTAAAGATTCATCTGTGTTATGTTTATCGAATTCGGTCATTCCTTCCATCCAAACATACCTAGGATGTTAGGAACGGGAGTTGTCAATTCCTATGGTACCACTACCTACTAATAAATGGCGTAGCTAATGTTAATGAATGTATTTTTGTCCCATTTAAACAAACCAAATGTCATACCAAAATGTAAGCATGTGAAAACAATGCACTAAGTATGTAATCAAATGAACATACATAGCGTGAAATGTAATGTAAAACAATGTACTAGGTATGCATACTATGGACATACATAGCATGAAATGTAATGTAAAACGATGTACTAAGTATGCACACAATGGACATATATAGCATTAAATGTAGTGTAAAACGACGTACTATAAATGTACTAATGAACATAGCAAGTATATGATGTGAAAACATGGAAAGCATGAAAGTAACAAGTAGGCACATGTGTTTCACCCCAAAACAGTTTAAAAACAGTAAAAGTGGGGTCTATGTACTCACATGAGATTGCTTAGAAGTTCTTGAATAACAACTAAACAATGCTAGAGATCACGGAAATAAACCGGCACCTAATATAGGTAACTATGTTAATAAACGGACCTAAATCGGAGGATCGGATAGAATGATGGTTCGTAAACCGAACGATTATGGAAACTCATGTAGTATGGTTTAACAAAGCCTTCATTCTAAAATGAAACCTAACCTATGTGCTTACGACCCGTTTAGGTAGCTTATGCTACATTAACGCGTCGTTCGCGTGAAACGCGTTCGGACTGCTTAACTAGTCCTATGACAAGTAATATATGCCTTAACATGTCTAATATTGTTGCCAAATCAGTTTAGATACCAAAAGTTATGTTACATATGCTTAAAATGAATTTTGGCGTGAAAAGGGTATTTTGGTAATTTTCCTAAGGCATATATACTACCTACTGTCACACCCCGACCACGTAAAACAACAAAACGTGGCAGAAACGTCGGGGAGTGTTGTAACAGAATCATTGTTTCATAACACATGGAAATTGAAATATTGTTTTATTGAATAAAAGAGATAAAATGTCTTGACAATCAAAGAAATATAACATAAATAACTAGTCTTGCATCTTTTATTGTCACTAAGGCCCAAGTCCGCCTAAGTGCATCTTGATAAATCCTATGCATCATATCCTGAAGCACATGTGAAAATAGGTACGTCAGCATAAAAATGCCTGCGAGATACATAGGTTTTATGAAAATAGAATTCATGACTTATGTTTAAGAAAATGTTTAGTCATGAACCTTGTAATTTGCTTTGTCTTGTAAATCATTTGAAAAGCAATAAGATCAGATGATATGTATAAATAAGAGAATAATGTATGGTTAAATGAATAACCAAGTAAAATGAGTTTGTATAAGATAAGTTGTTTTGTAAAACAATGTCTTGTGAAAAGTAAGTTATTTGTATAAAATGTTATATGTCTTAAATTGAAATGATTCGAATAACGCTACGATATGTAATACCATGCAAGCACTTATATATAAGAAGTACCAGCGGCGTATCCACCATGCTTGTATCATATTACACACGCCTCGTTACTTAAATCACTTACTCAAACCAAACCACCATTGTAAAATGTTTATGTATAATCAAATGTCAAAATGTTTGTGTGAAAACCATGTCTAATGTCTATGTCTAATGTAAATCATGAATTGTGTATATCAATGTCAAAGTGTTTATGTCTAATGTAAATCATGTAATGTGTATCCAAAATATCATGTATGGTAAGTGAAAGATATCAACTCAACCATATGTAAAAATGCACAAAAACAAGGTATTGAAGTAAAACATGGTTTAAATCAAAGTTATGTTTTGTGGAACAAATGCATGCTATACTGATATAAACATCTATGCGGTATTGTAAAAATTCATACATCCAAGCCTTGCGACTGTAGAATAAACCCTAGCACAAAGTCTAAGGTCCACCTAGAAATGTAGTCGGATTCGGTCATTCCTTCCAATCCAAACAAACCCGGGATTTCAGGAATGGGCGTTGTTAAGTCCTATGGTACCACTACCTACCCGGGATTTCAGGAATGGGAGTTGTCAAGTCCTATGTACATTGTCCCATTTAAACAAACCAAATGTCATACCAAAATGTAAGCATGTGATGAATAATAAATGTACTAAGTATGCACACAATGGACATACATAGCATAGAATGTAATGTAAAATAATGTACTAAGTATGCACACAATGGATATACATAGCATAGAATGTAATGTAAAACAATGTACTAAGTATGCACACAATGGGCGTACATAGCATGAAATGTAATGTAAAACAATGTACTAAGTATGCACACAATGGGCGTACATAGCATGAAATGTAATGTAAAACAATGTACTAAGTATGCACACAATGGACATACATAGCATGAAATGTAATGTAAAACAATGTACTAAGTATGCACACAATGGACATACATAGCATGAAATGTAATGTAAAACAATGTACTAATAGTGTACTAATGAACATAGTAAGCATATGATATGAAAACATGGAAAAGCATGAAAGTAACAAGTAGGCACATGTGTTTCACCCCAAAACAGTTTGAAAACGGTAAAAGAGGGGTCTATGTACTCACTTGAGATTCCTTAGTAGTCTTTTAGTAACAACCAAACAATGCTAGAGATCACGGATATCAAACGGCACCTAATATAGGTAACTATGTTAATATACCAGACCTATAATCGGAGGATTGGATAGAATGAGGGTTCGTAAACCAAATGAGTATGGGAACTCATGTAATATGGTTTTAACAAAGCCCACATACTAAAATGAAACCTAACCTAAGTGCTTACGACCCATTACGACCCGTTTAGGTAGCTTATGCTACTTTAACGCGTCGTTCGCGTAAAACGCGTTCGGACCGCTTAACTAGCCCTATGACAAGTAATATATGCCTTAACATGTCTAATATTGTTACCAAATCAGCTTAGATACCAAAAGTTATGTTACACATGCTTAAAATGAATTTTGGCGTAAAAAGGGCATTTTGGTAATTTACCTAAGGCATATATACTACCTATCATACAACTAACTAAACGTCGTGACCAGAAGGTATAACCTCAGAAGGTTATTCCCTATATAACTACGGTCACCTAATGTGTTTGGTCGGATCCTAAAGATCGACCAAACAGATCGGGTTCGAAAGTATAAGCGATTGTTTAGATCGCTTACCTTACGACCCTATATAAGCACTAAACTAAAAGTGACGAGCTAAGCATGTTAAAACATGCTTAACTAAGTTTAGAAAATAGGTTTGGTATCAAGACAAACGGTTTTGATACCTAAGAGTAGTTTGGTTACAAAATACGCAAGAATACGCATTTTGGCCGAAACTACGACTCGTCACTGAGCCTAGATAACGTGGTAATCAGTAGGTATAGTCACTAGGGACTATAACCATCGTGATTACGCTCACGTTATGAAGTTCAAACGAACTTCGCATTGACCATAAACTGGTCAACGCAGAAATTCAAACAAAGTTTGACTTTTAACGCTAAAAGAATAAAAAGAACAAAGGAACACTTACAAAGGGTCCCCGAAAGGTAAACTCGATCCAAATAGCTCAGGTATGAAGCAAGGGCTTCAACTTAGAGCACTTTTAGATCATATTTTGTGAGGAATAATAGAAATTAAGGTGGGTATTTATAGGAAATGGACCACCGTTAGGATCGTTTCTTGAATAGCGTGCTTTGATCTTGTCCCTACACTTGTTGCAACCCTAAGGTAACTCAAATTGGCCCCCCACCATCAGGGATTAACATGTGGGATTGGGTTTGGAGTGCATAACAGCTGTTAACAGCTTAACAGCTGTTAAAACAGCTTTTGCTAATCTTGAAGGGCCTCGCGTCACGCCTAGGTACCCTCGCGTCACGCCTAGGTACCCTCGCGTCACGCCTAGCCCCCCTTTCTGCAGAAATGGCAGATTAGGTCCCAACACATGTTTCAGTCCATTTTCCACACGTTTGAAGCCCGTTAAACCATTTTCAAGGCTCCACAAGGATGACTAAAAATAGTGGACATGAAACATGCTCACAAATATGCCGGATGTCGGTTCGTTTGGTCGTATGATCGAGATGTTCGCTTAATTACGACGGAATGCGCATAAGCGTGAAAAACGATCCAAATTGCGCGACGAATGGATTTTTCTTATGCCAAACACTAAAATAAAATATTTTAGTGCTTACATAAATTTTTGGATGTCCGGATGTATTCAGAACGTAAGTTATGCGCGAAAATGCAAACTTATGCACTTTTTGACGCTTTTAGTCCCTGAATGACCCAAAAGTTTATTTTAGCACACCAAACCCCTCAAAGCCTATTTCTAAGCTATGTGAATGATATTTATGGTATGTTTAACTTATGGTCACATTCTGGAATGTTTGTTATAGTTCAAATTGGCATACTTTCGCAGTTTGTCAAATTTAGTCCCTGTAGGCGAATTAACTTGTTTTTGCCATACCAAAGCCTTCAAAACTTATTTCTAAGTTATGTAAAGGTTATTTAAGGTATGTTAAGTATATGTTGATGTTCCAAAGTATTTGTCACATTAAACTGATTACGTTTACGCACTAGTTTGCGTATAACTCTCCAGAAAGCGATATAGAGTTTGAAATTGAACAAAATTCAAAACATGAAAAATGTCAAACATAAAAAAACAAACATTGGGATCAAATAACTTTGTTTTATTGATAAACAGACTGTTCACAATGATTACAAGCACAGATGTTATAGTCTCCCATACTTGTGGAAATTTCGTCCCGAAATTTATTTAGAGGAAACTCGTGGGAAAAGATGTGGGTACTTCGCCTTCATTTGATCTTCACGTTCCCAAGTAAACTTAGGTCCACGTTTAGATTCCCAGCAAACTTTGACCAATGGAATGCGCTTGCGTTTGAGCCATTTGACTTGACGTTCCATGATTTCCACTGGCTTCTCAACAAATTTCAGTGTTTTATCAACACGAATTTCGTCAAGTGGTATGTGGAGGTTCTCATCAGCTAAACACTTCTTGAGATTGGACACGTGAAAGGTTGGATGAACATTTCCAATTTCAGGAGGTAACTCAAGTCTGTAGGCTACCTCACCGATTCTTTCGACGATCTTGAATGGTCCAACGTATCTAGGTGCAAGTTTTCCTTTCTTTCCAAATCTGATAACACCTTTCCAAGGTGAGACCTTAAGTAATACGCGATCACCGACTTGGAATTCCATGGGCTTGCGTCCTTGGTCTGCGTAACTCTTTTGACGGCTTCTAGCTGCCTGAAGGTTATCACGAACTTTCTTAACCTTATCAGTTGTCTCTAAAATGAGGGCAGGTCCAGTAAGCTGAGCCTCACCGATCTCATTCCAGTAGACTGGTGAACGACATTTTCGACCATAGAGAGCCTCGAAAGGAGCCATGTTGATGCTGGAGTGATAACTGTTGTTGTAGGAGAATTCAATTAACGGAAGATGTGAATCCCAACTACCACCAAAATCGATCACACAAGCTCTAAGCATATCCTCCAGAGTCTGGATTGTTCTTTCAGATTGACCATCCGTTTCCGGATGATAAGCTGTGCTCAGATTAAGTTGGGTCCCCATAGCAGATTGCATGGTTCTCCAAAAATGAGAAGTGAAGCGAGCATCTCTGTCAGAAATGATGTTCAAAGGAACACCATGTCGAGCTACAATCTCATCCACATAGATTTTAGCAAGTTTGTCAGCAGAAAAATCCTCGCGGATTGGCAAGAAATGCGCTGACTTAGTAAGACGATCAACAACTACCCAGATGGCATCGTGACCTTTCTTTGTGCGCGGAAGTTTGGTAATAAGATCCATAGTAATGTTTTCCCATTTCCAAACTGGGATCTCTGGTTGCACCAATAAACCAGAAGGACGCTGATGTTCAGCCTTAACCTTAAGACAACTAAGGCATTTTGATACATATAAGGCAATGTCTTTCCTCATACCAGGCCACCAATACTGAATACGAAGATCCTTATACATCTTATCTGAGCCAGGATGAATAGAATAATGAGACTTATGGGCTTCATCCATAAGCAAGGTGTGAAGATCATCTTGGCTTGGGACCCACAAACGGTCCATGAAGTAATACGATCCATTGTCCTTCAGTTCCAGATCAGGGGTTATGTGATAGGGAAATTCCTTATCCATCAAACCTTGTGAAACACAAGTGTGTTGAGCCTGAGAAATGCGTGCTTGGATATCGGATCGAGATTGAATAACAGATTGAACACGAACACAATGAATCTTAGTACGTTCCTTACGACTCAATGCATCGGCTATGACATTGGCCTTACCAGGATGGTAGCGAATTTCCCAGTCATAGTCGTTTAGAAGCTCGACCCAACGTCGTTGCCTCATGTTGAGTTCTTTCTGATTGAAGATATGCTGAAGACTTTTGTGGTCCGTGAAAACCACACATTTTGTACCGTACAAATAGTGTCTCCAGATCTTAAGAGCGAAGACAACTGCACCCAACTCAAGATCATGAGTGGTGTAGTTTTTCTCATGTATCTTCAACTGCCTCGATGCATATGCTATGAGTTTGTTCCTTTGCATCAGAACATAGCCAAGACCCAATTTAGATGCATCGCAATAAACGACGAAATCATCATTGCCCTCAGGAAAAGTCAGAACAGGCGCGTCACAAAGCTTCTGTTTCAAGTTTTGAAAAGCTTCCTGTTGTTTGAATCCCCAATCAAAGGGCTTGTTCTTTTGAGCTAGAGCAGTTAGAGGAACTGCAATCTTCGAGAAGTTTTCAATGAAGCGGCGGTAATAACCCGCAAGTCCAAGAAAAGAACGAACTTCAGTAGGAGTAGTAGGTGTATCCCAATCCTTAATCGCACTGATCTTGGAGGGATCTACATGAATACCTTGTTCGTTGACAATATGTCCTAAAAATTGAACTTCTTTAAGCCAGAATTCACACTTGGAGAATTTGGCGAAAAGTTGCTCTTTCTTTAGGAGTTCCAAAGTAAGACGAAGATGTTGCTTATGATCAGCTCGCGTCTTGGAGTATATCAAGATGTCATCAATAAAAACAATGACGAACTGATCCAAATAAGGCTTGCAGACCCTATTCATTAAGTCCATGAAAACGGAAAGAGCATTAGTCAAACCGAATGGCATGACTGTGAACTCATAATGCCCATAACGAGTGCGGAACGCTGTCTTGGGAATATCTTCTTCATGCACACGAAGTTGATGATATCCAGATCGCAGATCTATCTTTGAAAAATAAGAAGCGCCCTGTAACTGATCAAAGAGATCATCAATGCGAGGTAGGGGATATCGATTCTTGATGGTAAGCTTGTTAAGCTCACGATAATCGATACACATCCTAAAAGATCCATCCTTCTTCTTGACAAAAAGAACGGGAGCACCTTAAGGTGAAAAGCTAGGACGGATAAAACCTTTGTCAAAGAGCTCCTGAAGCTACTTAGACAACTCTTTCATCTCAGACGGTGCAAGACGATATGGAGCTCTGGCAATGGGGTTTGCACCAGGTACGAGATCAATACGGAACTCGACTTGGCGTGCTGGAGGTAGACCAGGTAACTCTTCAGGGAATACTTCAGAATAATCCTGAACAACAGGAATATCTTGAATAGATTTACCCTTGCCCTTATCTGCTACAACATGTGCCAAAAAGGCCACATAGTTCCTTCACAGATACTTCCGAGCTTTAAAACAAGACATGAGTTTGAGACCACCAGCAGGTTTCTCTCCACGAACCTGTAGGATCTCGCCTGTCGAAAGCGGCACACGAACAATCTTCTCAAAACAAACTACCTCTGCGCGATGCTTGGCTAACCAATCCATACCCACAATAACGTCGAAGCTTCCAAGTTGCATAGGCGTGAGGTCAATAGGAAAGAGATGGTCGTTAAGGTTCAACTGGCAGTTGCGAAGAACAGAATTAAGAACAATGGGTTCACCACTAGCAACCTCTACTGTCAAGGGTTTTTCTAGTTTCGTTCTAGACATGCGAAGCAAAGGCTCAAAAGATAATGACACAAAACTCTTATCGGCACCCGAATCAAAAAGAACATATGCAGGCTAATTATTAATAAAGAACGTACCGTTCACCACTTCATTGTCTGCTTGTGCCTGTTGTGCATTCATGTTGAAGACTCGACCTCGAGCCTGAGCCTGATTCTGATTTGGGTTTCCGTTCACCAATCTTGGGCATGATTACGGTAGTGGGTCAGATCCCCACAGTTATAACAAGAACCTGGTGGGTAGTGTGGTCGTGCAGCTTGACCCTGTTGCTGAGCAGGAGGCTGAGCAACTCGTTGAGCCGGGTTCTGAACTGCCTGATTCTGAGCAAAACGACAAACATCAACAAGATGACCTGACTTCCCACAGTTAGTACAGAAACGACACGGAAATTGCGGCTGATGGTGACTGTTGCATCTATTGCACAAAGGTGCATTCCCTGCATAACGCTTCTTCGCTGGAGGCTGTACGGGTTGGTTGGGAGCTTCCTGGTTAACTTGGGCAGTGACAGCAAAATTTTGGGAAGCCTTACGCTTCCTTGACCCTTTCGAAGAACCAGTTTCCTTACCCTTCTTGTCATCCTCTTTGTCAGACGCCTGCTTCTTACCTTTGTCACCCTTTTTATGCAGCTTTCCCTTTCGAACCTGCGACTCAGTCAATGTCGCTGCTAACTCGATCGCCTGACGGAGTGTGGTAGGGTTACTACCAGTAATGATGTCTTGTACCGAGTCAGGTAGACCATCGATGTACCTTTCTATAGCCTTGTCGAGTGGGGTGACCATTGTTGGGCAAAGCAGACTTAACTCCTCATACCTATCAGTATACGCCCTGTGCTCGCCACTATCTTGTTTCAAATCATCAAACTCTCTTTCCAATGCTCGCAGTTCATGACGAGGACAAAACTCCCTCATCATAAGGGCCCTAAGTTCGGCCCAAGTTTGTGCTATGTCACACCCCGACCACGTAGAACATACAAAACGTGGCGGAAACGTCGGGGAGTGTTGTAACAGAATTAATTGTTTCAAATCCATGGCAATTGAAGTTTCGTTTTATTAACCAAACATGAAAGTTTACATTGTTTTAAACAAGAACCAAAGAGTACATAACATAAATTAACTAGTTCTTGTTTCGTTTTAAGTCACTAAGGCACAGGTCCGCCTAAGTATGTCTTGATAAGTCCTATGCATTATCTCCTGAAAACACATGTGAAAATAGGTACGTCAGCATAAAAATGCCTGTGAGATACATAGGTTTTGTGAAAACAGAATTCATGACTTATGTTTGAGAAAATGTTTAGTCATGAACCTTGTAATTTGCTTTGTTTTGTAAATCATTTGAAAAACGATAAGATCAGATGATATGTATAAATAAGAGAATAATGTATGGTTAAATGAATAACCATGTAAAATGAGTTTGTATAAAATGAGTTGTTTGTAAATCAATGTCTTGTGAAAAGTATGTTATTTGTATAAAATGTTATATGTCTCGAATTGAAATGATTCAAATAACCCTACGATATGTAATACCATACAAGCACTTATATATAGGAAGTACCAGCGGCGTATCCACCATACTTGTATCATATTACACACACCTCGTTACTTAATCACTTAATCAAACCAAACTACCAAAGTAAAATGTTCATGTTTAATGTAAATCATGTAATGTGTATCCAAAATGTAAGCATGTGATGAATAACAAATGTACTAAGTATGCAACAAAGAACATACATAGCATAAAGTGCAATGTATAACAATGTACTAAGTATGCAACAAAGAACATACATAGCATAAGTGTAATGTAAAACAATGTACTAAGTATGCACACAATGGACATACATAGCATGAAATGAAATGTAGGACGATGTACTAAGTACGCACGCAATGGGCATACATAGCATGAAATGTAATGTAGAACGATGTACTAAGTACGCACCCAATGGGCATACATAGCATGTAATGTAAAATGATGTACTAAGTACGCACACAATGGGCATACATAGCCTGAAATGTAATGAAATCATGTACTATAATGTACTAACGAACATAGCAGGTATATGATGTGAAAACATGGAAAGCATGAAAGTAACAAGTAGGCACATGTGTTCCACCCCAAAACGTTTGGAAAACAGTAAAATAGGGGTCTATGTACTCACTTGAGATTGCTTAGTAGTCCTTGAGTAACAACCAAACAATGCTAGAGATCACGGATATCAAACGGCACCTAATATAGGTAACTATGTTAATAAACCGGACCTAAATCGGAGGATCGGATAGAATGAGGGTTCATAAACCAAACGAGTATGGAGACTCGTGTAATATGGTTTAACAAAGCCTACATACTAAATGAAACCTAGCATAAGTGCTTACGACTCATTACGACCTGTTTAGGTAGCTTATGCTACTTTAACGCGTCGTTCGCGTGAAACGCGTTCGGACCGCCTAACTAGTCCTATGACAAGTAGAATATGCCTTAACATGCCTAATATTGTCGCCAAATCAGTTTAGATGTCAAAAGTTATGTCACATATGTTTATAATGAATTTTGGCATCAAAGGGGTATTTTGGTAATTTACCTAAGGCATATAAACTACCTATCATACAACTACTTAAACGTTGTGACCATAAGGTATAACCTCGGAAGGTTATTCCCTACCTACTATGGTCACCTAATGTATTTGGTCGGATCCTAATGATCGACCAAATGGGTCGGGTTCGAAGGTATAAGCGATTTATTAGATCGCTTACCCTTACGACCCTAGACAACGTGGTAATCAGTAGGCATAGTCACAAGGGACTATAACCATCGTGATTACAATCACGTTGCGAAGTTCAAACGAACGTCGCATTGACCATAACTGGTCAATGCAGAAAGTCAAACAAAGTTTGACTTTCGGACTCGAAAAGCAAGAAAAGAACGAAGGAATACTTACGAAGGGTCCCCGAATGCTAATCTAGATCAAAATAGCTCAGGTATGAAACAAAGGTTTCAACTTAGAGCACATTAGATCAGATTCTAGTGGGTTTTGAAGTTAAGTGGGTTGGGTATTTATAGTATTTCCCAAACCGTTAAGATCGTTTCTTGAATAACGTGATCGAATCTCGTGCGTACACTTGTTGGAATGTTGTGGTAGGTTAATTGGCCACCCACCATAAGGAATTGACATGTGGAAATGGAATTGGGAGTGCTAAACAGCTGGAAACAGGCTGTTAAACATCGAATCTGGTCTGGAACACTGACGCAGGCCGCGTAAGGATACACACAAACCTTACGCGGGCCGCCTGGCCTGTCTGGTCAGAAGAAACTTTGCCATATTGACAGTTTCAGTCCCTGTTGTGTTTTAAGGCCATTCCCAACACTTCTAAGGCCCGTAAAGCCAACTTTAAGGCCCTAAAATGATGCCTAAACATTGTGGACATGAAACATACTCAAAAATATGTCGGATGTTGGTTCGTTTGGTCGTACGATCGCGATGTTCGCTTAATTACGACGGAATACGCATAAACGCGAAAAAACGATCCAAATGACGCGACGAATGGATTTTTCTTATGCCAAACACTAAAATAAAATATTTTAGTGCTTACATAAATTTTTGGATGTCCGGATGTATTCAGAACGTAAGTTATGCGCGAAAATGCAAACTTGTGCACTTTTTAACGCTTTTAGTCCCTAAATGACCCAAAAGTTTATTTTAGCACACCGAACCCCTCAAAGCATATTTCTAACTTATGTAAATGTTATTTAAGGTATGTTAAGCCTATTTCACTCTTCCGGAGTGTTCGTTGAATTAAACTGGTTATATTTTCGCATCAGTGCGTGTATAACCTTCCAGAAAGCGATTTAGAGCTTGAAATCGAACAAGAATTGATATGTGCAAACGATACACATATTTTTACAAATCCCAATTATGAAATACAATATTTCATTGGTTTGCATTTGTTTGATGGTTGAAGTGACACAGGTGTCACATGCTAGAGCAACTTCTGCACCCCGGTCTCTCATAACCCCGTTCCACCACGTAAGAGCCCTCTTCTGAAACACACTCGAAGAAAACTTGACCTAGCGATTATCAGGACACTGAACATGACAGAAAGTGTTCTCAATGCTCTCGAACCATTGAAGGAGCCCAGTTGCTCCCTCAGAACCACTAAACTTGAGTGGTTTAGCCGAGTTAAAACTCTTGAAGTTACAAGGAGCATTGTGGTTGTTGTTGGCTTGGTTCCATTGAGCAATAAGGTTTGGGAATGCAGCAGCCATTTGCTGTGCGATAATTTCTGCCAGTTCGGCATTAACTATCTGATTCTCGCGTCGAGGAGGCATTCTAAAAGGGGAAACATGAAAGGAAACGAGTGAGATGATTGAATGAAAAGGATGAGATGATACAAAATCAACAAAAGCAAAGATGGTGGTCATTCGTCCGCATCACAAAGCAAACAAACGACACACAGTGACTAATCAAAGTAAATGAGTGAAAAATAATGTATCGCGAAGACATGCTCGCCTATAAGTGAACACTCACCCCAAGAGTTCCCAGGTAAGAGTGACTGGTCCGATTATGTGGATTTGTACGAACACTCTATCGTTAGACAGAAAACCCAGGGTACAGGCATTCACCCTTCCAGTTTGCACGTGTTCACACTATTTAAAACCCAAAACCTTGACGAGATTTTGAAAATTTAAAGGGGTTCAAAACCTTACAATAGAGGGTTCAAAACCTAGTAATCAATCATCCAAGAACAGATGATTAATTTTCAAAGCGGATTCAGAATCGATGTTCTCGTTGTGGTTATCACCTAAGGATAGGTGAAGTGCATGTTTTAAGATCTAAACACAAGATATCTTGTGTTGGTGTCCTAGAAAGGTTATAGTCTAGGTCAAAGAATTACTAATAACCTAATTCCCTATAACCATTGGCTCTGATACCAACTCTTCTGTCACACCCAGACCACGTAAAACAAGAAACACATGGCGGAAACGTCGGGGAGTGTTGTAACAGAATTATTGTTTCACAACCATGGAAATTAAAGTTACGTTTTATTTATCAACAAGAGAGTTACATTGTCTTTAAACATGAAACCAAGAGTACATAACATAATTAAACTAAGTCTATCTTCGTTTTATGTCTCTAAGGCACAAGTCCGCCCTAATGTCACGATCATCATCCTAAGCGACAGCTCCTGAAAACACATGTGAAAATAGGTACGTCAGCATAAAAATGCATGTGAGATACATAGGTTTAGTGAAAATATGATTCATGACTTGCGTTTTAAAAAATAGGTTTAATAAAAATTAGTCATGAATCTTGTTAAATGTTTTCTTTTATAAATCGTATGAAAACTCGATAAGAAATCAGACTATATAAAAGAATGGTGTATGGTTAATAAAATAACCGAGTAAAATGAGTTGGATAATATAAACTGTTTTGTAATACAATGTCTTGTGAAAAATAAGTTGTTTATGTAAAATGTAATATGTCAAATATTGAAATGATTTAAGTAACGCTACGACATGTAATATCATACAAGCACTTATATATAGGAAGTACCAGCAGCGTATCCATCATGCTTGTATCATATTACACACGCCTCGTTACTCAAATCACTTACCCAAACCAACCACCATTGTAAATTGTTCATGTATAAATCAATTGTCAAGTGTTATTGTGTAAACCATATCAAAATGTCTATGTCTACTGTAAATCACTAAATGTGTATATCAATGTCAAAATGTTTATGTTTAATGTAAATCATGAATTGTGTATCCATAAATATCATGTATGGCAAGTGAAATACATCAACTAAACCATAGGTAAAATGCACAAAAACAAGGTATCGAATTAAACATAGTTTAAATCAAAGTTATGTTTTGTGGAACAAATGCATGCTATACTGATACAAACATCTATGCGGTATTGTTATAATGCATGCATTCAAGCCTTGTGACTGTGGTGATAGACCTTTAAACAAATTAAAGATTCATCTGTGTTATGTTTATCGAATGCGGTCATTCCTTCCATCCAAACATACCTAGGATGTTAGGAACGGGAGTTGTCAATTCCTATGGTACCACTACCTACTAACGAATGGCGTAGCTAATGTTAATGAATGTATTTTTGTCCCATTTAAACAAACCAAATGTCATACCAAAATGTAAGCATGTGAAAACAATGCACTAAGTATGTAATCAAATGAACATACATAGCGTGAAATGTAATGTAAAACAATATACTAAGTATGCATACAATGGACATACATAGCATGAAATGTAATGTAAAATGATGTAATGTAAAATGATGTACTAAGTATGCACACAATGGACATACATAGCATGAAATGTAGTGTAAAACGATGTACTATAAATGTACTAACGAACAAAGCAAGTATATGATGTGAAAACATGGAAAGCATGAAAGTAACAAGTAGGCACATGTGTTTCACCCCAAAACAGTTTGAAAACAGTAAAAGAGGGGTTTATGTACTCACCTGAGACTGCTTAGAAGTTCTTGAATAACAACTAAACAATGCTAGAGATCACGGAAATCAACCGGCACCTAATATAGGTAACTATGTTAATAAACGGACCTAAATCGGAGGATCGGATAGAATGATGGTTCGTAAACCAAACGAGTATGGAAACTCGTGTAGTATGGTTTAACAAAGCCTTCATTCTAAAATGAAACCTAACCTAAGTGCTTACGACCCATTACGACCCGTTTAGGTAGCTTATGCTACTTTAACGCGTCGTTCGCTTGAAACGCGTTCGGACTGCTTAACTAGTCCTATGACAAGTAATATATGCCTTAACATGTCTAATATTGTTGCCAAATCAGTTTAGATACCAAAAGTTATGTTACATATGCTTAAAAATGAATTTTGGCGTGAAAAGGGTATTTTGGTAATTTTCCTAAGGCATATATACTACCTACCATACAACTAACTAAACGTCGTGACCATAAGGTATAACCTCGGAAGGTTATTCCCTATACAACTACGGTCACCTAATGTATTTGGTCGGATCCTAAAGATCGACCAAACGGGCCGGGTTCGAAAGTATAAGCGATTGTTTAGATCGCTTACCTTACGACCCTATATAAGCACTAAACTAAAAGTGACGAGCTAAGCATGTTAAAACATGCTTAACTAAGTTTAGAAAACAGGTTTGGTATCAAGACAAACGGTTTTGATACCTAAGAGTAGTTTGGTTACAAAATACGCAAGAATGCGCATTTTGGCCGAAACTACGACTCGTCACTGAGCCTAGATAACGTGGTAATCAGTAGGTATAGTCACTAGGGACTATAACCATCGTGATTACGCTCACGTTATGAAGTTCAAACGAACTTCGCATTGACCATAAACTGGTCAACGCAGAAATTCAAACAAAGTTTGACTTTTAACGCTAAAAGAATAAAAAGAACGAAGGAACACTTACAAAGGGTCCCCGAAAGGTAAACTCGATCCAAATAGCTCAGGTATGAAGCAAGGGCTTCAACTTAGAGCACTTTTAGATCAGATTTTGTGAGGAAGAATAGAAATTAAGGTGGGTATTTATAGGAAATGGACCACCGTTAGGATCATTTCTTGAATACCGTGCTTTGATCTTGTCCCTACACTCGTTGCAACCCTAAGGTAACTCAAATTGGCCCTCCCACCATCAGGGATTAACATGTGGCATTGGGTTTGGAGTGTATAACAGCTGTTAACAGCTGTTAAAACAACTTTTGCTGATCTGGAAGGGCCTCGCGTCATGCCTAGGTACCCTCGCGTCACGCCTAGCCCCCCTTTCTGCAGAAATGGCAGATTAGGTCCCTGCACATGTTTCAGTCCATTTTCGACACGTTTGAAGCCCGTTAAACCATTTTTAAGGCTCCACAAGGATGCCTAAACATAGTGGACATGAAACATGCTCACAAATATGCCGGATGTTGGTTCGTTTGGTCGTATGATCGCGATGTTCGCTTAATTACGACGGAATGCGCATAAGTGTGAAAAACGATCTAAATTGCGTGACAAATGGATTTTTCTTATACCAAACACTAAAATAAAATATTTTAGTGCTTACATAAATTTTTGGATGTCCGGATGTATTCAGAACGTAAGTGATGCGCGAAAATGCAAACTTATGCACTTTTTGACGCTTTTAGTCCCTGAATGACCCCAAAGTTTATTTTAGCACACCAAACCCCTCAAAGCCTATTTCTAAGCTATGTGAAGGATATTTATGGTATGTTTAACTTATGGTCATGTTCTGGAATGTTTGTTATAGTTCAAATTGGCATACTTTCGCAGTTTGTCAAATTTAGTCCCAGTAGGCGAATTAACTTGTTTTTGCCATACCAAAGCATTCAAAACTTATTTCTAAGTTATGTAAAGGTTATTTAAGGTATGTTAAATATATGTTGATGTTCCGGAGTATTTTTCGCATTAAACTGATTACGTTTACGCACCAGTTTGCGTATAACTCTCCAGAAAGCGATATAGAGTTTGAAATTGAACAAAAGTCAAAACATGAAAAATGTCAAACATAAACAAACAAACATTGGGATCAAATAACTTTGTTTTATTGATAAAAGAACTGTTCACAATGATTACAAGCATAGATGTTACACAAACCTCTGTGGCTCTATCCACATGTGAAGCGGAGTATGTATCTGCTAGCAGTTGCTGCTCTCAGATCTTGTGGTTCCAGCAACAGATGCGCGACTACGATTTGCAATTTCTTAACACCCCTATCTTTGTTGATAATGAGGCAGCGATAAACATTACTAAAAATCCAGTTCATCATGCTAAAACTAAACACATAGAAATTCGTCATCACTTCATCCGAGATTGCTTCGAGAAGAAGTTGATACGAATTGAGAAACTCTACACTGACAATTAGAAAGTTGATTTACATACCAAAGCTTTTGATAAAACACGTTTTAAATATCTTTTAAAACTGAATGGTATGATGCTCTTATCGGTGTCGGATGGAATAATTGGCGTTGATGAAGGTACTGTTGTAGAGGACGATGAGAAACAATCTGCAATGGTTTGTCGATTTTTTACATGTTTTGGTATTTAAGGGGAGAGTATAGGGTAATATTTTCAGAAAATACAAAAACAGTAAAAAAATGTCAAAAATCCAAAAACATGAGATATTTTTAAAATCCAAAAGCAATAGAAAATCTGAAAAGGAGCTTGTGTAAAAAGGGAAAATTATAGTACATTGGCTTGACAGTTACGGTATGCTAAAGATTTGTAAAGTTTAAAAGTTTTAAACAGTCTCGCTGATGATGTGCCGATAGGTTTTTACACATTTAGTAGGTTTGTTCGGGATATCAACCTAAAATTCTTACTTGCTTATTTCGTGGGGAACACTACTTGGATATATAGGTAACCCCTGAAATCTTGTTTGAAGGATCCCTCTTTCTGAGATACTAGGTCTTTATACTCAGTGATATCTGGGGTATTATCCCGGGACTTCTGATTTTGCGAAAGCAATGGCCTAGTCCCTGGAGAATACTTTACTGCTTGCTTGAAATATAGTGCCGCCCTCAGCATAAAAAATGATGAAACATTGAAAAAATATGTAACTCATGTGCTGTTGTAAAAAAGATCCTCTAAAGAGGACCCACCAAAAGTCGAAGCCGTCATCTCTCTGTTGAACGGAAGTTCTGACCTGAGCTCTCACGGTCTTTGCAATTTAACCCCTTACAGATATCATTTGTGGTATACTCACCTGTAAGACTGAATATTGGGATCTAGATATGGGAGTATATTCAAGAGGTGGGACACATGAATGAGTTTAAGTTCTTAAAACACTAAATCCGTATCCTGAACAGATTGAAAATTGTGTGAGAATTTAAGTGGATCAGTATATCGACAATCTAAGCGAATTGTTTAATTCTGAGTATGAATTTAAAGCTTAACGGTACTCGTGACTTGTCTAATAGCTGATATGATTTCCTAACACGCTCACCAAAAGATTTTATTTCTGTATTTCATTTCTAGTTTAGAAACTTTATTAAAAATACAAAAAGATTTTATTTCTGCTTTATTTTCTGACAAACCAGAGTAGAAAGTTGATTGTCAGATTCTTAAATTTGAAGCAGATGTAGGAAGTTTCTGGACTGGAGGATGAGGAGAGCTTATCTTGATAAAATCTGATTGTTGAAAAGTCAAAAACAAGTTCATTAATTTGAAACTTGTAAATTTCAGAAAATTTGTTTGAAAAAGTTGAAAAAATGTCAGTGTGAATTGTCTCAGGTCAACCAAGGTCATTAAGTTGGACTTGGTAGATAAATTGAGTAATCAGGGTCATTAATTTGGACCTGGATACTTAAGTGGATTTCTAAACACTGATTAGACTACCAATTGAGGTTGAATGGTAAGTTTTGAATTGAAACTGTTATTGTCATATATCTTACATTCAGGTAGAGATTGTGCAGGAAACAGGAGTCAATATCCCCATGGCAAAGAAAATGTCAAAGTTTGAACCATAATTTTAGTCCCAGCTTATTGTAAGGGGGAGTCTGCGAAAGGGGAAGTCAAGATTCTGGATCAACATTCAAAGGGGAGATTGTAGATTAAAGTTTGAAGATAGAAGATTGGAGGGAGCTTTTCAATGTCAAAACAATTTGGAGAAAGAGAACGATCAATCAAGACTAAAGACTGAAGACAGAATGCTAAAGACTTCCTCAACATCCAAGGGGGAGTCTGTTGGTGCACAGATGTTTGTTAACTTCATCTTTATCAAGTCTTGTATTGTAGTAGATAGATCAGGGCACGGATATCGAGAAAACAGTATTTTGAGGTAATTCCGCATGAAATAAACATATGTCATTTCAAACGGAATTAAGGTTACAAGCGAAATTAGTAATTCCGCACGGAATTAACTAATTCCGCATGAACTCATAATTCCGCTTGAGTTGTTTTCATGCGGAATTAAGACGCCTATAAATACTGGTCTTGTCTGATCATTTGGAACGGAATTAGAAGTGTGTGTTTGAGAGCCGAGGTGCTGCCGAATTGTAATCAGATCTGTAAAAGCTCAGGAAATCAGTAATAGATAAAGATTAGAAAGGAACAAGTTGTGTTGACATCATTTACATTGATTCCGCCTTTGTTTTTGATGATGAACTACTCAGATTGACTCGTTAGGGTCACACGACGATCCAACAAAGCAATATGTCTGTATTAATACTTCTCAAGTATTTAACTTCGTATTTCCTTCCCAACGATGGGGGTATCTTATACATGTATTTTCGTATTATTGTATTTGTAAGCCTATAATAATATATTTTCGAGTCCCACTTTAGAAAATATATATAACTTATTTTGTCCAAAAGTAATGTATTTCAAGAAAATATATATTTTTCCCAAAAATCATAGATCTTCAAAATATACTAAGAAAATATATTTTTACTTCCAAAAATAATATATCTTCTCCTTGTCGAAAATATGATATACTTTGTAATGATAATGAAATCATTTTTTCATTTCTTGTATCCAAAATAAGATTTACCAAAAATATATTTACGACGGTATTTTCCGGAATATTTTGTAAGTTACGTTCTATCGTTCGGTTCCACAATATTATGTGTGTAACTTATATATTTATTCACTACAAAAAAAATGCCATCTAGTGGCATGCAAAAAGTGCCACAGAAAAACAAGAAAGTGTCACTAAAGAACCTTGTAAGAATGGGCGGCACACAAAAAAAGTGCCACAAGAAGCGCTGACGCTAAAGCCTTTTAGTGGCACTTTTTCAATGTGTCGCACAAAGTTTTTAGGCTTTTAGTGGCACTTTTTTATCTGCCAGTACAAACTTTTGAGCTTTTAATGGCACATAATTTTTGCCACAAAAATCATATCAAATGAAATGTCATTGACATTTATCATATTAATTTTAATTAATTACAATTATCATTTATTTACATTAAAAAATAAAAACAAAATTGTAAAATGTAGAAATCATAAAATAATCACTTCAATTAGAAGTTCAATCAATCTTACAAAGATTCCAAATGTCTAATAAATGTCGATCTAAGTCAAATGATCAAACATATAACCTAAATAAACTAACAAGTTTATGAATAAAAACTCAAAACTTCATTGTGTTCATGAATCTCTTTCACAATCTTCATGCGAGTTAAATAATCATCGTGTAAACGTTTTCTTAGTAGTCATACTTCCACTTCATAGTTTCCGGCACTTACTACTTATTGTCGCTACATCAACCAACGGACTATACGCAACCTGAAATTTCACAATTCATGTTAAATTGATTAGATCTTATAACCATAGCTATCAAAGATGTAAAAGTAGTTAATAAAAGGCAAACTTACTTCTTTTGACATCACCATAATGTCCTCTCGATCTTCACGTTGATATCATGTCAAACATATAACTAGTGACGTTGCACCTCGAATCCCATTCAAATATCTCACCGGTACGTACATTACCTGATAAAAATACAAATGCACATACTTGGTTACAAACTAGTAACTCAGTCCTGAATAGATTCATAATGTAACCCTGAATAGATTCATAATGTAACCTAAAACCAATCGGATTTGCGTACTGACCGAGGTATCTACAGGCGCTCCGACATCAAAACTGTGATCAACCCACAGACTAGAGACTAATATCTTCCCACCTTGTCTGGCAGCAACACATAGGGGATCATCCTACAAAAACAGAACACAGATAATCCTCCATATATCTATTGCCTGTGGATTCCAATCTGTGTAAAAAATGATGACTGTATCCGCAGCTTGAAGATTCACTCCAACACCTCCTGCGCGAATGCTAGGGATATAGAACACTTTCTAATATAATTATTATATTGATCATAAGAAAAACACACAAATACTAAGAGCTGAAATTCATTAACATGTCACCTTTTCAAGCCTTGCTACCTCTTCTAGAGTTGACTATTGCAGCCTGCATATAAGAATTAATGTTATTGAATTGTAAAACTGTAGCTTGAAACAACGGAGCATGGAAGTTAGGTAATAATGGTTATTGGGTTAAAATCGATGAGGGTTGACCTGCTAACACTCTTGAGATTTATAAAAATAAATTCAGTGATATAAATATATCACAAAAATTATAGAGAAATGCCATTTTCGTCCCTGAGGTTTGGCCAGTTTTGCGACTTTCGTCCAAAGGTTTGATTTTTCCGCATCTGGATCCAAAAGGTTTGAAATCTTGCCTTTCTCATTCGGCTCGTTAACTCCATCCATTTTTCTCTGTTAAGTGAGGGGTATTTCCGTCTCTTTTGTTAACTTAAAGGGCAATTCAGTCTTTTTCACTCTATGTAAAAAGACCAAATACCCCTGAAAAAGACTGAATTGCCCTTTAAATTAACAAAAGAAACGGAAATACCCCTGACTCAACAGAGAAAAATGGATGGAGTTAACGAGCCAGGTGAAAATGGCATAATTTCAAACCTTTTGGATCAAGATGTGGAAAAACAAACCTTTGAACGAAAGTCGCAAGACTGGCCAAACATCAGGGATGAAAATGGCACTTTACTCAAAATTATATTATGAAAGCAAAAAAGAGCAATCTTTTTAAAATAAAAAGATTTAAAAGCATTTTAATGCACTTTTGACCCATTTGACCTGTTTCCTTGATTGCTATGTTCTTTCCATTCTACCTGTTGCTAATAGTATACAACCCGAAATCAACCTAATTACATTTGAACGGTTTAAATCTGCATGCATATGAAGATGACAGTACCTTTATAGCTATGATTTGCTCAGGTGTAGGGCCCACTGGTTTAGATGGCTCCTCTTCCTTAGGTTCCTCTGTCAGAACTTCGCCAGGTACAAATGTCTTCACAGATTCCTTTTTAGCCTCCTCTTCAGCCTCTTTTGATGCAAACAATTTGGCTGCTTCAATTCGCTCCTATCAATGACGACACAATATTAAATGCAACCCTTCTAAAAGTGAATGAATAGCAAAAGACAAAAAAGAACAACAAAACAATATACTGAGAATTCAGATAAAATAGTAGTGGTTCTATAAAGCAAACAATCCAATAGACATAGAGATATACAAAAGTAACAAAAAGTTAACTGACCTTTTGTTTGACTTTCTTGAAATCAAGCACACGCGGCGCCTTCAATTTCTGAATAACATACAACCAATAGTTCGGTTTCTTCGTGATGTTATTGTCTAGCAAGCTTAAGTACTGCAGCTTCGGGAGCGATGCAAGTGGATCAATCTCAACCAAATTAACAAGCCGATTGTTAATAAGAACCAAAGAGTGCAATTTCGGCAAGAATTCTGTAAATTTAAACAACGCAACTTGTTATAGAACCATCACAAAACCAAACAAACAAAGTTTCAAATCATAGAACAACATTTTAGTACCTCCGATGTTAGGGTTTATACGAGTAATCGTGTTGTTATTCAGCAACAACGTTCCAAGTCGATTCAAATTGGGAAAGTTTCGAGCTTAACAGTCTCGTTGTCTGAAAAATCAATTATGTCAAACTGATCCTATTTATCAAAGATATCAACTTAAATGACCCATCACTAAACCCAACCCTCCTGCCATCTTTATGAAAAAACGTTAGAGGGAGGGAGGACGGACCTCTGTTTTACTAACATACACTCTGGAACAATATGGATGAATCAAATCTGGTAATTCACTAACTACAACCACAGCTTCTATCGTTGTTTCAGTATTCTTTTTACTTCTGCAGACCACCCCACTTCCAGTTTTCAGGTGTTCCCTAACAAAATCAAGAGTGCAACAAGTCAGAAGACTTAACCATACAAACATCATATATGTATATACTATATACACACAGATTATTAATTACTAAATATGTTTTGGAGTTATGATTCTAGTAATGGTCACTTTGTAGTCAGAACAACAGTCTTGTACTAGGCAAAAATTTAGTATAAGTTTCTTATATGGAAGACGGTATGTACACATACCTCTACATATATGAAGAACCTGTATGAAATTATGAATTACCCCTAATGGGTCAAAAGGTGTGAAAATAAGATTTTGAGGTGTGAGTGTGTGACTTTATTAACACCAAATTCAAATCATCAACAAGCACACACTGAAAAACATTAACATAAACTATAATCTGCATCATATCAAACAAATTCAAGTCACTCAACACATCTACACCTTCCAAAAAGACACTATCTTTACACAAACTCATATCAAACTAAAATCATCATATAAATTAAACACACATACCTTTCAAGAAGACGAGTGTTTTTTACCCTCACACTGAGGACTCTCATCAAAATTCTTAACCGGATACTTAGCAGTCACCGTCCCAACTTCAAACACAAGATCATCATCGTTAATTTTAATTCCATTAATCCCCCACCATTGGAAAAAAGCCCTAACCCTAATCCCCTTAAGTTCGGTAATCCGATTCTCAACGATCTTACCGGTGACTTTCTTCGAATAGATGGCGAGATAGTTGTAAGGGGGGAGGATGAGGCGGCAGGGAGTTCCTAGGTCGACGGAGAACTCGCCGGCGGTGGTGTAGAGGTTGTATGAGAAGATGCCGGTGAGGAGAAGACCGATTGGGAACTCGTTGTGGGTGAGGATGGAGTGAGAAGTGGTTAACGACGTGGATAAGAGTGAAGATGATGGTGATTTGGTAGGGTTTGAAGAAGATGTTACAGAGATGAGGAGGGTGAGAAGGAGGTTGAAGAAGAACGTGGTTTTGAGACTACTCAAGTATGAAAACCTAATTCAATTACTAAATTAACCAATCGTAACCCTTATGGTCGTCTTAGGTAACTCTTCATTCACCGGCGCTTGAATCCTTCTAGCGATTGAACAAGTCGTCCAGTTCGTCTTCACTTTAATCACTGGAATTAGGTATGAGTATTGCAGTTTGATTACGAGAAAGAGGGAAAACAAAATGTTTCAATCCAAATTGCCGCCCAATTCCTTTTAAGAATCAGAACCCAATTAAAAAGTTAAATTTGAGAAATTTAAATCAATTATTTTACATATTCCATATTTCCATTTATCTAAATATTAATCTTAATTTTAAATTTTAAATATATACATTCTTTATTGTATTAATTTAAAATTTTAAATATATAAATTATTTATTGTGTAATTTATCTAGAGTATTTCATAAAAATTTAAAGGTTAAATCATATTTAGAGGGAAACCAAAATAATGTATGCAAAAAAAAGATTTATTAAATCAATTAAACGGGAAATATATATTTATTTTAAAACTGAAATTATCGTCATTTAAATTCAGTGAGGCTCATTGATGGTCCTTTAGGCACATCGCTGGTCGATTACGAACAATGATGTTTGATTAAGTCACTAATTTGTGAGCTACGAATAATGATAACATTGGGCCATAGAAATTCAGTACGCTCAAATCACTCTTAAATCCCGACCCTACAACGCGGGGAAAATTAATCTAGTTTTATTAGAGTATTTCAAGGAGAGCAAATAGAAGATTTTAGAATTTTGAAGCACTTAGAAAATAGTGGCATACGTAAAGTACCACTAAAAATTATCAAAAATTTTAGTGGCATATGGAAAGTGCCACTAAAACTCTAAATTAGTGGCATAAGAACTAACTGCTACTAAAAATGTGTGTTAAGCAAATGTGGCATACGTAAAGTGCCACTAAAACCTAAATTAGTGGCACAAAAGCTAAATGCCATTAGAAGTGTGTGCCACTAAATGGACTTTTTTTTGTAGTGAGACTTAACATCATTTTTTCATCTTTATACTTCTTTCTATTTTCGACACTTAGATCTTTAATTGCAATAATCTCTTCGTCATCATTCATCGGTCTAACGTATTTCGTCTCGACACATTCCCAAGCATCCAAGTAATTTGCTTGTACCTAGTTTTCAAACCGTCCTTCCCAACCTTTATACTCCTCGATGTTCATGAGTTTAGGCGGTTTTTGCATAGTCCTCGTTTCATTTTCCAACATCGTGTTCTGTGCAAGAGTAATCAGGGTAACCAGAGTAGCGAATGCGTTGTAAAATTCCTCGTCCATGTTTCGGATTTTCAAAGTCCACAAAACAGTCCTTCAAATGGAATATCAAGCTTCAAACGAAATCCCTTTTCAAACAAAACAACCACACTCAAACGGAATACCTTGTTCAATCAATCTACCTAATTTCGTTTGAAACACCCACTATTTCAAACATAATTGCTGAACTTGTATGACCTTTCAAACGAGATTGCAACTTGAAATGAAATAGTGAAGTTCAAACTAAAACCTTCAAACGGAATACGATCCTCAAACAGAATTAACTAATCAATTCAAACGAAATACATGTTTCAAGCGAAATCAACATGTATTTTCAAACGAAATCAGGAACAATGTACACTCTCAAACGAAATCAGCAAGCAATCTCAAACAAAATCAGCATGATGTCATCTTTTCGGTCCAAATTTTGTCCAATTGATCAAGTTTTAAGCCGATTTTAGTTCTGAAACTTTCTAGGGTTTTTTAAAACAACATTACGCACATGATATGTGAAAATCCGACATTTTTAACCGTGAAAACTTGTTGAATTTTGAAAAGAAGGTGTAGAGGTTAGAAAAAGCAGCTGAATTGGTATGAACTCTTCCTCCTGAGCTCTGATACCACTTGTAGGATCATTTTCAGACCCGAACGAGTCTATTAGAAGAGTTTTACTCAGTACAAAAGGCGGAAACAGATGTACGGAGGTCAATTCAGCACAATATACAATTTAAACTGTCGTTAGATTGATTTCACAATGAATTACAATGAGACGACACTTCGGCAACACTTCGTTGCACAAACCGGAAACCGTTACAAATGAAATAGCACTCAAGGTATTTATAGGTGGAGTAATTTCATTTAAGGCAGTCTCAAACGAAATCAGTAATCTCGTTTGAAACACATTCAAACGAAATCAACTTCTTAATTTCGTTTGAAATGGTCTTGTACCATTTCAAGAGAAATCACCTATGTACACTTTCTCGTTTTTCGTGCCTTGATCTATCTATCACAACAAGACTCGATACAAGACGAAGTCGACAGACGCATGCACCAACAGGTTAGTTTTAAAGAAAGGTATACGGTTCAAACGCAAGATTAAGCGAAGACCGAGTTAGAATGAGGTTTAGACCCGACAAGTATAAAGACTCATATAATATCGGTAAACTAAATACATTCTGGATTTTGAAGTGAAAATGATAAGGTTTGACCCGTTTCGGTTAATTTATGCAAACTAGTTACATAAACCGTACCGAACGCGATAAATGCATAACGGGTAACCAAGTGAGTCATGAGTAGGTTTCCTAAGTTAATATGCCTTAAATATGTTGTGATATCAGTAGGATACCTTCCATTATGCCCAAAACGGATTTAAAGTCAATTCAAACCCTGTAGGGGTATTTTGGTCATTTTAAGGGTTATAAAAGAGGCTAAATATAAATCTGAGGTTCTGGTCTGAAGTGATCAGTAAAAATAATTATTTTAGCAGGTCATATCAGTAGGGTATTGCATATATGTGAAATTTATTATTTATAACCAAACTATGCATCGTAGGGGCATTTTGGTAATTTCACACAAGCTTTAAAGGTCAAATTTGGAAATCTGAGTTCAAAACTTTTGCTTACTATTAAAGTATAAAAATTCACTAAAAACATCAGTAGGTATTAAGTCTTATATGTCAAAAATAGTTTTAATCCATACTATGCGTTTAAAACGCATAAAAAGTCGTTTTTAAGCGATTTTTGGGTTATTTAAGGAAATCTGAGTTTTTGATCAGCTTATAAAGTTCAAAATATTTTATTTATCATATAAAATCAGTAGCAAAATATTTGGTATCAAAATGTTATGTATACTCATTTTATTTAAGAAAAGGCTATAACCGACAATTACCGAATCAAAGCAATAACCCCTTGTTATGATCAGTTTAAAAATAATTAAAAATCTTCAAAAATCCCAAAATATTATATTACATCAGTGGGTAAAAGGTTTGGTGTCAAAATTTGGGTTTAAATAGGCTTTATGCTAATAACGCCGTTTATTTAATAAAAAGCTTTCAAATTACGCTATTGAGCATAACTCCTAATTTAGACATCAGACTGATGTCAAATTTTTAGGACATGTTTATAAACCAGTAACAAAGGTTTTTGTCCTCTCACATTTTCAAAAATCTCGTTTTAAGGTTAAAAGGGCATAATGGTTAACATTTAAGCAATTAACGGAAACATGCATATGAATCGGATTAATTAGGAACCAAGTTGTATAACCTCAGAGAGTTATACTAACCTATAACCTGGTCCTAATGGAACTCTAAGGCATATCTAAACCAAACTAAATCGGGTCAGAACTGAAAGTCAAAGCAAAAGTCAACTTTTGCGACTTTCGGTTGCGAAACCGAGCCTAAACTCAGAATTGTCGGATTGAACATGTCTAAACATGTTTTTAAATTAATTACCAAGTTATTTTAATGTTAAAATAGGTTCCATAGCTTCTACATTGTTAATTATGAATTTATTTGCAAAATAGCTTTCTGTTGACTTTTTAATATTAGGTTTGACCCGACATTTGACAAAGTTAGGGTGATAATCAGTAGGTGCCGTCTTAGGGGTTTATTACCTACATAATTACCAACTTATAGCTACTTTTAATATGACTAATGACTGGACCATTAGTGATTAATCACTAAGTCAAACCTTAATTACGATAAGTTTGTCTTTTAGTCATTAACTAATTAAAACTGAAATTAGGAGGTTAAGGACACTTACAATGGTCCTTAGCACGAAATTGAGACTTAGGGAAGCTTGCTTGAAGACCAGAAAGCTCCAGATAATGATTTGAAGTGAGCAAGAAAAATGGTTGCAACTTATGTTCTATATATAGTGAGTTAAATTGCACAAGATCACTCCACATTAGCCTACCATTGATCCCTGATGAATCCAAGTGTCCCCTATGCATGAAAAACCACTGGTGTTGCCCCTGAATTCAGAAACCATTCATCTAAGGCGGTGGAACAGGCTGAACAGGCAGATGTCCATTTTTCTGCCCAGTTACAGGTCTTACGGACCGTTAGATAAGGGCCTTACGGTCCGTATCCGCTTTTTAATCTTTATCGCCCAGATCAGCCACCTTACGGTCTGTAAGGCGGTCTCTTTGTGGTCCGTAAGACTTGGTCAGGAGACAAAATTCTTGTGAACTTCTAACATTTGACCATGCAATCTTTTAAGTTCGAATCTCATGTGATGCCATGCACTTACATTTGACCATGCAATCTTTCAGCAGAGTGGATCATAATTCAGACCTTGTGTACCCTTGCATGTGATGCCATGCACTTACATGTTCGTGGACTTTGAAGAATGCTTTAAATGAAGTTTTGTCGTAAATGCACATACACTCTTTGCAATTTGAATTATTTCTCACAAGGTTTAATTCAGATACCTTGGAATTCTTTAACAAACATTTCTTGAAAGGATAATATTGTTTGACCAAGAATTGGAAACGTTAAAAGGTCACTCAGAGGTATAAATTAACATGTTGACACTTTTAATTCCTCCGGTTATCTTTTATCATAATCCGGGTTTATAACACGTTTAAGGTCCATGACACGTGTCTTTATTATATTGGATGGGTTTTTTACAAGGTGTTACAATTGTGTATGCTAATAAATTACATTATATTTTATTCTATTAGTATAGAGTTAAATGTCATTTTAGTCCCTGTGGTTTGGGCCATTTTGCCAGTTTAGTCCAAAGGTTACATGTTTCGCCTCTGGGTTCAAAAATGTTTCACTGTTACCATTTTAGTCCACTGGGTTAATCTCATCCATTATTTATGTTACCGAGAAAGGCAATTCAGTCATTTTATATGGCTGAATTGCCTTTCTAGTTAACAGAAATACATATAAAATGACCGAATTGTCTTTCTGTTTAACAGAAAAAACACTACTAGAAAAGTGGTCATTTTGCTACGGAAATTTCCTACGCAAAAAAATGCGTCGCAAATTCTGACACATTTACTACGCATTTCCTACGGAAAAAAGACCTTGATTTTTTTGGCCAATTTGCGACACAATAGTGACAAAAATACTAATTCTAAGTATTGTATCGGAAATGCGTAGCAACTTGCTATGCATTTACGACGGGTGAATTATATTTGTATTTGAATTTATTTAAACGTTTAATTATTATTATTATTATTAACTATTGCATTGGAAATGCGTAGTAACTTGCTACGCATTTCCGACGGAACTATTATTTATTTGTTGGAATTAGATTTATATATTAAATTCATTTAAATATTAATTGTTGCGTCAGAAATGCGTAGCAACTTGCTACACATTTATGACGAAATATTTCTTATTATACTTAGATTATATTTTAATGTTTAATTAGCATTATTATTAATTATTGCGTAGGAAATGCGTTGTAACTTGCTACGCATTTCCGACGGAACTATTATTTATTTGTTGGAATTAGATTTATATGTTAAATTCATTTAAATATTAATTGTTGCGTCAGAAATGCGTAGCAACTTGCTACGCATTTATGACGAAATATTTCTTATTATACTTAGATTATATTTTAATGTTTAATCAGCATTATTATTAATTATTGCATAGGAAATGTGTAGCAACTTGCTACGCATTTGTGATGGAAAATTTATTGCGTAGGAAATGTGTAGCAACTTGCTACGTATTTGTGATGGAAAATTTATTACCATGTTTAAATATTTAACTAGTTTTATTATTACCACATTTTAAATATTTAAATTTTAAGACCATACATGATCATAACGTGCATTTAGTATAAAAATTTCGAGTTTACAAAAACTTTCATGATTTTAAGACCATACATGATCATAATATTCAAGTTATAACCCTACTAATTAAACATTCAAGACATGACTTCAAGTGTTTACATATTACTTAAAACAAAATAGATCAAGTGCGGAAGCTTTATTTAGTGCGTTCGGTTCTTGATAATTGCTTGATCACCATCCGGATTAGGTCCACCATCACCTAAGGTCAAAACCACATAAAATGTTAGTTTTGGTAATGTTAGAATGGCTATAACAAGCTTCATGAGTGAAAACAACAAAAAATAAATAATTTCAGAATTTGGAGAGGGCGTAGCGCTACACCTAGCCCCCTAAATAATTTCAGAATTTGGGGGGGGGGGGGTGGCTCTACACCTAGGGGGGTCACGCTACACCTAGCCCCCTTTTTGACAGCAAGTTGTTTTACTGTTCCTGCACTTTGCCCAGCTACGAAAATTCACCAATATTAACTTAGAACTTGCATAACTTTCATTACACAAGTCCGTTTTACGTAATTCTTTTTCCTACGCGACCGTAATTTAATTACAGACTCGATTATTAAAACAATTCACATCAAAATTCAGTTTACGAACAATTGGCCTATGATTCGGCTCTTTGTTTATTCGGCCCATTTGTTTACAATTCCTATAACTTGTTTTTGTTATCATCTATTGTCTAAGACCGATTTACCTAATCCCGGGTTTTTCCGTCTATGACGTTTCGCTTCCCTCACGAGGGTTGCTTACGCAATAATCGTCATGCTTGGTTCGAGGATTTAAACATGCTTTTTAACACTATTTGACAAGCATAAATTTCAACTTGTTTTGACCCGTTTGGATGCCGAATGGAGATCACCATTTCAAAACATTCCAAACTCTATTTCTAGCACATGATTTGACCCGTTTTATTTGTCTATTGTACTTGGTCACTTCCGTGACTTAACGGGTTTCCTTGTTTGGCAAATTTCAATATATCAAGCTAAATCTAACAATCAAACATAATGTAACGAAACCATAAGTCGCGTACCTTCAAAGCGCACCCTTCAAGCGTGTATCACCTCCGGCTTGTCCACTTGACGATCCGGATTCTTTACCTAAAGAGTTCCATTCGCAACCGATTTAGAACTCTTTTAAAATCAATAACGGACAATTTATTATGATAATCAAATCTGCGCTTTTTGTCCGATCTTTAACGTTTTACTCCTCACTTAGGTGTTTTAACAAACACCTTGCGGGTCAGATTTTACATAATCATTATTAGGTTGTTGACATGTTATTTTTTCATCTACTTTCACTTTAATCAGACAATTTGCACAAAATTTCAACATCAATAATACTGAATTTAACACATGAATTCAGCTTTCACCAGAATAGTAATCACAATCCTAGTGTTTATCTAGTGTCTATAAACCCAATAATCACCTACAATGATGATTATAATCTCCACAATTAACATACCAAATTTTAACAAGAATTCATCTAGGGTTTTATCCCTAGACATCATGTTACTTCTAATTTCATCCATGCAACATATATTCAAGCTCAATTTTTTGATTTTCTCAATTAACCTAAAACTGAACAAGAATCAAAACACCAAAATTTTGCATACCTTTTGATCCCTGCAGTGAGGTGATCACTAATTCGTGTTTGAAACTTGATTTAGAGCTGATTAAGGGCTTCAATTTGCGAGTTTTATGTGAAAACTAGGGTTTGGAGGAAACCCCTGGTCGCCCCTTTCTTCTGTACAATCCAAACACACACACACATGTGTGTGTTTGGTGTGTTAATTGTTGTTTTAAGCATTCATGTTTCAGTTTTTACCAATTCAGTCCTTCAACTTTTATCTAACTTAGAATGTAAGTGTTTTAACCTTATTGTAAGTCACTTCTGGACTCTTAACTAACT
Organism: Helianthus tuberosus; assembly: GCA_030545235.1. Classification (NCBI taxonomy): domain Eukaryota; kingdom Viridiplantae; phylum Streptophyta; class Magnoliopsida; order Asterales; family Asteraceae; genus Helianthus; species Helianthus tuberosus. The sequence goes on from CM060413.1 coordinate 93,580,189, forward strand.
GGGTTATAATTTCCTAGTTAGTTGATTCTTGTTTAATTAATAATTTATAATAAAATATAAAGTTTTATATTTTTGGGGTGGTACAAGTCCACCCCCCTTAAAAAGGGTTTCGTCCCCGAAACCGAATTACGTACCAAATAATGTAGGGTAGAGTCGTAGCATCTCCTCTTCGGATTTCCATGTGGTATCTGAACCCTTCTTGTGTTCCCATTTAACCTTTACTTGATTGATCTCTTTGTTCCTTAATATTTTCACCTTACGATCCAAAATTGCAATGGGCTTCACCACATAGTTAAGGCTATCATCCACCTCGATGTCATCGTATTGGATATAAGTCATTTCGTCGCTAGACATTTCCAAAGATGTGACACATGAAATGTGCTATGAATTCCACTTAATTCCTCCGGTAGTTCAAGGCGGTATGCTACCTTTCCTACTCGTTCGACAATTGTAAATGGCCCAATAAATCTAGGGCTTAATTTTCCTCTCTTTCTAAACCGGATAACCCCTTCCATGGGGATACCTTAAGCATGACCTTGTCGCCGATGTGAAACTCGATCGGTCCCCTCCTTTTGTCCGCATACGAATTTTGTCTATCTTGAGCCGTTTTCAAGTGTGCCCGAACCTCGTTAATCTTTTCATTATTGGGTCGAACTATGTCTTTATGGGCGAGTTCACGTGGACCCACCTCACCCCAACACACTGGGGTCCGGCATTTCCTACCGTAAAGCATTTTGTATGGTGCCATCCCGATACTAGCATAGTAACTGTTATTATACGAAAACTCGACCAATGGTAGATAAACATCCCAACTACCTCCGAAGGCGATTATATATGCCCGTAGCATGTCTTCCAATGTCTGTATTGTTCTTTTGCTCTGTCCATCCGTCTGAGGATGGTACGCAGTGCTAATGAACAATTTTGTTCCAATTTGCTCTTGGAAATCTCGCCAAAAATTTGAAGTGAATCTGGTATCCCTATCGGACACGATGGATACCGGTACTCCGTGGCGTGCCACTATCTCATTAGTGTAAACCTCCGACATCTTTTCTGACGTATAAATCTCACGTATCGGAATAAAGTGAGCACTCTTTGTCAGTCTATCAACAACTACCCATATTGCCTCAAATCCGCGGTTCGTCCTTGGTAGTTTGGTTAACAGGTCCATTGTAATATGTTCCCATTTCCAAACCAGAATTTCCAACGGTTGGAGCTTACCGTATGGTTTCTGGTGTTCAGCCTTGACTTGCATACATGTCAGGTATTTCTCCACGTATTTCACTACATCTCTTTTCATTCCGGGCCACCAATAGTTTTGTTTCAAGTCGTTATACATCTTGGTCGCTCCTGGATGGATGGAATAACGGGATTTGTGAGCTTCATCGAGTAGAAGCTTTTTAACTCCACATGTGTTAGGAACCCAAATTCTATTGAAGCGTGTTTTCAAACCGTGATTGCCTTCTTCAAGATCCTTGAATTGGCCAACAATTCTTTCCTTTTTCCAGTTTTCCACGTTTACTGCTTCAACTTGTGCTTCTAGGATTCGTTCTAGTAATCCCGAGGTCACAATAAGCTGCATTGATTGTAGTCGTATCGGGGCGTATTCTGCCTTTCGGATCAACGCATCTGCCACTACATTGGCTTTCCCGGGGTGATAGTGTCTTTCACAATCGTAGTCCTTGACCGTTTCCAACCATCGCCTCTGCCTCATGTTTAATTCCTTATGATCGAAGAAATATTTCAAACTTTTATGGTCGGTAAAGATGATACATTTTACCCCATACAAGTAATGTCTCCATATTTTTAAGGTAAATACCACTGCTGCCAACTCCAAGTCATGAGTCAGGTATTTCTTTTCATGGATCTTCAGTTGCCTCGAGGCATAGGCTATGACCTTTCCTCATTGCATTAAAACACATCCGAGCCCCGAATGCGACGCATCCGAGTAAACCACCATGTCATCAACTCCTTCCAGTAACGTTTACACCGGAGCGTGAGTTAACTTTTCTTTGAGCGTTTGGAAGGCTTTCTCTTGTTCGATGCCCCATACAAATCTTTTCTCCTTGCGAGTCAATTTGGTCAACGGTAAGGCAATTTTGGAGAAATCTTGTATGAATCTCTGATAATATCCCGCGAGCCCTAAAAAGCTTCAGATTTCTGAGGGGTTCCTTGGAGTGTTCCATTTTAACACGGCTTCTACTTTTGACGGATCCACTGGTACCCCGTCGGCACTAATGATATGCCCGAGAAACTGCACCTCTCGTAACCAGAAGGCGCACTTTGAGAATTTTGCATACACCTTTTCTCGTCTGAGTGTCTCTAATACTTCTTGCAAATGGTAAACATGCTCCGCTTCATTCTTCGAATACACTAAAATGTTATCGATAAATACGATTACCGACTTATCCAGCATAGGTTTATAAACCCCGTTCATGAGGTCCATGAAAGCCGCGGGTGCAATAGTCAACCCAAAGGGCATTACGAGGAACTCATAATGCTCGTACCGTGTACGAAAGTCGAAAGGCCGTCTTCGGTACGTCTTCCTCCTTGACCTTCAATTGGTGATAACCCGACCTGATATCAATCTTTGAGAACCAACTCGCTCCTTGTAGCTGGTCAAATAAGTCATCAATTCTTGAAAGTGGGTATCTATTTTTCACCGTGAGTTTGTGTAACTCTCGGTAGTCGATACACATGCGCATACTGCCGTCCTTCTTTTTCACGAATAGTACTAGTGCGCCCCACGGGGATACACTCGGTCGAATAAACCCTTTGTCGAGCAATTCTTGGATCGGAGACATCAATTCTTGTAGCTCCAATGGTGCGAGCCGATACGGCGCCTTAGCCACAGGTTTTGCCCCGGAATTAATTCGATTCCGAACTCTACCTCCCGTTCTGGTGGTATTCCCGGTAAATCTTCCGGGAACACATCTTCGTAATCACGTACCACCGGTACGTCTCTGATTTTTGGGGATTCTTTCTCTGACTCACTTGCATATACTATATAGGCCTTGCATCCATGTTGCATAAGTCTGTGAGCTTCTAGCATTGTACATACCACAGGGTTACCTACCTTTTCTCCGTATATGGTAACGTGCTTTCCGCTAGGCGACGTCAGTTTTATCTCCTTTCGGAAACATGCCACCTTTGCGTGGTATCGGGACAACCAATCCATACCCACGATCACTTGAAATTCTCCCATCAACAACGGGATCAAGTCTATTGTATATTCTTCGTCGCCAATACTCAATTTGCAATTTTCACCTGTCACGACCCCCGTCCCGGTGTGACCCAGTCCCGGAGCCGTTGGACAGAAACCGCGGTATTTAACATTTGAGTTGACAGCGGAAGTTTAACAGGATCTTTTATAATTTGAAAATGCCTACTTATTTTATTTCATAAATTGGTACAAACCCCGTAATTTACAATAGAGGAATTTCACGAGGAAATTCCCTGTTTTATAAAACATGTTTATTTATTTTACTGAGCCACCACTTCAAGCTTGTTAGTGCCCCGTAGCACGTTTTCCTTGATTCACAGTAGGTCACCTGAAACATGTTTTAAAAATATTTTATCAGCAGGGAAATACTGGCGAGTCACTCAATTTGGATAAAATGACACATAGTTATGAATTACAACATAAGAGCGATTACAATGGCTACTATCTTGTTTTTATCTGGCGCCGTGTCACCTCCTGGTGACGATGGTCATACCACTATTGGGTCCTTTCACCCAAGTAGTGATGATTATCACTATTAGGCTGGTGAACCTAACTGTGAGAGTTTAGTAATGTGCACAATACCCCATTTGCCAGTGATTCAAGATAACCATGACTTAATCCCTGTAATTATAACTTTTGAAAATAATTTGAGGTATTGTAAAACAATTTGATAAAAAGAGAATGACTCACATTGCAAGTCTAGACAGGCATATTTTAGCCTACTGATAAGCCTGATAACCTAATTAAAATAGCAGTGCATATGAAACTAGGTCAGTAACTTAATACAACATTTACGATAAGCTCACGAAATCAAAACCCTCACGACGAATGACAAAGTATAGCCCAAGTATGGGCAGCACTTAAACATCCATCGGATTGGTTTCAATCAATCGGACATTATATCGTAGCAGTGATCGAGTTAGTACCTTGTAGTCGTAGCAGCGTTTCACTACTCAGAAATTCGAATTTAAGCAGTATACTTCGTTTTGATAGTGAGATTTCGAGCACGGATGAAAGCTCCATGCACAGGCTACTTATAGCCACATTTTGAGTTTTACGCGGCCCGAGTAAGCCTTAACAGGGCTTTACGTGGCCCGCCAAAGCCACCTAGTCTATAACTAGGGCTTCCGTGTCACAGGTAGGTCCGCCACGCATGTGACACGTGGCCTGGAACGCTTATCCGGTCAACTTCAAGTTGACGCGGCCCGCGTAATGTCCTCTTATGGTTTACGCGCCCCTCGTGAAAACCAAAAATCTTGTTTTCTTGGTTTTTCATGCACATTAGGGGTTCAGGGGTCCGGGTTTTCACTTACGGGTCATTTAGGGACATTTTTGCAGGTGCTTACATCCTCCCCACCTTATTTAAAATCTCGTCCTTGAAATTTACTGAAATAAGTGAGGATATTTTCGCTTCATCTCCGATTCCAGCTCCCAGGTGTATTCGGGTCCTCTTTTTGAATCCCACTTGGCCTTGTCCAGTACCAATCTTTTGTGTTTGAGAAACTTAATCTTCCTGTCTTCTATTTGAAGCAGTTTTTCCATGAATTTCAACTTTTCATTCACCTGTATGTCTTGGAGAGGGACTACTAACGATTCGTCCGATAGACATTTCTTGAGGTTAGATACATGAAATACATCATGTATTCCTGCTAGCTCCTCTGGTAGTTGTAAGCGATAGGCGACTGGTCCTATTTTCTGGATTACTGGGAATGGTCCTATGTATCTTGGACTTAGCTTTCCTTTCTTTCTGAATTAGACTATTCCTTTCCAAGGAGAAACTTTCAAGAGTACCCTGTCTCCAACTTGAAATTCTAATGGCTTGCGTCGATTGTCCTCATAACTTTTCTGGCGATCTCGAGCTGTTTTCAGTCTTTCCTTGATTTGAGTTATCTTGTCGGTGGTTTCTTGCACAATCTCGGGACCTGATAGTTGGCTTTCTCCTATTTCTGCCCAGCAAACTGGAGTTCTACACTTTCGTCCATACAGTGCTTCGAACGGGTCAGCTTCGATGCTCGAATGATAACTATTGTTATAGGAGAATTCAATTAAGGGTAAATGGTTGTCCCAGTTTCCACCGAAACTATTGTTATGACATTATAACACTTATTCTTAGCAATCAAAACCCCTAAAAGCATCACATACACGAATTTAGTAAAAAAAATCTGAAATTACTTGAGCTAAGCATGATTTCAATCTATACTTGTCTAGGGTTTACTCCTAGGCATTCAAATGTTCCTATTTCATCTACATATCACACATGCATCCACAGATTTCGAATTCCCTAAATTCATCAGAATTTCAAGTAGAGAATTTTTATCAAATTTTACATACCTTGGGATCTCCTTGCAATGGGGATCACTAATCTATGCTCGATTTTCGTTTTGGACTTGATTTGATCCTTCAAATTGGAGGTTTTGACATGAACTAGGGTTTTGGGTAGCTTGGGATCGCCCCTGCTTCTTGATCGATTTCGAGACAAATGTTTTGTTTTTAATAAATTGATTTTATTATAATTAGTTTCCAATTAGACCCTTTTAGCCCCTCTAATTTCTTTTAGTTCATATTTAGGTGCTTTTAACTCACTTTTGAGTTAACATAAGTCTTATAACTAACTGGGTTATTTTGTCCTAGTTAGTTTGTCCTTGTTTATTTAAAACTTTATAATTTTAATATAAAGTTTTATATTTTCCTAGTTATAAAGTTTTAACCCACTAGTATGTCACTACAAGACTTCTCTTCTAACTAGGTTATTATTATTCCTAGTTAACTTATTGGATTCCGGGAGTTATAACCCGTCTTATTTAAGTTCCGTTAACTCGGGCCTTTTATCCCTTTTATTCCTTGAAAGTTCTTATTCGTCTTTTAATTAATATTAGGATTTTTTATTTAAATTCTAATATTTATCGGGTTACTTTTGCCGCTAACGGTACTTTACCCGTCTTTTAGTATTAACGGGGTTTGATTACCAAACCCGTTTTCGGGGTGTTACAAGTCTACCCCCCTTAAAGAGGTTTCGTCCCCGAAACCTTATTTACGTATTTCTTTTAATTTAGATTAAACGAACTTAGTTTCGTTTTCAAGACATTCACTCGTTCTTTTCGATCTAACGTTTTCATTTATATTGACGCGTACATCTTTCATGTGTAAGGCCTCGCGGGCCGTTATTTTTAGCTTATATGCATTATCCTTATCGACCGAGTTGTCACTTGACCACTTAGTCTCATCAATCTGCTAACAAGTTTATTTCGCGCTAGTCTTATATTAACAAGCTCTTTGTATTTGTCATAACATTTTCTTGACTTTGAAAAGTTTTACCGGCTAGACTAATTAGTCGCCATCACTTCATACCTCGTCACCCGGGTATACTATTTTGCCATCTTTGGCCTTATGTGTGTTTAAGATTTTCTAAACCGCCTTATACTACTTATGTTTGTTAAAACATTGCTTTTGACTAAAAACTAAATTTTTAGTTTACGTTTTGTGACAACCCGCACTAAACCAGGTATCCGTACAACTTAATTAATGATTAATTACTGCTTAATTACTGTGCTTGTTTGAACTAGCTGATAAACTGCTACCTGCATACTGATACATACACTTACTTGCATCATACTTTATTTGCTGTCACTACATTATTTACATGCTGAACCCTAGTGACAAACATGATGCACAAGAAGCACAGTAGCACTAAACGGATATACAGTGAACATGCTGATATAACCAGCATCAGGCAAATACAGCCTCTAAGGCCTGTTAAGAGCCTCAAATAGTTTGGCTACACTGGTAGTGAGTGTAGGATATAAGGGTTGTGGTACTGCGTCTCTAGGAATAAGATACACTGATTCGGATGTGCCTAAAACGTACTTTAAGTACCAAACACAGCACTTTAATAATTAATCCAGCTTCTAGCTGACTAGTAAAGTGCCAGAACATGAGAAAATAACACTAGACACTTTCTAAAGTGTCGGGAAAACAAATTGTGTCACTAAAAATGTTAATAACGGCACTTTAAAGCTTTTGTAACGCTTTAACGGATTACTATCCAACCGGACACCCGGACTTTACCCGGAACATGAAAATATTACTATTTTCACTATTGTTATTTTTCTGAGCCAGTTAGGGTCTCTGATTACCCTAACACCCGTCATGACACATAACATACAACTAACTAAGTTAAATACTTAGTTAACCTATTTAACCAAACTAATTATCCTAATTACTACTTAAAATCGAACCAAGGGACCCCCCCCCCATGGCCGATTTCGGTCCCTTTGTAACTAGGAGGGAACATGCAAGTACAAGATGGATTATCATAATCTAGGTTTGTTTAATATCATGAAGACATAAAACCCATTGGGTAATAACACATAAGGTTTGCCTATAAATACATGAGGTTACACTTAATCATTTTCACTAAACACCACTCACCACAACATACTCTCTCCCTCCCTATCCACTCTCGGCCGAACACCCCACCACCCACCACCATACTTTCGGTTCTTGTTCTCATCATTCCATCATCATTCAAGCTTCACGGGTCACGTATTAGGAGCTCTTGTGCACTCGGAACGCGAAGGACCTCTACCGTTAGCTTTTATCCACGCGTTTTTCATCAAAGATCTTCCCTAGCCTTGAGCTAGAGGTATAACATTTAAAACTTGTTTTTAAGCTTATCTAAGGTGGTTAAAAGGAATATTGTCGGTTAAATATCGTTAACATACATTTCGAAGCATTAAAGTCTAGTAAAAACTATAAAAGTGGTGGTTAATAGCTTACAACTTGTGTAAAAGTTGTAGTATTTGGAATTTGTGTTTATCTAGACCCGATCTATGATGTGGTAGCTCGGATCTCCGTTTAACCCGACTTTGTAAGATCTTGGATCTTCACATAAGCTCGTCTTTGGGTTACCACAAGGGTTAAAAGGCGAAACTCTACCACACAAGACACATGAACTTGTGTAAAATATTTTACTTGTGTAAAAGAGATTTAACTTGTACATTGGTGTTTAAAACTAGCGGATCTACGTATCTGCAAGTGGTATTTTCAAAGAACCACGCATTTAAGAAACCATGTATTTTAAAGAAAGGATCTTACACTAATAAATATGGTTTTATAAACCACAAGTGTGTAAACACTTGTGAAACAAACAGATCCGACAAAGGACTAGCTTTGTCACTTGTTACTAGAAGTTGTAAAGTCGGATTTCTCTAAACACGAGGTTTTTACAAGAATAAAGCTACTTTATATAAAGATCTACATATATAAAGGGGATTTACATTATAGATGCGGAAAAACTACAAGTTCATGCGATTATGCGATTTACATACTTATCGACTAGTTTGATGTGTCGGAAATTGTTTGATTGAATAAAGAAGTTGTTGAATTGATTTGTTAAAAGAAAATGATACGCTTGAAAGCGTGGCCACCTCCAGTTACAGAGGAAACTCTGGCGGAATTTTCTAAAAACCTAACACTTAGGCTTATTTACACAACAAGTGTTAGAACTACTTTTGGACATATTTTCGAAACATAAAATTTCGCCATGACTTTAATTACTAAACATTCGGAGGTGGGATTTTCACAAGGGTTAACGTGATAAATATATTTTGTCACAACACTGTTTATGATTATTTTGTGAGAATACATAAATATTATTTTAGGGTAAAAATAATATTTACAAGCGTTAATGATTCCAAAACTTTGCGAACGCTTCCACATTAACATATAAGTTACACCGGTAATTACATTACCACACGATTATTAAAACGTAACTTACGCACATGTATTGTATCCCCCATCCTTGGGAAGAAGTATAACTACCAAGTGTATACAGAACATAAACACGAAATAGTTGTCTAACTATTTCCCAAAGACATAAACTGTAAAGCTAAGGCACGGCCGTCCGTCTAATAGAATTAGCACTTGTAGGTCGTTGCACAGCTTACTGTATTGGAGACACTTGGTAGAGACGCGCATTCACTGTGAGTTCATGTCCCCCTTTTCTCTAACTGTTTTCAGTTTTCTTAACTGCGGGGGTGAAATACATGTTACTTTGTTTACAAGTACTTTATACACGGTATGATTTACGTAAGGAGGTTTAGATCATGTGAATGGGTAGTTAGAACACCGAGGGACTCGAGCGGTAGATCTATCTGGGTGTAGCAAGCCCAGCTCTAGGCCCAACAGAACGGACCTCTCGGAGGACCAACAGAACGGACCTGGAGTGACTTGGTACCCAACGCAAAAATCGGCTAGGGTTGTGTCTACTTACTTGCATTTCACAACATGCTAATGGCCTTGCAAACCATTGGTGATCACAAGTCCTCTTACACTGCTACATACCAGGAAACTTTTATACTTACAAGTGTTTTACTTACTCACTTGCACATGAACTCGCTCAACATTATTGTTGATTTTTCAACTCACATGTATTTCAGGAAATTAAACGGATCTGGCATGGTATGGAACATTTTCCGCTGCACTTGTCATGGAGTCATCAGGGTTTAGGGGATGTGTCTCTTTCCTGGACAAGACACAGTCCTTAAACCACGTTTATGTTATGTTTCAGTTTGTAATGTTGTTGAACAAGGTTATGGTTGTTGGTTAAAACAATGGTACTGTATGATGTTTTCAAAACTTAATGGATGACTTGCATGGTTTTTAATTCATATAGCTTGTTATGGTTAAGCTATGGTATTAAGAAGTCACACCAAAAATTAACCACGCTTCCGCAAAGCCAGGGTGTGACAGCTTGGTATCAGAGCCAGGTTCATAGCGAACTAGGATTCTTTCTCGAGTCTAGACTATGATCACTAGGGCTCTCACGAAAACATTTTTCTGCATACCACTTAAGTCCAGATCCACACTTTTTACAAACAAATGTTGAGCACATTTTATTAATTATAGGCTCAGCTTGGAGTGCTGAGGATCGGTCTGGAGGATCGAGGTGATTAAGGTAGTTGAGCACGTTGGTTTGTTATAGGATCGATCTGGAGGATCGAGGCTCGGTCTAGGTGACCGAGGTAGTGGGCTAGCAAGGCTAGGAAGAAAAGGCTCAGCTTGGAGGGCTGAGGATCGGTCTGGAGGATCGAGGTTTGGTTTAAGTGAAGGATAGAGCAGTCTTGTAGACTGGGTGAAATTGGCTAGTAAGACTAGGAGAATTATGTGATACCTTACTTGGTGACTTATGTGATTATTTGATATTATGATTGACTATTTGTGCATGTTTGTGTATATGTTACAGACACATGGATTCAGCAGACACTGGTGGTTCAGGCACCACAGGCCCGAGGCCTATAGTTTCAGACGACATTGAGTCATCGGAGCATGAGGTTTACATGTCCGACTACACTAGCACAGATGAGGACGATTTCCAGCCTTTTGCACTACCTGACGGTGCTGGCGAGCTCGCAGATGGTCCTATCGCAGGGGATCTACCATTGGCACTGATCCCTGCTCCTATACCGCTTGCTGCGTACCCAGCTTACGATTTACCCATCGACGATGAGGAGGATGATGTCGATATGTTTGATGAGGAGCCTTTCGAGGAGGATGCTCAGGGCGAGGCCCTTCCTGCTGCCGATCCCTTGTTGATCGCAGACGCTCCCGTCGCGGAGTCACCTGTTCACTCCCCAGTCGCGGACTCCTTTGAGTCAGTGGCTTCTGTACCCTCACATGTCCAGAGTGCACAGCACTTCTCTCATGAGTCAGAGCCTGATCAGGCATCTTCTGTCGCTCCTATCCCCAGTTTCGCTTTTGACCATGATGATGAGGGGGATTCCGATCCTATGTTTCCCCCAGGATTCGACCCTGATCATGACATAGAGTATGTTCCGATGGATCAGTTTATGGAGGATCCAGTAGACGCTGTTGACCTATTTGAGCCTATTGACCCAGATTTTGAGTTTGAGATGGCTTTTGATGACTTCGAGCCTGCCGTTGCTCCTGAGCAGGCAGCCGCTCTAGACCCTATACCAGAGCATGACCTAGTACATGCTGATATCCCTTTTGAGCCTATTGTTGCTGATCTCCCTGTAGATGTTCCTGTGATTGAGGGCGATCATGTTGCTGTTGATCCCATTGTTCCCTTACCCGTTGGTGATGTACCTGTTGACCACCCTATAGAGCACTTTGCACCCGTTCACCCTGTTGTTGCTCCCTTATTTGATCCCGTTCCCCTAGAGCCCGGACATGCACTGTTCGCGGCACATATGGATCCACCGGATGAGTCCGCACAGCACGGTTGGATACCGGCTGACGAGGATGTTCCACCTTTTCCTCCACAGATTCCTGTTGCACCACATATTGACTTTTCATTTCAGGTTCCTATGTTTGTACCTCCAGCAGGGCCTGGAGAGGGTTCTTCAGCTCACCCTGATGGGCATGTACCGATGCCTATCCCTTTTATGCCTCAGACGTCATTTGTTCCACCCGCTGTTGCACCGTTTCACGTGGCACCTTTCGACCCCACTAGCGAGCCATTTCTTTGGGCACCTGGCTCTGGTATGCCACCCACTGACCCCTATCATGCTTTTCACAGGGGACACACTATTGAGGACGTCTTGATGTCCTTTGTTGCACAGCACGAGTCCCACACACAGCGTATCCAGGAGCTCGAGAGAGCTCGGTTATCACCGTGTCAGTGCCATGGACAGGCACCCTCCCCTCTACAGCCGTTTCGACCTTTACCTCCGGATTTTGCTGCTCGTCTCTTTACATTGGAGCAGCAGGTTGCTTCCATTATCCGTACACAGCGAGCCCAGGAGGAGGACTGGCTCCAGTTACGCCGGTTGTTCTATACTCACTTTCCCCCTCCTCCACCACCATCTGCATAGAGCTCACCAGTTACTGATTAGATAGACGAGGATGAGAAGACGGCGATTGTTGGATTGCACAGTATTTTGGAGACCACTTTATGATTTTGACTTTTGTTGACATGTACTTGATGTTGTATTTGACACTGATTTGTTATGATTTTTGGACAGGGGTGATGTAGCCCCTAGTTGATGGATGATTGTATGACACTATGATGTACTGATACACTTACTCTGTGGTCTTGATGTATGGCAATCGCAGTATTCTCATCATATCTGTTTCGCTTGATTACTTATTTGCATTGGTATGGTATGAGATATGGATGATTGGTATTTGTGATGTATTGATGACATGAGATATTACGTGCTATTACTATTACTATATACGTACTTTTCGCTATGGCCTGACCAACGTAAACCATCTTTTAGAAGATGCCGCCAAGACGCGAACCAAACATGCCAACTAATGAGGCAGAACTCCAGCAGATTATTGCTGCTGCCATAGCACAGTACGCAGCATCTCAGCCAGGAGCAAGCGGAAGTGTTAACCAAGGCAATAACAATCCACCTCACGGTAATACCACGCCATTCGAACCTACCATGAACTAGTTGGAGATTTTAGCGATGATGCTAATGCCAAACACATGTTTTAACATACGTGCAGGATGCACCTACAAGCAGTTCTTAGACTGCAAACCAGTTAACTTCGATGGCACAGGAGGTGCAGTTGCCTTTACCCGCTGGGCTGAGAAAACCGATTCTGTTTTACGCATGAGCAAGTGTGCAGAGGATCAGCAAGTCACATACATTTCAGGGTTGTTTCTAGATGGAGCCCTATCCTGGTGGAACCTACAAGTACAAACACTAGGCGAAGCTGCCGCCTACGCCCTGACTTGGGCCGAATTGAAAGAACTGATGCGCAAAAAGTACTGTTCACGCGCAGAAATTCAAAGGTTGGAGACTGAATTTTGGCACTTAAAGATGGACGGTCCAAAGGTTGCGGAATACGTCCAGAGGTTTCACGACTTATCTCAAGTGGTTCCTTACATGGTTACGCCAGAATACAAGCGAATCGAGCGCTTCATTTGGGGTTTGGCTCCCCAAATAATAAGCATGGTAACCTCCTCCAAACCAGCGACTATCACTGAAGCCATCGATTTGAGCGTGGCTCTCACCGAGGAGGCGATTGGTCTAAACAGGTTTGGTGATGTTAAGGCAAAGGAGAAAGAGACTCATGTTGAGTCGTCAGGAAGTAACAAAAGAAAGTTTTCGAACTTCAAGCAAAGTGTTAGCGGTGATGCTAAGAGAGGAGCACCAAGCACGCCAGCTCAGGGTACGACTGGCAGTGGGAGGAAAGGAAGAGGATATATGGGCACCCAGCCCAAGTGTAATGCCTACCAGCGTCACCATTCCGGTCAATGTGGACTAAAAACATGTGAAGCATGTGGGAAACGTGGTCACTCGAAGGATACTTGTTGGGTCCCTGTCGGTCGCGGAGGCCAGGGAGGATATGGAAATAGGAATGATAACCGTGGTGGAAATGGAAACCGCCCACAAGGAAATTTTGGAGGTAACAGAAATCATGGCAACAACGCTAACCAAGCGGGCGCAGTGAATCGTAATCAGGGGAATGATCAAGCTGGTGTTAATGGGCAGAGACTCGGATGTTATAACTGCGGGGAAATCGGGCACTTTAAGAAGAATTGCCCAACATTGAATCAAGCCCGTGGTAGAGTGTTCCAACTCGAAGCTAGGGAAGCACGCCAGGATCCAAATGTTGTTACTGGTACGTTCCCTATCAATCAACGCTATGCATCCGTTTTATTTGATACTGGTGCCGATTATAGCTTCGTATCATTAGAATTTAAGAATATGCTTGGGTTAGCCGCTAATAAGTTAGACATTCCCTACTCGATCGAATTAGCTAATGGGAAGTTAGTTGAAGCCGACGAAGTAATCAGAGGCTGCGTGATAGAATTGGGAGAACGCGAGTTTACTTTGGATCTACTACCAGTCCAATTGGGAAGCTTCGACGTGGTGGTAGGAATGGATTGGTTATCCGGAAACAAGGCTGAAATAGTATGTCACGAGAAAGTTGTTCGTATCCCAACTGATGATGGTGAGATAATTGTGGTTCACGGAGAGAAGCGTGACACACCGCTAAGGTTTATCAGCTGCTTGAAAGCAAGGAAGTGTTTACAGAAAGGATGTGTTGCTTTTCTGGCACACATCGTGGATAAGAAGGCTGCGGAGCCAAGGAGCGAAGACATCCCTGTCGTAAGGGAGTACCCAGAAGTCTTCCCAGAAGACTTGCCCGGACTGCCACCTCAGAGGCAAGTGGAGTTTCACATTGACTTAGTTCCAGGCGCCGCGCCTGTAGCTAAGGCACCCTACAGACTTGCGCCGTCTGAGATGCAGGAATTGTCAACACAACTTCAAGAGTTGTTAGACAAGGGTTTTATCCGACCAAGCTTCTCGCCTTGGGGAGCTCCGGTCCTGTTTGTCAAGAAGAAGGACGGAAGTTTCCGCATGTGTATTGACTACAGAGAATTGAACAAGCTGACGATCAAGAACAGGTATCCTCTGCCAAGAATCGATGATCTGTTCGACCAACTTCAAGGTTCAAGCTGTTACTCTAAGATCGATCTTCGATCTGGATACCATCAATTAAGGATACAGGAGGAAAGTATCCCGAAAACAGCCTTCCGAACTCGTTATGGACACTACGAGTTCCTCGTTATGCCGTTTGGTTTGACAAACGCACCTGCAGTGTTTATGGATCTAATGAATAGGGTTTGCAAGCCATACTTAGACAAGTTCGTGATTGTATTCATCGACGACATCCTGATTTACTCAAAGACGAAGGCTGAACACGAACAACATCTTAGAACCATATTGGAGCTGCTAAAGAAAGAACAACTGTACGCCAAGTTCTCTAAGTGCGAGTTTTGGCTACGCGAAGTCCAGTTTCTTGGACATGTGGTTAATGGGGATGGAATCCATGTTGATCCCACAAAGATCGAGGCAATCAAGAATTGGGAAACGCCTACAACGCCAACCGAGATTCGACAATTCTTGGGTTTGGCTGGCTACTATCGAAGGTTCATCGAGGATTTCTCGAAAATCGCTCAACCTTTGACGCTCCTCACGCAGAAGGATAAGACGTTTGATTGGGGAATCAAACAGGAGGAAGCATTTCAGGTACTGAAAGATAAGCTTTGTAACGCGTCAATTTTAGCTCTACCGGAAGGTACTGATGACTTTGTGGTATACTGCGACGCATCGCGTCAGGGATTGGGTTGTGTGTTGATGTAACGCCAAAAGGTCATTGCTTACGCATCACGCCAACTGAAAGTGCACGAAAAGAACTATACCACCCATGATTTAGAGCTTGGCGCAGTGGTTTTTGCACTAAAGATCTGGAGACACTACCTGTATGGTACGAAGTGCACAATCTTCACAGATCACAAAAGCCTACAACATATATTCAACCAGAAGGAGTTGAATATGAGGCAAAGACGATGGGTTGAGCTGTTAAACGATTACGACTGCGAGATAAAGTATCACCCAGGGAAGGCGAATGTAGTCGCCGATGCCCTAAGTCGTAAAGAAAGAATCAAGCCCATAAGGGTTAGAGCTTTGGAAATGATTATACGAACCGATCTTTCCTCGCGCATTCGTGCTGCACAAAAAGAAGCTCTCAAGGAGGGAAACCTTGAGGAAGAATATCTCCGTGGAATGGAAAAGCTTTTGGTACCAAACGAGGAAGGAACATTAGGTTTTGAGAAAAGGATTTGGGTTCCTCTGTTTGGTGGATTAAGGGAAGTTATTTTCGACGAAGCGCACAAGTCACGGTACTCTATCCACCCTGGATCGGATAAGATGTACCAGGACCTCAAGGAATATTATTGGTGGCCTAGGATGAAAGGCGACGTTGCTGTTTACGTGAGCAAATGTTTAACGTGCGCTAAGGTCAAGGCGGAATACCAGAAGCCTTCGGGACTTCTGCAACAACCTGAGATTCCCAAGTGGAAATGGGAACAAATCTCAATGGATTTTGTTACAAAACTGCCAAGAACGCCAAGAGGCCATGATATGATTTGGGTGATTGTTGACCGCCTAACAAAGTCCGCACACTTTCTGCCAATCAAGGAGAAAGACAGTACTAGTAAACTTGCGGAAATATACATGAGAGAGATTATCGCACGCCATGGAGTACCTCTCTCAATCATCTCTGATAGAGACGGAAGGTTTGTGTCAAGAATATGGCAATCCTTCCAAGAAGCCTTTGGCTCACAGTTGAATCTGAGCACTGCGTTCCATCCGCAAACTGACGGCCAGAGCGAGCGAACGATACAAACTTTGGAAGACATGCTGAGGGCATGTGTTATGGATTTGGACGGTAGCTGGGATAAACACTTACCTTTGGTCGAATTTTCATACAACAACAACTACCACACCAGTATTGGTGTCGCGCCATTTGAGGCCCTATACGGACGCAAGTGCCGATCACCACTATGTTGGTCTGACGCAGGTGATAGGCAGCTTGCTGGTCCCGAGATCGTCCAAGAGACGACAGACAAGATTGCGCAAATACTTAAACGCATCGAAGCTGCTCGCCACAGACAAAAGGCCTACGCGGATCCAAACCGGAAGCATGTGGACTTCCAAGTTGGAGAAATGGTGTTATTGAAAGTTTCACCCTGGAAGGGGGTGGCACGCTTCGGGAAGCGTGGGAAGTTAAATCCGCGCTACATTGGTCCTTTCAGAATTCTGGAAAGAATTGGGACAGTAGCATACAAGTTGGAACTACCTGCTGAACTGAATGGTGTTCACGATACATTTCATGTATCCAATCTGAAGAAAAGTCCAACTCAAATTGACGTTGCCATTCCCATCGACGAGATTCATATTGACGACACGCTCCACTTCGTTGAAGAACCTGTTGAGGTCACATATTGGAAAGTTAACAAGACCCGCCGGAGCAGTGTCAAACTCGTCAAAGTTCGTTGGAATGCCAGACATGGTCCTGAATTCACCTGGGAACGTGAGGACCGGATGAAAGAGAAATACCCCCACTTATTTCCTAAGAACTCTGCATCTACAAGCCGAACTTAAATTTCGGGACGAAATTTATTTAACGGGGGGAGAATGTGACAACCCGCACTAAACCAGGTATCCGTACAACTTAATTAATGATTAATTACTGCTTAATTACTGTGCTTGTTTGAACTAGCTGATAAACTGCTACCTGCATAGTGATACATACACTTACTTGCATCATACTTTATTTGCTGTCACTACATTATTTACATGCTGAACCCTAGTGACAAACATGATGCACAAGAAGCACAGTAGCACTAAACGGATACACAGTGAACATGCTGATATAACCAGCATCAGGCAAATACTGCCTCTAAGGCCTGTTAAGAGCCTCAAATAGTTTGGCTACACTGGTAGTGAGTGTAGGATATAAGGGTTGTGGTACTGCGTCTCTAGGAATAAGATACACTGATTCGGATGTGCCTAAAACGTACTTTAAGTACCAAGCACAGCACTTTAATAATTAATCCAGCTTCTAGCTGACTAATAAAGTGCCAGAACATGAGAAAATAACACTAGACACTTTCTAAAGTGTCGGGAAAACAAATTGTGTCACTAAAAATGTTAATAACGGCACTTTAAAGCTTTTGTAACGCTTTAACGGATTACTATCCAACCGGACACCCGGACTTTACCCGGAACATGAAAATATTACTATTTTCACTATTGTTATTTTTCTGAGCCAGTTAGGGTCTCTGATTACCCTAACACCCGTCATGACACATAACATACAACTAACTAAGTTAAATACTTAGTTAACCTATTTAACCAAACTAATTATCCTAATTACTACTTAAAATCGAACCAAGGGACCCCCCCCCCATGGCCGATTTCGGTCCCTTTGTAACTAGGAGGGAACATGCAAGTACAAGATGGATTATCATAATCTAGGTTTGTTTAATATCATGAAGACATAAAACCCATTGGGTAATAACACATAAGGTTTGCCTATAAATACATGAGGTTACACTTAATCATTTTCACTAAACACCACTCACCACAACATACTCTCTCCCTCCCTATCCACTCTCGGCCGAACACCCCACCACCCACCACCATACTTTCGGTTCTTGTTCTCATCATTCCATCATCATTCAAGCTTCACGGGTCACGTATTAGGAGCTCTTGTGCACTCGGAACGCGAAGGACCTCTACCGTTAGCTTTTATCCACGCGTTTTTCATCAAAGATCTTCCCTAGCCTTGAGCTAGAGGTATAACATTTAAAACTTGTTTTTAAGCTTATCTAAGGTGGTTAAAAGGAATATTGTCGGTTAAATATCGTTAACATACATTTCGAAGCATTAAAGTCTAGTAAAAACTATAAAAGTGGTGGTTAATAGCTTACAACTTGTGTAAAAGTTGTAGAATTTGGAATTTGTGTTTATCTAGACCCGATCTATGATGTGGTAGCTCGGATCTCCGTTTAACCCGACTTTGTAAGATCTTGGATCTTCACATAAGCTCGTCTTTGGGTTACCACAAGGGTTAAAAGGCGAAACTCTACCACACAAGACACATGAACTTGTGTAAAATATTTTACTTGTGTAAAAGAGATTTAACTTGTACATTGGTGTTTAAAACTAGCGGATCTACGTATCTGCAAGTGGTATTTTCAAAGAACCACGCATTTAAGAAACCATGTATTTTAAAGAAAGGATCTTACACTAATAAATATGGTTTTATAAACCACAAGTGTGTAAACACTTGTGAAACAAACAGATCCGACAAAGGACTAGCTTTGTCACTTGTTACTAGAAGTTGTAAAGTCGGATTTCTCTAAACACGAGGTTTTTACAAGAATAAAGCTACTTTATATAAAGATCTACATATATAAAGGGGATTTACATTATAGATGCGGAAAAACTACAAGTTCATGCGATTATGCGATTTACATACTTATCGACTAGTTTGATGTGTCGGAAATTGTTTGATTGAATAAAGAAGTTGTTGAATTGATTTGTTAAAAGAAAATGATACGCTTGAAAGCGTGGCCACCTCCAGTTACAGAGGAAACTCTGGCGAAATTTTCTAAAAACCTAACACTTAGGCTTATTTACACAACAAGTGTTAGAACTACTTTTGGACATATTTTCGAAACATAAAATTTCGCCATGACTTTAATTACTAAACATTCGGAGGTGGGATTTTCACAAGGGTTAACGTGATAAATATATTTTGTCACAACACTGTTTATGATTATTTTGTGAGAATACATAAATATTATTTTAGGGTAAAAATAATATTTACAAGCGTTAATGATTCCAAAACTTTGCGAACGCTTCCACATTAACATATAAGTTACACCGGTAATTACATTACCACACGATTATTAAAACGTAACTTACGCACATGTATTGTATCCCCCATCCTTGGGAAGAAGTATAACTACCAAGTGTATACAGAACATAAACACGAAATAGTTGTCTAACTATTTCCCAAAGACATAAACTGTAAAGCTAAGGCACGGCCGTCCGTCTAATAGAATTAGCACTTGTAGGTCGTTGCACAGCTTACTGTATTGGAGACACTTGGTAGAGACGCGCATTCACTGTGAGTTCATGTCCCCCTTTTCTCTAACTGTTTTCAGTTTTCTTAACTGCGGGGGTGAAATACATGTTACTTTGTTTACAAGTACTTTATACACGGTATGATTTACGTAAGGAGGTTTAGATCATGTGAATGGGTAGTTAGAACACCGAGGGACTCGAGCGGTAGATCTATCTGGGTGTAGCGAGCCCAGCTCTAGGCCCAACAGAACGGACCTCTCGGAGGACCAACAGAACGGACCTGGAGTGACTTGGTACCCAACGCAAAAATCGGCTAGGGTTGTGTCTACTTACTTGCATTTCACAACATGCTAATGGCCTTGCAAACCATTGGTGATCACAAGTCCTCTTACACTGCTACATACCAGGAAACTTTTATACTTACAAGTGTTTTACTTACTCACTTGCACATGAACTCGCTCAACATTATTGTTGATTTTTCAACTCACATGTATTTCAGGAAATTAAACGGATCTGGCACGGTATGGAACATTTTCCGCTGCACTTGTCATGGAGTCATCAGGGTTTAGGGGATGTGTCTCTTTCCTGGACAAGACACAGTCCTTAAACCACGTTTATGTTATGTTTCAGTTTGTAATGTTGTTGAACAAGGTTATGGTTGTTGGTTAAAACAATGGTACTGTATGATGTTTTCAAAACTTAATGGATGACTTGCATGGTTTTTAATTCATATAGCTTGTTATGGTTAAGCTATGGTATTAAGAAGTCACACCAAAAATTAACCACGCTTCCGCAAAGCCAGGGTGTGACACGTTTTCTCTGTCTTATGTCTTTTCCTCATGTCTAGGAATTTCTGTCTAAGTTTTATTCCTGAGCGTTATTATTTTACATGGAGAATTGTAACCAGTTTTCCACGCTTTATCCATGTGACCCGAAAGTTCTTTTACTTAGCCTCGTAAGCTTTTTCTTTAGATTTTAACCTTTTTAAGGTGAGAACCCCAACAATTCGTTTCTTTCTGTTTGTGACCCGAAGGTCTTTTTGGTCCCGTAGACTTTAACACTATTTATAATCCCGTAGGTTATGATGATCCCGTAGATCGTCTTTTATCCATGTCTTTATTCAAATGTATATATACATATATAGTGCCAAAGCATCTTTTATTATGTTTGGAATCGTTTATTTTTCGCTTTTGAACTTTAGTTGGCCTTGATCGTAGTCTAAAGCTTCGTTCGTTTACTCTTGGACTAATCTTCCGACTTTATGACTCTTTACGTCATTTACACGTTGGTTTGTTCTACGCTCACCGTTTCCCCAGTTCATAATTATACTTCTTTACGACCCGTTACCCGGGTTCTTTATTATTTCGCGCTTCCATTATTCGGTTGCGCTTACTTGCACTACCAAGCTTTTATACTTTATTTATCCCGTTTGACTTATTCGTGTGAGATTTAATTACTCATGAACGTCAAACCTCATTCTTTATTCGACCCGTTCAACTTTTGAATAGTTGAACGTAGTTATCAAAGTTTCTGTTTGCAAATTCTCATCGCCTTTTAGTCATGACTCTTAATCCGAGTCCTTTGACTTTCTATTTCGCGTACCTGTCTCTTGGTTTACGCATGCTTTCAAAATCTTACCCATCTATCGGGTATCTTTACCGAAGTTATCATCAAGTAACCATTCTTATATGGTTTTAGACATCTTCTTAATTTATTTGATCATCTTAGCGAAATCCATTGCTTTTATTTAGTCAAGTCTTTTATTTATTTATTCTACCCCTTTGACTTGTCTGTGTGAATTTCATCACTTATGACAGTCAAACTTTATCTTTATGCCCTAACATTCTCATTAGTTGATCTGTATTTTCATTTACTTTAATCCTTGTCCTTTCTCTCGGGCTCTTCATTCTAACGTAATACGCTTCCGTCATCCGACTTGCGTCTACGTTTATTATCAAACATCTTGCTTATTTGATTTATTTGGGTACCTTTTAAGTTAGTCCCATTCACCCTCCCTTACTACATCGGACGTAAATGTGTCCGCTACAAGAAGTTCATGGTATCATATGCCACTACTTACTTGGCCAGAGTAAGCGATCAACACATGATACACATGACCTTTTTATAGCTTTCACATCACACCCTATGTAAGTAATGCATCTATTTATTTCATATCTCTGATTTCATTTAGTAAAACTTTATTTAATTGTAAAACAACAATCATTAGTTTTACTAGTTTTACATTTGAACATATAAAATGTTTTTCTTTTCTATCGAACTATTATATAATCACATTTGTTAATGTGATCGCTACTTTTCTCAATAGCATTATATTGAGAGTGTTTTTTTTCCACTTGGATAATTACCCCCCGTCCAAGTTTTCATATGAACTATTTCTATTATAGTTTTGATATTCATTATCGTGAATAACGCATGTTTCTATTAAACTTCTCTTAGAAACATTATCCTGAATAGATATCCTATTAAGGTTTTATCAGATTTATGCATCTGTTATCCCCTACGTGTTTATTGCATATTACTACTTGTGCAAGTAAATTTAAAAGTGTGTACCTGATAATGCTTGCCCTTAATGGTCTTTCCTTGCCTTTGACTTTGTTCGTGATCGTCACGCGATTTAGGTCCTTGATGAGTATGCTCTGCTTGTCATACCTCGGAGCGTTCCACCGTCATATCCACAATTCGTTCAACTCTCGTCATCTTCAGATGCGAGTATCCTTCAACTAAACATTTACAAAAGTTAGTAATTTCAACATTAATAAATGCACGTATTGTAATACAAGGCTTTTTACTGCACGTGATTTCGTTAACTATACTAATCATTTTCGTTGGTGTAACGTGTATTACACGATACCCTATGTGTTGTTCACAACACTTTAATCCTACTAAACTATTAACATACATGTACTTACCGGATTTGCGATCAAGCCTCAAACCGAACACACTTTATTCTTTAACCATGAGCTCTGATTACCAACTTGTAACATCCTTGCTATTATTTTAAAGGTTCTCGTATAGATTACGAAAAACAAACTTGTAACAATGATTACAAGTGCATTTAAATTTTCTATTTAATTAAAACTTTAACAATTTAAAAGTAATACAACATAATGTAGTTTAGTCGTCGTTTGAAAGTTACGACGACACACCGTGCGGAAGCTTCTTTTTCATGTGTTCGGTTCTTTCTCGCCGCTTGATCTTCATCCGGGTACTCTTGATATCCGGATGAAGACAAAATGAAGTAATTGAAAAGACAAAATGAAGAATCAAACCCCGATTTTATAAGAGAAATCAACAAAACTAATTTTCCGGAAAAACCATTTTTGATTAAAACAAACTTAAGTGTTTTGAAATCATAATGGGAAAATAGTTTGTTGTAAGCGGGAGTTCTGATTGTTTATGCCAAGAGGATGGCGAATTGAAGTGATTTGATATCAGTTTGTTACTTTACTTTGTAAAGTCTGTTTTCAAATCTTCTTTAAATGATTTTGAATTTTAGGGGGAGTAAGAAATTTTCAGAAAATCCAAAAACATTAGAAAATTTGAAAAAGCCAAAAACATAATAAAATCAAAAATGAGTTTTGTTGTGAAAAAGAGGAAATGATAGTAAATCAGTGGACTATCTGTAACATCCTTGCTATTATTTTAAAGGTTCTCGTATAGATTACGAAAAACAAACTTGTAACAATGATTACAAGTGCATTTAAATTTTCTATTTAATTAAAACTTTTACAATTTAAAAGTAATACAACATAATGTAGTTTAGTCGTCGTTTGAAAGTTACGACGACACACCGTGCGGAAGCTTCTTTTTCATGTGTTCGGTTCTTTCTCGCCGCTTGATCTTCCTCCGGGTACTCTTGATAACCACCTATGATCAAAACCAACATAAAAGTTAGTTTTGATAACTTAAATATAAGTCTAAACAAGTTCTAAGCAACGAATAATCAAACAAAATATTTATTTCCAACTTTGATGTCTTAAACAACCAAAATACATACGCTAGTGTATTTTAACCCGAAATCTTTAGCTCGGGTTCATAATATTTTTTTTTATAAATTGCGCGACTAGTTTGTAGGCTATGTGCATAAACTGTTTTTTACCCGTTTAGGGAATTTAAGCAATTTAGTCTAAAACTTGCCCTTTTCTTTCGACACTACAAAATTCCATATCTAAATAACTACATATAATCCACCATAACTATTTTGTGGTGGATATAACATAATGAACCCCTTCTTCCCAAATTTTACCCTTCAACTAGTCGTTTCACGCAAATGACCATTTTTAGGCATTTGAACGATGAAGTTTACGCCTACAACTCTTACATGCATCTAAGGGTTACATAATTTCAATACAAGTCTCTAAACGGCCTCTAAGGATCGTTTGCCCGATTTACCAAACAAGGGTGTTTTGGTTAATTTAGTCCCTCCTTTTACAACAAAGGCCCTTTGCTAATGTATTTGACCAACATTTTCCGTTTAACTATAAATCTATATATATACGCGTACCTGGCTCGAGTCAATATATAGACCCATTTTATACCTTGCTTTAACTAACTGATATTCTATGGCGTCGCAATCTACCAAATTGCTAATTGCTCCTGTTAACATATGACTTGACAACAATCATTAGCCGATATTGTCAAATTGTGTTTTCACCACCATTTGACCCGTTTGGACTGTATGACCAACATTTGCATAGGTTATTAAAACATGGTTTTCAATTTCTCACTCTCACATCCGACACATTTCGGATTTTAACGAAAGATCCTTTTTAAGTTAAATTTACATTAGTCGACGCTTGACTATATTTCCATTTTTTTTACCCTCTTTCTCATAAACCATGGTTTCTATCATTTATATTTGTTCCGACCCGTATCATTACGCGTCGGAACCCGTATTTCGAATATTAATCTTCTCGTATTCATAACTTATAGAATTTATACGTATTCTACCAAGAAGTGTAAGTTTCACTTACCTTGCATCCGGTTATGTCCTTTTTCCGCGTACACGATCCGTTTGACCCGCTTCTTTTCCCAAGTCCTCATCTAGCTTGTCTAGAGTCAAACTATCATCATCACAATTCGTAAGACGGTTAGATTAGTCATAATCGTTTACGACTATTCCATCCTACGGGTTTTATGTCGAATTTATCATTCGACCATATCAAAATTATCATTCGATCTAATCATTGGTCGGTTTGACTTTTTAAAAGTCAATTGACTTATCAACATATTCAAATGCACATTTGGTTCATTGAACTCACTTAGGAATATTTCATCCGAATTCTTAATGAAATCAAATTTTACACACAACCAAGTAGACCACGATTTCATTTATGCATTTCATATCACTGAAAATGGGCTGTTTTTTGTGACTTGTTTAACCTGTTTACAAGTCTTCAAAAATGATGAATTTTTTTGTGTGGCGTACCTCTCGGAGGGTTAGACCTTGTGTTAAAATTTCAAGATCTAACTCTTTACCAAAAATTCATAAAAATTCATTTACTAAGCTGCAATCAGATTCGTCACTTCTGACTGCAGCTTACGGAAAAATTTATTTAAAATTCCTCGTTTATCTGATTGACGAAATTCTAATTGGCGATTCTTTTAATCGCTTAAAAATTTCTACAGTAAGAATTTGAGATCATAACTCAATTCCTAAATTGAGTTATGACATTCGTAATGGGCTGCAAATTCTGCCAGAAAACGCAGCTTGAACCTTCGATACGAAAAAATTCATAAAACGCTCAAATTTCGTCGAAAACATGCGATTCCAGTGGGGTTTTAAAGATATTTCCTGGAATTACATTTTAGACTCAAGAAACACATGTTTTTGTCACGTTTTGTCCAGGTTACAACCAATACAATTCGGGTGTAAATTCTGATCAGAAGCTGTTTGAATTCAGCTTTCAATTTGAACATGTTTATGACATTATAACACTTATTCTTAGCAATCAAAACCCCTAAAAGCATCACATACACGAATTTAGTCAAAACAAAATCTGAATTTACTTGAGCTAAGCATTATTTCAATCTATACTTGTCTAGGGTTTACTCCTAGGCATTCAAATGTTCCTATTTCATCTACATATCACACATGCATCCACAGATTTCGAATTCCCTAAATTCATCAGAATTTCAAGTAGAGAATTTTTATCAAATTTTACATACCTTGGGATCTCCTTGCAATGGGGATCACTAATCTATGCTCGATTTTCGTTTTGGACTTGATTTGATCCTTCAAATTGGAGGTTTTGACATGAACTAGGGTTTTGGGTAGCTTGGGATCGCCCCTGCTTCTTGATCGATTTCCAGACAAAACACAATATGTGTTTTGTTTTTAATAAATTGATTTTATTATAATTACTTTCCAATTAGACCCTTTTAGCCCCTCTAATTTCTTTTAGTTCATATTTAGGTGCTATTAACTCACTTTTGAGTTAACATAAGTCTTATAACTAACTGGGTTATTTTGTCCTAGTTAGTTTGTCCTTGTTTATTTAAAACTTTATAATTTTGATATAAAGTTTTATATTTTCCTAGTTATAAAGTTTTAACCCACTAGTATGCCACTACAAGACTTCTCTTCTAACTAGGTTATTATTATTCCTAGTTAACTTATTGGATTCCGGTAGTTATAACCCGTCTTATTTAAGTTCCGTTAACTCGGGCCTTTTATCCCTTTTATTCCTTGAAAGTTCTTATTTGTCTTTTAATTAATATTAGGTACTTTACCCGTCTTTTAGTATTAACGGGGTTTGATTAACAAACCCGTTTTCGGGGTGTTACAAGTCTACCCCCCTTAAAGAGGTTTCGTCCCCGAAACCTTATTTACGTATTTCTTTTAATTTAGATTAAACGAACTTAGTTTCGTTTTCAAGACATTCACTCGTTCTTTTCGATCTAACATTTTCATTTATATTGACGCGTACATATTTCATGTGTAAGGCCTCGCGGGCCGTTATTTTTAACTTATATGCATTATCCTTATCGACCGAGTTGTCACTTGACCACTTAGTCTCATCAATCTGCTAACAAGTTTATTTCGCGCTTGTCTTATATTAACAAGCTCTTTGTATTTGTCATAACATTTTCTTGACTTTGAAAAGTTTTACCGGCTAGACTAATTAGTCGCCATCACTTCATACCCCGTCACCCGGGTATACTATTTTGCCATCTCTGGCCTTATGTGTGTTTAAGATTTTCTAAACCGCCTTATACTACTTATGTTTGTTAAAACATTGCTTTTGACTAAAAACTAAATTTTTAGTTTACGTTTTCTCTGTCTTATGTCTTTTCCTCATGTCTAGGAATTTCTGTCTAAGTTTTATTCCTGACCGTTATTATTTTACATGGAGAATGGTAACCAGTTTTCCACGCTTTATCCAAGTGACCCGCAAGTTCTTTTACTTAGCCTCGTAAGCTTTTTCTTTAGATTTTCACCTTTTTAAGGTGAGAACCCCAATAATTCGTTTCTTTCTGTTTGTGACCCGAAGGTCTTTTTGGTCCCGTAGACTTTAACACTATTTATAATCCCGTAGGTTATGATGATCCCGTAGATCGTCTTTTATCCATGTCTTTATTCAAATGTATATATACATATATAGCGCCAAAGCATCTTTTATTATGTTTGGAATCGTTTATTTTTCGCTTTTGAACTTTAGTTGGCCTTGACCGTAGTCTAAAGCTTCGTTCGTTTACTCTTGGACTAATCTTCCGACTTTATGACTCTTTACGTCATTTACACGTTGGTTTGTTCTACGCTCACCGTTTCCCCGGTTCATAATTATACTTCTTTACGACCCGTTTCTCGGGTTCTTCATTATTTCGCGCTTCCATTATTCGGTTGCGCTTACTTGCACTACCAAGCTTTTATACTTTATTTATCCCGTTTGACTTATTCGTGTGAGATTTAATTACTCATGAACGTCAAACCTCATTCTTTATTCGACTCGTTCAACTTTTGAATAGTTGAACGTAGTTATCAAAATTTCTGTTTGCAAATTCTCATCGTCTTTTAGTCATGACTCTTAATCCGAGTCCTTTAACTTTCTATTTCACGTACCTGTCTCTTGGTTTACGCATGCTTTCAAAATCTTACCCATCTATCGGGTATCTTTACCGAAGTTATCATCAAGTAACCATTCTTATATGGTTTTAGACATCTTCTTAATTTATTTGATCATCTTAGCGAAATCCATTGCTTTTATTTAGTCAAGTCTTTTATTTATTTATTCTACCCCTTTGACTTGTCTGTGTGAATTTCATCACTTATGACAGTCAAACTTTATCTTTATGCCCTAGCATTCTCATTAGTTGATCTGTATTTTCATTTACTTTAATCCTTGTCCTTTCTCTCGGGCTCTTCATTCTAACATAATACGCTTCCGTCATCCGACTTGCGTCTACGTTTATTATCAAACATCTTGCTTATTTGATTTATTTGGGTACCTTTTAAGTTAGTCCCATTCACCCTCCCTTACTACATCGGACGTAAATGTGTCCGCTACAAGAAGTTCATGGTATCATATGCCACTACTTACTTGGCCAGAGTAAGCGATCAACACATGATACACATGACCTTTTTATAGCTTTCACATCACACCCTATGTAAGTAATGCATCTATTTATTTCATATCTCTGATTTCATTTAGTAAAACTTTATTTAATTGCAAAACAACAATCATTAGTTTTACTAGTTTTACATTTGAACATATAAAATGTTTTTCTTTTCTATCGAACTATTATAAAATCACATTTGTTAATGTGATCGCTACTTTTCTCAATAGCATTATATTGAGAGTGTTTTTTTTCCACTTGGATAATTACCCCCCGTCCAAGTTTTCATATGAACTATTTCTATTATAGTTTTGATATTCATTATCTTGAATAACACATGTTTCTATTAAACTTCTCTTAGAAACATTATCCTGAATAGATATCCTATTCAGGTTTTATCAGATATATCCATCCGTTATCCCCTACGTGTTTGTTGCATATTACTACTTGTGCAATTAAATTTAAAAGTGTGTACCTGATAATGCTTGCCCTTAATGGGCTTTCCTTGCCTTTGACTTTGTTCGTGATCGTCACGCGATTTAGGTCCTTGATGAGTATGCTCTGCTTGTCATACCTCGGACCGTTCCACCGTCATATCCACAATTCGTTCAACTCTCGTCATCTTCAGATGCGAGTATCCTTCAACTAAACATTTACAAAAGTTAGTAATTTCAACATTAATAAATGCACGTATTGTAATACAAGGCTTTTTACTGCACGTGATTTCGTTAACTATACTAATCATTTTCGTTGGTGTAACGTGTATTACACGATACCCTATGTGTTGTTCACAACACTTTAATCCAACTAAACTATTAACATACATGTACTTACCGGATTTGCGATCAAGCCTCAAACCGAACACACTTTATTCTTTAACCATGAGCTCTGATTACCAACTTGTAACATCCTTGCTATTATTTTAAAGGTTCTCGTATAGATTACGAAAAACAAACTTGTAACAATGATTACAAGTGCATTTAAATTTTCTATTTAATTAAAACTTTTACAATTTAAAAGTAATACAACATAATGTAGTTTAGTCGTCGTTTCAAAGTTACGACGACACACCGTGCGGAAGCTTCTTTCTCATGTGTTCGGTTCTTTCTCGCCGCTTGATCTTCATCCGGGTACTCTTGATATCCACCTATGATCAAAACCAACATAAAAGTTAGTTTTGATAACTTAAATATAAGTCTAAACAAGTTCTAAGCAACGAACAATCAAACAAAATATTTATTTCCAACTTTGATGTCTTAAACAACCAAAATACATACGCTAGTGTATTTTAACCCGAAATCTTTAGCTCGGGTTCATAATATTTTTTTTTTATAAATTGCGCGACTAGTTCGTAGGCTATGTGCATAAACTGTTTTTTACCCGTTTAGGGAATTTAAGCAATTTAGTCTAAAACTTGCCCTTTTCTTTCGACACTACAAAATTCCATATCTAAATAACTACATATAATCCACCATAACTATTTTGTGGTGGATATAACATAATGAACCCCTTCTTCCCAAATTTTACCCTTCAACTAGTCGTTTCACGCAAATGACCGTTATTAGGCATTTGAACGATGAAGTTTACGCCTACAACTCTTACATGCATCTAAGGGTTACATAATTTCAATACAAGTCTCTAAACGGCCTCTAAGGATCGTTTGCCCGATTTACCCAACAAGGGTGTTTTGGTTAATTTAGTCCCTCCTTTTACAACAAAGGCCCTTTGCTAATGTATTTGACCAACATTGTCCTTTTAACTATAAATCTATATATATACGCGTACCTGGCTCGAGTCAATATATAGACCCATTTTATACCTTGCTTTAACTAACTGATATTCTATGGCGTCGCAATCTACCAAATTGCTAATTGCTCCTGTTAACATATGACTTGACAACAATCATTAGCCGATATTGTCAAATTGTGTTTTCACCACCATTTGACCTGTTTGGACCGTATGACCAACATTTGCATAGGTTATTAAAACATGGTTTTCAATTTCTCACTCTCACATCCGACCCATTTCGGATTTTAACGAAAGATCCTTTTTAAGTTAAATTTACATTAGTCGACGCTTGACTATATTTCCATTTTTTTTTTACCCTCTTTCTCATAAACCATGGTTTCTATCATTTATATTTGTTCCGATCCGTATCATTACGCGTCGGAACCCGTATTTCGAATATTAATCTTCTCGTATTCATAACTTATAGAATTTATGCGTATTCTACCAAGAAGTGTAAGTTTCACTTACCTTGCATCCGGTTATGTCCTTTTTCCGCGTACACGATCCGTTTGACCCGCTTCTTTTCCCAAGTCCTCATCTAGCTTGTCTAGAGTCAAACTATCATCATCACAATTCGTAAGACGGTTAGATTAGTCATAATCGTTTACGATTATTCCATCCTACGGGTTTTATGTCGAATTTATCATTTGACCATATCAAAATTATCATTCGATCTAATCATTGGTCGGTTTGACTTTTAAAAAGTCAATTGACTTATCAACATATTCAAATGCACATTAGGTTCATTGAAATCACTTAGGAATATTTCATCCGAATTCTTAATGAAATCAAATTTTACACACAACCAAGTAGACCGCGATTTCATTTATGCATTTCATATTACTGAAAATGGGCTGTTTTTTGTGACTTGTTTAACCTGTTTACAAGTCTTCAAAAATTATGATTTTTTTGTGTGGCGTACCTCTCGGAGGGTTAGACCTTGTGTTAAAATTTCAAGATCTACCTCTTTACCAAAAATTCGAAAAAATTCATTTACTAAGCTGCAATCAGATTCGTCACTTCTGACTGCAGCTTACGGAAAAATTCATTTAAAATTCCTCGTTTATCCGATTGACGAAATTCCAATTGGCGATTCTTTTAAATTGAGTTATGACATTCGTAATGGGCTGCAAATTCTGCCAGAAAATGCAGCTTGAAACTTCGATACGGAAAAATTCATAAAACGCTCAACTTTCGTCGAAAAAATGCGATTCCAGTGGGATTTTAAAGATATTTCCTGGAATTACATTTTAGACTCAAGAAACACATGTTTTTGTCACGTTTTGTCCAGGTTATAGCCAATACAATTCGGCTGTAAATTCTGATCAGAAGCTGTTTGAATTCAGCTTTCAATTTGAACATGTTTATGACATTATAACACTTATTCTTAGCAATCAAAACCCCTAAAAGCATCATATACACGAATTTAGTCAAAACAAAATCTGAATTTACTTGAGCTAAGCATGATTTCAATCTATACTTGTCTAGGGTTTACTCCTAGGCATTCAAATGTTCCTATTTCATCTACATATCACACATGCATCCACAGATTTCGAATTCCCTAAATTCATCAGAATTTCAAGTAGAGAATTTTTATCAAATTTTACATACCTTGGGATCTCCTTGCAATGGGGATCACTAATCTATGCTCGATTTTTGTTTTGGACTTGATTTGATCCTTCAAATTGGAGGTTTTGACATGAACTAGGGTTTTGGGTAGCTTGGGATCGCCCCTGCTTCTTGATCGATTTCCAGACAAAACACATATTTTTAATAAATTGATTTTATTATAATTACTTTCCAATTAGACCCTTTTAGCCCCTCTAATTTCTTTTAGTTCATATTTAGGTGCTTTTAACTCACTTTTGAGTTAACATAAGTCTTATAACTAACTGGGTTATTTTGTCCTAGTTAGTTTGTCCTTGTTTATTTAAAACTTTATAATTTTAATATAAAGTTTTATATTTTCCTAGTTATAAAGTTTTAACCCACTAGTATGTCACTACAAGACTTCTCTTCTAACTAGGTTATTATTATTCCTAGTTAACTTATTGGATTCCGGGAGTTATAACCCGTCTTATTTAAGTTCCGTTAACTCGGGCCTTTTATCCCTTTTATTCCTTGAAAGTTCTTATTCGTCTTTTAATTAATATTAGGATTTTTTTATTTAAATTCTAATATTTATCGGGTTACTTTTGCCACTAACGGTACTTTACCCGTCTTTTAGTATTAACGGGGTTTGATTACCAAACCCGTTTTCGGGGTGTTACACTATCACAACACGCTAAAGAATTGGAAAGTTAAAAGGTGATAAATGGTCTCACTGATGATGTGCCAGTAGGTTTTTGCACATTTAGTAGATTGTATTCGAGATATAAACCTAAAAATCAAACTTGTTTATTTCGTGGGGAACATCTCTCGGATATATAGGTAACCCCTGAAATCTTGTTTGAAAGGTCCCTCTTTCTAACATACTAGGTCTTTATGCTTAGTGATATCTGGGGTATTATCCCGGGACTTCTGATTTTGCGGAAGCAATGGCCTAGTCCCCGTATAATACTTTTCGCTTGCTTGAAATATAGCACTCCCCTCAGCATAAAAAATGATGAAACATTACAAAGTGCTAATCATGTGCTATTGAAGAAAAGATTCTCTAAAGGGAACCCACCGAAAGTCGAAGCCATCATCTCTCTGATTTTGCGGAAGCAATAGCCTGAGCTCTCATGGCCCTCGCATTTAACCCTTTACAGATATCATCTAGGTATACTCACCTGTAAGACTGAATATTGGGATCTGGATACGGGAGTATATTCTGAGGTGGGACACATGAATAAGTTTAAGTCTCTAAAACATTAATCTCGTATCTCGAAACAGTTGAACTTTGTGTGAAAATTTAAGTGGATCAATATACTGACAATCTAAGTGAATCGTTTAGAACTTAAAATGTTTAAAGCTTAACGGTGTTAGTGATTTGTCTCATAAACTGATATGATCCTCTTACACAAACTTACAAAAATATTGTTTGTAAATATTTCTTTGCTGCAATTCTTTGAATTTCAAAATACAAAAATATTTTCGACATCTGATGTTGAAAAACTGATTTTCAAAATTCCAAGTGCTAAACATGATGAACAAAAGGTTTGGGAGAGTTTGGTTGAGATGTTTGAGATGAAAAATTGTTTGAAAAGAAAAATGGTATTTCTACAAGTGGTTCATCAGAGATTAACATTGTAAAATCATTCATTGATTGATTAATACCTGCAAGTGGTATATAAATTTGTCAAATTTTAAATTTGTGAAATTTATTATGAGGTAGAGATGTGTGCAGGTTCTAGTATCTAAACCTGAGCAGAATGTAAGTCAGGTTATAATCCTGATTCTATGAGAGCCAAGTTCTGATCCTGGAACTGAAGTCCATGCTAGTTGCTGATGCTGATGAACTTAACGAATCAAGAGATCTGATCAAGAGAATTTGGAAGCTCGAGAGTCAGATTGAGATTCAAAGACTATGAAGATGATAAATCAACATTCATGCGGGAGATTAGTTGATAGAGAGAATAGAGATATTTGAGGATGTTTTACAATGTCAGATACTTCGGGAGAGAACGAGAAGACTGATAAAGACTGAAGATTGAAGACTCAACACTGAAGACTTCGTCAACATCCAAGGGGGAGTCTGTTGGTGCATATGTCTGTTGACTTCGTCTTGTATCGAGTCTTGTATGTATATAGATAGATCAGGGCACGTAGTACGAGAAAATGGGAAATGTGTGTATTAGAGGCATTTCGCACGAAATGAGAACCATGTCTTTTCGTACGAAATGAATTGGTTATTTCGTACGAAATAGGCATTTCGTGTGAAATTGATTTTGTGACAACCATTCCGTGCGAAATAGCTAGGCCTATAAATACCTGCCTTGAGATTTCATTTGTAACTTTCCGGTTTCAGAGTCGAACTGCTGCCGAAGTGTCTACTCGTTGTAAAACGTTGTTATATCAATCAAAAGACAGTTTAAAGTGAATTACAAGCTGAATCACCTCAATACGTTTGTTTCCGCCTCTCGTATTGAGCAAAAACTCTCACTACAAAAAAAATGCCATTTAGTGACATACAAAAAGTGCCACAAAACGACAAAAAAGTGCCACTAAAAACACCTGTAAAAATGGGCGGCACACAAAAAAGGTGCCACCAGAAGCGCTGACGCTAAAGCCTTTTAGTGACACTTTTTCGATCTGCTGCACAAAGTATATAGGCTTTTAGTGACAGTGTTTTTTCTGCCACTACAAACTTTTGGGCTTTTAGTGGCACATATTTTTTGCCACAAAAATCACATCAAATTATTTGTCATTTTAATTTTTATTGATTACAATTATTATTTTTTACATTAAAAAATAAAAATAAAATTTTAAAATGTAGAAATCATAATAATATAATCAATTCAATTAAAAGTTCAATCAATCATCTTCCAAAGATTCCAAATGTTTGCAAATAAATAACTAATAAGTGTCAACCTAAGTCTAAATATCGAACATACAAAACAAATATTTAAAAAATGTTTGAACAAAAACTCAAAACTCCAGTGCGTTCATGAATCTATTTCACAATCTTCATGCGAGTATAATATTCATTGTGTTAACTCTTTCTTAGCGATCGTATTTCCCACTGCATAGTTGTTCCCGCACTTACTCCTTATTGTCGCCGCATCAACCCATTCACTATATTCAACCTGAAATTTCACAATTCATGTTTAGATGATTAGATCTCATAACCATAGCCATTAAAGATGTAAGAGCAATTAATAAAAGACAAATTTACTTCTTTTGACATCACTTTAAGCTCTCTTCAGCCAAAGATTGGGTGGTTCTTTCAATACATCTAGTTATCTATATTGTCATCACCTAACGAAAAGATGGTTCACGATGAGAATCTGTCCCATTAGTTTATAATGGGTCAAGCTGAGTTATATTCTATCTTAAACGAGTCAATTGGTAAACTAAAACAATGCTAAAAATGTGGTGAATAGATCAATAGGGTCAAAAGATGCCTAGAGTATATCCTTTAACCATGCAATCTTTTTAATCAAATATAGCCCACTAACTAGAAGTTACGCCCCTAGAAGGAGAAGGGGTAATAGAACATACACATACCTGGAAGCAGGGTAAGCTCTTAATATCTTCTTCGGTAACAAAAAGCCACCTAAAAAACAATGCATAAGTGGATTAAAGTTAATACAAACAAACAGATCAAAAGATATCTTTTACATATGAGATAATGTGTATAATGTTATTTTCAGATTCTATTAAAGTAACGGAGCTCATGACTGTATATCTATTGGTTCGTCTAAATAAAATTCTAATTTCTGTCCTGAGAGGTCATTATTCTATATATTTAATAGATAAATACCTGGTCAAAGTCAACAAGGAGGAGCCTGCCAACTCCTGATCTCAAAAGCATTGATGCAGCATGACTCCCGACGCCTCCAAGGCCAATGACCACAACATAGGATGTTGTCACTTTTTGTTGGGCATCAAAACCAAAGAACTGATTCCTGACGTCAAAAAGAATATCAAGAACATGAAATTGCAAAGGTATTTACTGCTCCTAGTATTCTCTCAAAGTTCTTAGTCAAACCTGGATGATCAAATAAATAAAAGTACCTGGTGAGCTGTTTAGAGACTAAATCGTCTTTTAAAAGGTCAGCAGAATCCACCTCATAATTTTTTTTCTTGAGAACCACTGTCTTCCGCAGCTCGAGCATATAAAACTGCTTTACCTATGAAATAATTAGAGGACTATAAGAGCACAGCAGCACCAATTATTGCTGGTAAGAGTCCATATATCATATACACTTAAGAAGTTTGAGATGTCAATTAAATATATAAGATAACAAACAAATTGACACGTCGAGAATTTTCATCCGATAGCTGTTACATGTGGTTTGGAAAGAGAGAATTATATAGGAAGAAGAACGATCGACTTAATCAAAACATAGCTACCCTTCTCATTTCATAATAGTGTTTTAAGTACAACTCATACTAACCGACTTTTACACTGAACTATCAGGTTTGTTAAGTATTTAGAAAACAAGCCTTTAACTACTATTGCCTGTCTAAACTTCAATTGACATGTAACAGTACTTCCCCATTAACAGTTCTTGACCTTGTGAACTATAAAAGCAGAACCTGAATTAAAATTCAATTTATTATTATTCCCAATAAATGGCGGCCCCTGTTTGTGCTTCCTGTAATTGCAGTCCATATTAGTGCAAACTCCTTACACAGTTACACCAAAGGGTCTTCAAAACAATCCCTGCATCTTCCACCTCCATCACGAACAACTTCTTGTTTTTACATTTTATGAACATAGCACCAACAACTTCTTTGTAGTGCCACAAAATTGAAATACCACTAAAAGCGTGTGCCGCTAAATGGAATTCTTTTGTAGTGATTGTTCAAAAATTTTTGTGGCACAGGCAAAGTGCCATTAAAACATATAGAAAATTTTGGTGGCATATGCAAATGCCACTAAAAGCCTTGATTAGAGACATAAGAGTTAAATGCCACTGAATGTATGTGTTAAATACCTAAAGTGCCATTAAAAACAAAAATTAGTGGCACAAAACCTATATGCCATAAAAAATGTGTGCCACTAAATGGCTTTTTTTTTTTTGTAGTGATTCCATGATATTCTTGGCATTATTTTGGATAGTAAATTTCATGGTATTTGTTAAGTTATATTATTTTACCCTAAAATAATATAACTATTTTACCAAGTATACAAATATTCTAAATATATATTTACCCATTTTTATTTATAAAAACCAACCTCCAATATTTGTATTTTTGTTACAAAAATTATGGCAAAGTTTATATTGAAAACTTATGATCAAAATACACTTGTAAATACTTGTTTAGAAAATATTTTTCTAAGTGTTGGTATTTTTTAGAAAATTTTGCCATAGTTTCCCCTAAAAATGGAGGTGTCCATGCTATTAAAGCATATCATTTTCTTTTCAAAAATCATCACAACAATCAACAATTAATCTCTAAACAACTTACACTTACCAAGTGCAAAAACTATGCAATTTACATAACAACATGAACTTGATCTTTCACAAAAACTTGTAGTAACTTGGTGGTGTATTTAGTAGGTCTAGTTATCCTTTAAAGTGTGTTTATTTCTTTTAAAAATCTCATTCTTAAAGAATTTATGTGTTTACAACTTGTAAACATATTTTACAAAAACGTTTCTTTATGAAATCTTCTTGTTTCATGAGTGTTTATACACTTGTTTTACCACTAAAAATAGTGTTCGTTTAAGTAAGAACCAAGATCTTCTAAAAATAATGTTTTGAACTTGGTTCTTTTGGAAAACCATCCATTATTCTTAGATCCACAAGATTATTAACTCACTTTGATGATTATTTTTCAAGAATTCGGTTTATTCTTCAAGTTCATGCTTGCACATGAGGATGATCATCTTGTTTCCTTCCATAATCATCCTCCTACTTGCTAGATCATGTGTTTAATCACAATCTAGCAAGCTCCTTATGATGATCAACATCATAATCTCAAGAAAATAGCAATCAAGTATCATACACTAAACAACATAATTTCATCAAGATTTCATCATATGTTAAGCTTATGTTCAAGTTACATGCTTATGTTCTTTAGTGTTCTTAATGTTCTTGATTATGATTCAACATTAACCACTAAAAATGGAAGTAAACAAGAGTGTACAAGGATCTTACCACTAGCACAAGGCTAGGGATGAATCAAGTGTAGAAATCAAGAGGATAAAAGCTAATGAGAGAGGTCCTTGAAGTTCCACAAGCTCCTAGCTCCTTAATGCTCCTTCTAACACCTTGTGATTACTTGAAAATGGATGAACTAGAGGTGGAAGTGGTGGTGGTGGTGTGTGGTGTTCTCGGCCGAGAGGGAGGACAAGAGAGGGAGAAAGGTGGGTGTGTGTGTTAGTGTGTGAAATGTGATCATCTCTTGAACTCTATGCCATACTTATAGCCATCATTCCTAAATATCTTGTCAATAAGAGTAAGGCAAGATCTAATATAAAAAGGAAATAAAATCTTGAGGTATGTTGGTGGTGGTATGGTCAATTGTAGGTGGGGGGGGGGGGGTATAGAGTAGGCTTTAACTAGTTTGGTTACTTACTAGTTCAAAACCAAGTATATAGTTAGTTAAGTTAGTTACTAGATATTTTAGTGGGTGTTAAGGTGTTCGGGGATCATGACTAGCTCAGAAATAATTAAAAAATCTTTCTAGTATAATTTTGGTGTTTCGGGTAATGTCCGGTTGTTCGGTTAGATACCGGTTCGTTAAAGTGTCAAGCTATTCCGTTTAATGATCTTTATGTTACTTTTTGTGACATTTATAATTCCCGACACTTAGGAAAACATTCAGGACCATTTTGCCATATTTTTGCACATAACTAACTTGTTAAAAAGATGAATTTTGCTGAAATATGCAGAATTATGCACTTCAAGTGGGTTTTAGGCACTTTCCGGCACTTAAACTATCACCTAGTGACGCAGTTTTATGGTCCTTACTTCCTTACACACCATACTAGTTTAGTACCTTGTCCCTGGCCCACACTGGGTCTCAAAGCATTGTCTGTCTATGTACTGAACTCCGTCAGCATATTCATATTCTATCCGTTAACTGTGCTAACTGTACTTTGTGCATCATGTATGTCATTAAGGTTTGTATGTGATAATGATGTGACATTATGTAATATGTGATGCACATGTAAGTGTGATGCAGTAATCAGAAAGCAATTAAGTAATCCAGCACAGTCATTAAGCATTAATTAATATTAATTAATTATACGGATACCTGGATTTATGAGGGTTGTCACAAAACAACCGAAATACGGGTTGTTACACCAAACGCATGAAGGAAAAATAATGAGGGTGTTAAACAAAAAGGAAAAACAGATCGTTGAAGAATGTTGAAGATGATTGTAGCCACAAACGACTAATGGATTCGAGGATGAGGTTTTGTTATTGGAAAACCTATTATCAAAATGGTAATATGTATAAAACGTACTTCTAAGGTTGAGCAAGGTTTGAGTATTGAGTAAAACCTCAATGCTTGGTTACGTTGGAACGTAGTATTGGAGGTCATAAGATAAAAGGAAAAATATCGTGTTACCGAGAATACTTGTGACATAAAACAAAAGGGATGGGATCATGAAATAAGAAGTTTTGTTCAATTGATAATATTGTTTAGTAAAAGCAGGGTCCAAATAACATCAAACTTCACATGGCATATTTTACGTTACTTTTGTTAACATGGTAGGAACACTTATATATTGGAAGTACCAGCGGCGTATTCACTATGTTCTAGCCATGTCACATTTGTTTCGTTACTCGATGTCATGTTACGTTCCGCGTCACGACACACTAGAACTTCACTACGATTTTCATGTGCCTACCGTTATAATTACGTGTGCACCAGTAGTTATTTCGGTCATTGCATGATCCGCATAAGCTGTACTAGTGGTGTATAGGTCAAATGGTAAAAAGATAAGGTAATACAGTAAAGAATACACATATGATAGTTGTGATAACATGCTTCTAAAGTTGGTGAATAAAATGCATAGTATTGAAAAGTTTTTGCCATGAAAGTATTTGAACACAAAGCATGGGAATATCGAAAATATGGATATGAGATTATTTTGGGTAACACCCATAGTGTGATATGTCGTGGATTTGCGTATGAATGCATGGAAGTACCAAGTGCGTGTATACGTCATTGTATTCAAGTATGCGCAAGGACAACATTTATAAAAACTAATCGTGTAATGTCAAATGTATAAGTTCGAGTATGAGCAGTGGCAAGTATATGTAGGATTATCATGTATTGTCAAATGTATGAGTTTAAGTATGAGTAATGATAAACATATGTGAAACTAACATTCAATGACAAATGTATAAGTTGAAGTATGTGTAAAAATAATCATATGTAAGACTAATATGTAAAAAGTTTGGAATAAAGTAGGGTGAAGTTGGAGAAAGTTTGAATGCATCGAATGTCGTGATCATAAAAAGTTTGGAATAAAGTAGGGTGAAGTTGGAGAAACGGCTGGAAGACATCTAGAAGATTGAAACAGGGAAAGGATGAGACTTGATGATAATATTTTTCAAAAGTTAGTTTGCATAATTTAGCATGTAGTATGTCACGTAACACGTAACTTTCAAGTAGATCACTTAAGCATAACGAGAATCCACATTGCATAATCACAAATATTGACAAAAAGAATATAAATTTAGTTTGTTCATGAAGGATTATTATTGTTTGAGATTGCGAGTAAAGTGTGATTCGTGCCTTAAATGTTCAAATGGAAAGCTATCAAATGTAAAACACATTAAAACTGATAAGACATAAAAGAGATTAAGTATAAACCATGACATGTCTCGGAATGAAACTAAGACTTTTCCAAAGTGATCGAAAATCCTTTTGAGTTAGGGAAACATGCTTTGGTCTAATGGGTAGAATACTCTCACCAAGAAGCGGTTAACTGTATTCACCCTTCCAGTTACTACATATCCCTAGTCAATCGAAGATTCGAGACTTTGGTAAGATTGAAAAACGAAGAGTGGGATGAGTTATCAAGATGCGGGTTTCACCCCTAACTTGGTAACATCGTACCCTAAGTGTGGTTAGTACTTATCAGATGAAACAAAGAAATAAATTTCGAATCGTCGATAAGGCTCCACTAGAATATGAAAGGGAAATTCCCATCAAGATATGGATATCACTCCTAACTTGATGGTGATATTTCGTGAAAATCGATAAACACGGATTGAGAGTCTTTACCAAGGTGAGGGTTTTACGCCTATTTTGGGGAGGCCATCTCGTTTATAAGATGAATGTTTCTTCAAGTCTTCACATGTGTATTGTGTTTGCCTTAGGAAAGCATGTATATTTGGGACCAAAGAAAATGGTTAAAACAATTAAAGAAGAATTCAAGTAGTTTTAAACATAACAATAATGGTCAACATGGTTCCTAAACTGTAGACTAGGTCAAAAGCATGGCAGTTTTCCTAATTTACTATAGTTATGGCTCTGATACCAATCTGTCACACCCCAACCGATGGCGGAAACATCAGAGTGAGACGAAAACAAGATTGCTCGAGACATCATAACACTAATAGTGACAATAAGTAAATGATCCAAATTTCTTAAGTACTAAAATGAAATACATTATTCAAAATCAAATACATCAAGTAGCAACAATCATCATGAAACAAAAATATAAGTATATCTTTAAGGTGTGTATCTAAGTCCACCCTAAATGAGTTTCTTCGTATAATCAACTAGCCACCTGCAACAAGTATTAAAATAATGATCAACAAAGAGTTGGCGAGTATACAATTTTGATAACATAGCATAATAGTGAAAAGAGTTTGCTCATATCCAACATGATAAAATGTATATCCTGTTACTAACATACTAAACAAGTGCAAGCTATATGTCAAACCAGACTTTAACGTAATCGTGATTACCAAACATCGTCAAAACGAAGATGGTGTAATGTAGTTTACCTAACAATACCACTAGAATCTAGGCGGGGTGTTAGTCCTATAGTGCTATAATTGTTAAGATAGGCTTACAAAGTTAATGAGCATATAGACGCAAGTATACATAGCATGCGAGATAAACAAGAATAAAACAAGTCTCATGTTAATAGTGGATAGAGTGTGATTTTGTAATAAGTTTAATGATGATTGTGTGTTTTTGTATAATTGTACATGTTGCACCCAAAGTGTATAAAATTGAAAGTGGGATCGAGTATACTCACTGTTTGTAAGTGGTTTCCACAAACGTGAGATGATCGTCTTGTGAGGTTGAAACACCAAATTATCCTAACAAGGATGAACAATGTGTGTAAGTACAAGGATTTTGAAGTTGGAATGTAAATGTGATTTGAATAAGAAATAAATAATAATAATAACAATAATAATAATAATATATGAAAATACTTAAAAATATTATCTTAACTAAAGACTCACTT
This sequence comes from Helianthus tuberosus, assembly GCA_030545235.1. Lineage (NCBI taxonomy): Eukaryota > Viridiplantae > Streptophyta > Magnoliopsida > Asterales > Asteraceae > Helianthus > Helianthus tuberosus. Next base: position 93,622,235 of record CM060413.1, read on the forward strand.
TGGACACTATTAATTTATGTTTATTTCGTGGGTACTATTTCACCCACTAGAAGTACAAGTGTGAGAAATTTAGTCTAAGATAAATAATTACCTTTGCACATAACTTTCCACCATAAATTGGTTGGTGTCATGGCTAGGTTTACTGTTATATATTTTAGTATGTAATTATAATTAATGAATTAGTAATAATGATGTAATTGTAAGACTAAATTAACAAATGACAAAGTTAAACGAGTTAGTAGTTTTATATATTTTAGTATGTAATAATAATTAATGAAAGTAAAACTAAATAAGTAAATGACAAAATTAAAAATATAAGTAGTATGATTAGAAGAGTTAGTAGTTAGTAGCATGATTAAAGAGTTAGCATGGGTTAGTAATGTTAGACATGGTAATAATATGTTAGTTAATAATATTATCTAGGTTAGGCATGAATAATAATAATTAGTTAGATAATATAATAGTAATTAGCAATGGGTTAGTAATGTAATGACCATGTTATAGAGGTAGGATAAATGTCATCCATTGTACCCCCTTTGTTACATCATGAATTATCAATTTAGGTGATGATCTTGGTTGGTCATGTAAAAAAATATAAATGACATACAATAATGAAAGATTGAAAGTTATAAAATAAAACCCAAGATTTTTCCTTATTTTGGTTATGCACCATCTTTGTTTACCATGGCAAACATTTGGTGATACTCCATAAGGATTTCTCAAATATGGGGAAGTATGAAGACACAAAGAAAAACAAGAAGAAGAGAAGAAGGTGAAAGAAGATGGAAATCACTTGCAAGAGGAAAGAAGAATTCTTTGAGAAATGACAAAGAAAAGTGGTGGAATGAGTGTGATATTTTTAGGTCAGAGATTAGGGTTTAAAGTGGTCAAAGAAATATGGAAAGTTGAAAATTGGCCCATTTATATATTTTTTATTTTTATTTTTATTTTTGGGCCTAATGTCATGGGTTTGTTAGTTTTATGCATTTTTTTGTCATTTGTATAAATTTGAGTTTCCAACATAATTTATAAACATAGTATGACACAATAGTTCATTGATTAGGTCTCGAATATCGAATTTACACAACATAAGTCGGTTTTCGAATGATTTCAACGTGTCTTCATGATTATATGAATAACACCTATGTTTGATTGAACAATTATTGAGAGAGAAAGAAAAAAAATAAAATGAATTCCATTATGATCTTATGTCACGGATTGCAATGGTTGAATACGAAAACACAGAAATGAATAATACAATAATTGCGGTTAGGGTTTGAAGAATTGGGGATTTCAAGGTATTAAGTGGTACTAGTATGGGGGAGGTTTGGTGGAGGTGTAGGGGTAGGTGGTGGTAGGTGATGGCGTGGGGTATGTTTTAGAGAGAGAATGTGTGTGTGTGTATAATTCGTTTTGTTTTAAATATTAAATTGATTAAAATGATTTTGTTAAATATATGGGTAAAATACCAATTTACATTTCCCTTAATGATTAAAATTAATTGAGTTAGATTCAAATGACATAACGTGTATGATTTTTAAACATGAAGTATAAAACCCATCAACTTTAAAGACAAAAGAACAATGCATGGCATAACTTGTAATTTACTCTATTGTTTATTATTTAGTTAAATGAACTTAAAGTTTTATATTATTTATAATATGAGAGGTGAAAATTGAAATTAAAAAAAATACATGATAAATTAGCTTGCTACTCATAAATGTTATACATCATTTGATGCTTATTGCTTAACATGATGTCACCCACAATTTAATCTTAGTGGCCAAAGTAAAAGTGGTAAGTCATGATCATTGTGGAACGTGCATTATCATATGGTATTATCCTCACTCAAAATTACTTAAGTGATTTCTCATAGTTCTTTATGTTGTCTAATAAAAAGATTACTTAGGCAAATCATGAAGATTGTATCTTCCCTTATCATTACATTGTTTTGTTCATGGATCACTTTTTCTACCTAATGTGGATATAACTTTCTGTCATTAACATAAACTTTATGTGTTTGGTAGTTTGTTCCACTAAATTTGCTATTATGGTTGACCAAATGTTTGTTTATTTGATCTTAGTAAATATCCAAGAATTATGTCAGCAGCTCGTTCACACATTGGGGGTAGATCGATACCAAGAGTTAACACATCGATCTCTGCAATTATGACAAGCAAATTGGAAACATGTTCACCCGGAATTGGATCAGCAAATCACTCGAACCGACAATTGAACTTACTGTATGCTTGCAGCTATACGGCTAAAGACCTAGGTTAAGTTGGTCTAAAGGATTCTGACGATTGCTTTCCTTGCGCAATAGCAAATCTCCATGCACAAACTAGTGTTCGCTCGTTACCAACTTTCGAGTGTTGCCTGTGAAGAGGAAGAAGGACAACACTAGTTAGCAACAACAAAACTTTGAAAACTAAAACGGTCTCACGTGCATGTCACGTGGGGTAAGGATATGTTAAAATTTGACGACCATCCATACCAAGGAGGAAATGACCGCAACGTGCAACTTGAGTGAATAATATGAACGGCAACCGTAATTTTTCAAACTTAAAGACTATAGGTGGAATTTTAACATGCCACATAAATGATTCGCATGATACACTCTAGAATATAAAAAAGAAAACTAATGAGGGGTTAAATTTTGTTAAAAAAAACTTTAATATAAGGGATTTCTAAAATTATTATAAAATTCATAAAAATATATTGAGTTACCCTTTTTACATAAGCAAAAGATAAAGATAAACTACATCACCAACTTATATTATAAAAAGCTAGCTATCTGTGCATATTTTTATTCCATATATATTTACATGATTAGGATCAATTATAAATAAAAAGGGCAAAATAAAAAAGGAAGGTAAGAAAGATTTTATTCAATTAATTCTAGATTGAAAGGGTTAAGATTAATTTTAGGGAAAAGAAAATAGTGGAAGAGTATAAAAGGAATTTTTCATTTATTGACTTTCTTTCTTCACATGCAAGAAACATGTCAATTCCCCCATAAATTTAAAACGTCCATAGCTTTTTTTATACGACATTATTTTTTCGAAAAACAATTTCACTCTAACCACACAAGGCTTGATTTTTCTATATCTACCAGTAAACATATTTTTGGTCTCAGACTCGAGCCATGCCTTGTGCCTATAAAATCTTGATTTTAACATAGGCTTTTTAGATCACAAACTTGTAATTATAAAGAAAAATAATTTAACTAAGATACTTCAAATCTGTTTCGAGATCAATTTTGATAGATCGACCTTTAGCACTTCAATTCTCCATTGGAAAACCAAAACTTATGATTGGTTGCGTGATATGTTTGTCCACTTAAGCCCATGCTACTATCTTTCATATCCACTTAAAGATAGTTTATCATGTTTTGAGTAAATTGTTTCAAGAATACGTGTGGACCCAAAACTTGCTAGGTTTTTAACTTTTCGAAACTTATGACATTTTTAGATGTATATAAAAATAAAACACATTCAAGAGGATGAGAGCCTCTGTTCTAGGTTTCCACAAGCATAGAGGATGATTGACAAGCAAAGAGGATTTAGTGAATGTCTGAAATTGAGCTGGGTTCTTGTACCATTCAACAGGTCCAACCTTCCTTTTGATCTACCACCTATGACGATCGTGATCAAAACCCCAGCTTATAATGCCTGAACGGTTCCCAACCTTATCATAATAACTTTCACAGACATCTATCAGATGATGAGTGACTTGAATATCTGGATCAGCAGGATTGAGATTTTTATTCTTCAGAATCACATATTCTCTTTTCTACTTTAATCTTTTCGCCTTTGTGTTATCAACTTCTTTATCAGTTACTCTTCTAAAGTAATGATCCATTGCTGCAGCTCTTTCAGCATCATCCTTCGCAAAAGCCCTAGCTCGATTCTTTTAAGCTTTTCTACGTCTCTTCGTATCATTTGGATCAACAAACTCATCATCAAATTTCTTTTCTAGTTTACCACGAAGATCATAAACCATGTTGAACAATAAACCAACGTCGCCTTGCAGCTGATCAATTTGCTGATTCTTTTGCACTATCGTGTCTTCAAGCTGAATAATCTTTGCATCTTTGTGGATCGAGTCTTGTTCAAGTACAACAATTCTTTTTTTCAGTCCTCCAACACTGATAAACTCATCATCATCATCATCATCATCACTTGAATCGTCAATAAACGGCATCCTCAATGCTTCTTCAGGTTGTTTCCCTTTAGAACTACATGGTTCATCATGGATTGCACCAGACGAACATCCAATTGTAGAAGTAACTAGAGGTGTTGACTCGGTGACTGGTGTTTCAAGTGGAACAGAAACAGTAGCAGTAACAGGAATCTCTGTAGAATCTGCATCCACATCCATTCTTGTTTCATCAGCTCAAAATCAAATCCCGTTTCTGTAGCAGTGGCAGTAGCAGTTGTCACAAAATCAAGTGGAGTTTCAATTGTCTCCTTAGCAGTCTCGAAATCAAACTTACACAAATCATCTTCATCTTCATCATTAATCACAGGTTGTTCTTTACTTTGTTCAATAAATACTCTGGGTCGAGGATCCCTTCTTCGCTTTACTTATTGAGAATCAGGATCCTTTGGGTCTTCAGCAGTTTGCTCTTCACTTTGTACTGAAGGATCTGAAGGAGGATTTCCCATCTTTTCAATGACTGACTTTATCAGTTGAGCCAAACTCTCAGCAGAATTCACAGGTTGAACAGTTGAAACAGCAGAACTAACTTCAGCTTCAGGAGGAAGCTCAACATCATCATCTTCATCACAACTTATCTCAATGCCTTCATCGTCAGAGTTTATAGTCAGAATCTTTGTCTCAGGCTCTTCGTCAGCAGTAACTTGAGCTACGTGTTCTTCAGCAATCACAGCGTTTACTGGAACAATTAATGGTGTAGCTTCGGGTTGTACAATCGCTGGTTCAACCACCACATCTTCTATCTCAGCAAACTGACCAAACTTCTCTAACGCAATTCTTCCTTCAAATTTGCTAGTTGTACCCTTCTTTGGAGTTAGGGCACCAAAACACGATGGACCCATTGGTTCAGATCCAAAGTGTTACCAGTTCTCTCCAAATCAGAATAACTATCGTTGAAAATCATCTGTAAAAATCTAGGATACATAACAAACTTATCCTTGCGCACACCAATGACATTCCTCTTCATGCCCTCGAACGCGTACTATGAGTTGTTGTAAGCTTGGTTCGTTATCAAACACATAAATGCTGCAGATTGTGTAATACGAAGTTGATCCGTTCCCCCTCTATTCTCAGTCATACACATCATAAACATATGCATCAACAAACGGCAGTATGGATGCACGAACTTCTTCATTAGAGACGGATATGTTCCTTCATAACTCAAACGAGGCAATATAGCTTCCACAGCTCTAGCCGGAAGAACTATTGGATCTATCTCTTGATCGCTAAACTGTAAAACCTCCCTGATAATTTGTTCAGTCACAGTAACGTTCTTCTTTTGAATCACCGCTTCATTCGATCCCTTACCATCTCCTCCCAGTGCATCAAACCTTGTTGTCTTCCAAAATTCCTGAAAAAGACTTTCATACACTACAGGATTTTCTCGAAGGGCATGAACGATTCGGCAACTATTGAGACCCTTGATTAATAAAGTGTAAAGCTTCTTATGTTTCCCCTGATGTGGTTCTAGATACCCCGCTTGATTGTGTCCCGAGATAACTTTCAAATCCATGATCCTACACAAAATACACAAAGTTAAGCATAGGATTTTGTTACCAAAGTGTTACCTGTTTAACTTAGTTAATTTAAACATCAAATATAGTAATAGGTACTGGTCAACAAAGTCAACCATGAATTATCAGTCGAGACCAGAAGTCAACTGAGGCTTCGAGTGGAAAGAAAATAATAATTTTTAATTGACAGACACAAGGATTCGAGTCGAGACCAGAAGATTTTGAGTCGAGACTAGAAGGTTTCGAATCACAATCCCTAGTCGAAACCTCAAGATCCCAAGTCATGTTTTGAGTCGAAACCAGTGAGGTTGCGACTCGCAATGGGAGATCTTGAGTCCTTGATGCCTTCACTCGCAACCTGAGCCGAGACCACTTAAACATCTTCAGATCAGCATAATTTTGGATTAAAATCTAAAAACATCGTTTAATTTCTTTGAAGACCACACTAAATCAGGATTAGGGTTCATAAGTGTCTTCAAATCTTCAAGCAAAGCCTCAAACAAAAACCATAGTTAATCGATAATACCATCAACAGTAGATGTTAGTGAGTCGAAACAAGAAATAATCTCGTCGGAATTGGAGATTCTTGCCGGAGAATTGAGAGAGAATGAGAGCAACAGTGATGAGGTTTCGAGTGTTGAATGGGCTCTCGACTCGAAATCTCCTTACATACCTCAGCAATCATGGGCCGGGCCTTTAATTTTGGGCCGAGACCATGATCTCGAGTCGAGACCATCACAAATTTCAATTTCAGGATTTTATAAACATTTTTAATTAATTTTCAAAATCCATTTAAAACAATAATTTCTTAGATAACCCTTTAACCCCCCGAGCACATTTTACGCGATAAAAACCTATAAACATAAAAATAAATAATATTTATCAATTATTTACAAAAATAAAATAGGAAATATCGTAATTGCTCAGGGATCAAATCACGAGGTTTTGGGCTTGAGTTCACTTATCAACACTGATCTACTACTGAATGATCTGAACGATTGTTAGTATATTTGTCCACCTAAACTCACCTCCCTAGACCTTTTCCATATGACATCATGTAATTGATTTTATCATGTTTTGATCTTTTAATGATGAACACCCAAACAAATACTAATCAAATCCTGGAATTTTAATCAGCACACTTTATCATGCAAGCAGTTTCCCTACCACATATTTCCATAAGTCTGTTCTAGATTTATGAAGCCTTGACTAGGACTAGATTGAGAAGAGAACAAAATAGATCATAAGCATAGATGATATAATTTACAAATCAAAGGAGTTTTTCTTAGTTTGATATAGGTTTTTGGGTTTCTTTTGGGCACTCGAGGGCCTCTTTCGGGTGTAAATTGATCTATAAGGCGACATATGTACAACTAGGTCTTTGCTCACGCAAAACAGAAGCTAACGCTGCCTAGCACCTCCAGGTCTTTACTCACGCAAAACAAAGGAGATACATGAGTTTTTCAGAAAAGATTTCAGAACTAGACCAATATTGTGTATATCGGGACATCACACAAGCATTCAAATAGATATGAGCTAATTCCAAGTGACGTTCTTTCCTGAGGTCATAGACTAATTTAGGTTCAGAACAGAAACAGCCAATGTTTCCAGTCTTAAGGATAGAGCCTACCAACATATCATTCTAGAGCTAAACTATTTCGATACTGGTTTTACATGAGTCAGCCCTATACCACAATGTGAAAATTCATTTCATTTCCCTTGTCATGCAATTTTTCTTTTCGTGTTTTTCAAATTTTTCAATGTTTATTTTTAAAAAAAATTCAATGTTTTTGTATTTTTCAAAGTTTTCTCCCCCTAAATTTGTGCATAAATAAAAAACTACCTAAGAATATAAAAGTTTATAAACAAATTTACCTATGAAAAACAAAAAACATGCTCAGTCGGTGTATCAGATCATTTTCAGAAAATTCACAAGCACCTGAAATTTTGAGCTGCTGACAGGTTTTGTGAACAAATCGGCAGCATTTGCATCTGTGTCGATTTGCTCCAGTTTGATAAGACCTCTGTCAAAACAGTCTCGTATAAAATGAACTTTTTACATCAATGTGCTTGGTTTTTAGGTGGAAGACAGGATTTTTCACAATTTGAATAGCAGCATCATTATCACAGTAAATGGTAGTGTTAAGATAAGTCAAACCATGATCCTGCAATTAATGTTGCATCAACACCACTTGTGAGCAAGACGCAAAAGCAGCAACGTATTTTGCCTCAGCTGTGGAGATCGCCATCGTTTGTTGTTTCTTGCATTGCCAGGAAATGAGTCTGTCACCCAAAATTTGACAACCGGCTGATGTGGATTCCCTGTTACAATCAATGCCTCCAAAATTGCTATCAGAAAACGCAAACAAGTAAAAATTAGAATCCCTCGGATACCATGCCAAACCGATGTCTACCTTTAAGATACCAAAAAATTCGTTTAACATCAGTAATATGAGAAAGTTTAGGGTTAGCCTGATATCGCTTACAGTTGCAGACAGCAAACATGATGTCTGGAAGGCTCGCAGTCAGATACATCAGAGATCCGATCATGGACCGATAAAGGCGTTAATCAATAGGGGATCCTTCAGCAAAGGTCTTTCTGCCATAGGTGTTTCGACCGATTTTGCGTCAGTGAACTTGAATTTTGCCAGCACATCGTCCACATATTTTCCTTAATGAACAAGAATGTCTCGAGAATCCTGTTGAACTTGTAGACCCAAGAACATAGTCATCACCCCGAGAACACTCATCTCGAATTTCTTCTTCAACACTCGCTCAAACTCCTTGCATAGATCCTCACTCGTCGATCCGAAGATAATTTCATCGACATAAATTTGAACCAAGATCAGATCCTTACCCACTCTCTTGATAAACAACGTCTGATCAATTGTGCCATGAGTGTATCCATGAGCCAGAAGATGCTCAGTCAGAGTAGTGTACCAAGCTCTTGGTGCTTGGTGCAATCCATACAATGCATTGTCAAGCTTGTAGGCATATTCTGGATGATCTGGATGAACAAAACTCGGTGGTTGCTCAACAAATATTTCTTCCTTCACGTCTCCATACAAAAACGCAGTCTTGACGTCCATCTGATAAACAATGAACCCCATGTAGGATGCGTAAGATAAGAAGATCCGAATGGCTTCAAGTCCGGCAACGGGGGTGTAAACTTCATCATAATCCAGACCCTCTATCTGTCTGAATCCCTGGACCACAAATCTTGCTTTATTTCAAACAATAACTCCTGCAGTATCTTGCTTGTTTCTGAACACCCAACGAGTTCCGAGTTTGCGTTTTCCTTTTCCTTTCGGGAACTCAACAAGCTTCCATACTCCTAGCTTCTCAAATTGGTTCAGCTCTTCATGCATAGAATCCACCCAGCCTGGTTCCTGCAAGGCTACATCAATAGTTTTAGGTTCTATTTGAGAAATGTAGCATGAGTACAAGCAAGTATTAATGGTTCCTGATTGGCTCCTGGTTTGAATTCCTGCATTTACAGGACCAATCACATTCTCAATATGATGGTTTCTTTGAACACTGGTTGGAATAGCAACTTCAGGTACGATCACTTCTTGAGTTAAATTGGTGTTGCTCGACTCCCGCTCATTAGATGATGCAGTACTGTTAACTGGTGATACACCTTTAGGGGAATGATGGGACGTTTGTTAAGACGTAGGGTGCTCTGTAAAGACCATTCCTGGTGGGTCAATTATGTGGTTTCTTGAGCTCCCTTCAGCCTGTTCATCTTCTTCAGAATCACCAAACGAAATCGGTTGTTTCGGAGTGGACAGACCTGCATCTGTAGGAACACTATAGCATCCGTAGAATTTTCTTCGAGCCATTCAATGTTGCACGACTCGATGACCTTCTTAGTTACTTTATTGTATACTCTATATGATGACCCTCTAGCATATCCAATAAAGAAACACTCGTCCCCCTTGACCTCAAACTTCCCATTAGTGTCCATAAGTAATAGTACACATGGACAACCAAAGTGACGGAAGTGTGAGACCGAGGGTTTACCTCCTTCCAGAATCTCATAAGGTGTTTTCATATGATGTTTGTTTACTAAAGCATGATTCTAGACGTAACAAGTCGTGCTGACTGTTTCAGCCCAAAAGAAACTTGGAAGCTTCGAGTCGGCCAGCATGGTTCGTGCAACCTCTATAAGAGTACGATTTCTTCTCTCAACCACTCCATTCTGTTGTGGAGTTCGTGGTGCACTATACTATCTTTCGATTCCCTTTTTGGCACAGAATGTATCCAAGGTGATATTCTTGAACTCTATCCCATTGTCTGATCGAATAGCCTTCACTCATCCACTTGCTTGATTTTCAACCAGAGTGATGAACTGTTTGACTAAACCCGCAGTCTCATTCTTGTGACCTAGGAATTAAATCCAGGTGTAACATGAGTAGTCATCAACTATCACAAGACAGTACGACTTCTTGCCAATTCTTAGCACATTTACATGACCAAAGAGATCCATGTGAAGTAACTAGAGCATAGCTTTGGTCGAGGGTGCAGACTTGGGTTTATGAGGCTCTCGATGTGCTTTTCCTTTTGCACAAGCAACACATTTCTCTACCAACATGAAATCTTTAATTGGTAGATCACGGACTAGTTGACCTTTGGCAAGTCGATTCAAATTCTTCATGTTCACATGCCCAAGGCGACGATGCCACAATAGACCGTCATGTTCTGAAATCTTCAAGGAAGGGTTTCAAATTCTTCATGTTCACATGCCCAAGTAATTTCTTCACAAGGTTTCTTGTTCATATCGATGACATATGCATTTCCTTTTTGCTCAGTAGTCATCAGAAACCAATCTTCAGGTATCACGATCCCTGGTTTCAACATGTAACATCCCTTCTTTGTAAAATGGACTTAATTTCCTCTATCACAAATATGTGAAATGCTCAACAGATTGTGTTTCAGTTCATGGACGAAGTTCACATTTTTGAAGCTTAGTACGCCGTTTCGAAATGTTCCTTTCAAAGTGATTCTGCCAGATTCTCCTCCCGCAAAAGAGACATATCCACCATCAAATTTGTTAACATTGACGAGTTGGGACAACTCTCCTGTCATGTGCCTGGAACAGCCACTATCCATGTACCAAAGTCGCACGTTAGTCCTCCACAGTTATTCCTGCACGACTAGCGGGATCAGTTAGATTTAGGAACTCAGCCCATGGTGGATCTGGGTTTTCCTTGAGTGTCGATGTATGTCACTTTTTGCCAAACTAGGTTGTCTTTATTTAAAAACTTTGAAGGTTTGTTAATGGCAGATTTCTATTTAGATGTAGAAGATTGGGCAACCTTAGCTTTAGGTTTCCACTGAGACCATTTCAGAAGAAGAATCAGAACATTGTTCATCCTCTTGAGAAGAAGTTTCAGTGGTTTCACTGAATGCATTCTGAGGGACCTCCCCTGTCACACTATCAGTAGCTATAAAATTAGAAACATCACAATCACAATCGTTAACAACTGAAAAACAACCATCATCAGACACATTATTAAAATGTTCATAACAAGCATCAACTGTCTTGCCCAAGTCATCAGGCCCAAAAGATGACACATAACTATGAAACGAATTAGGAAAATTTTGTCCAAAAACACATCCAGAATTAGTTTCATTTATTGAGTTTTTAGAAAAATCCGAATTTTAATCTGGTTCATCCCCAAGAACATCTTCACGAGTTACTTCAGTTACTTCATCTGCATGGGAAGACGAAGCATTAGTATCTAATACACCTTTAGAAACAAACATGATCGGACGAGTTTCCCGTTTTCAACTGATTTGCTGTTGATCGGTGACTTATCAGATTTTGGACCGTAAGTCAACGTATCCTCATACATCAATTCCTCCACAGAATAAGGCATATAGGTGTAGTTATGATTGTATGGAGGAGGAACTTTCTTATAACCCAAACCACACCCTTTCTTTTTCTTATATTCTAATTGAATATCACAAATATCTTTGACCAATTTGCTAGAAGTATCATATTTTCTTTATATTAATTTCATTTATTTGATACTTCAACTTGATCTCTTCTAGCTCCTTGATCAAATTATTCATGATTACTTTATCATACTCGTAATTAGAACTTTTAACATTGAGATCCTCTATAAATTTTGCGATATCTTTTCTTTGAGCTTCAATTTTTTCTCTATAAAGCTTTTCACTTTTTATTAATGAGGAATTATGTCTTTTTATGATGTTATAATCTTAGATCAGCTCAGCGTTGTGTAATCGGTATGCCTCAACTTTACCACGATGTTCAGGAGTACAGAAAATAGAACTTACATCTTTAGCAGTGAGTCCATGAATAGGAGCTGACAGGATCTGAGTCATAAATGCCAAGTTGTCTGTAGAAGTCTGATCCTCAGGTGTAGAAATCTGATCCTCAGGTGCAGAAGTCTAATCCTCAGGAGATGAAGTCATGAAAGCAATGTTGTCTAAGGAAGTCTGATTCTCTGGAGCTGAAATACTCAATCATTGAATCTCTGAGTTCCAATCAAATGTAGCATCAAGCTGAACCACCAGGGCTGAGCTTTGAGTACTCCCACTAGCAGCAGTTGTGGTGTTAGTTGTAGTAACAATAGTTCTCTCAATGTTAGGTGGAGCAGGTTATGCTGGAGTTTGATTTCTATTGACTGGTGGCTTAGTGCAATTTCGTGCCAAATGTCCTGGTTCATGACAATTGTAGCAGCGCATCTTCTCAAATGGCATCTTAGTGGGTCCTGAAAAGGTAAGACCTTGCCACTTGTTTCTCCCTGTTTTTCTCACGAAATGTTTTGCCCTAAAAGCTACCATAGCCATCTGCCATGTGATATCCATTTCTTCTACATCCTCGGGATGTATTTGATCTAAATCATCCATAAAGAACTTCAGAGGCTCTAGTTTGCCTTCAGCAAAAGCATTCAGACAATTTATAATAGAGGCAACAATATAAAGATTTTCTTTAGACTGTTGAGAGAAGAAAGCAATCATCTCATTCTTGACAGTGTATTTGAAGTAGCCGTAGCAGTAGTAGTAGATGGTGCGACAGAAGGAGCTGGTGTGCCAGAGTAGTGAGCATTAGCAGAAGTAGGAGCAGCCTTAGCAGAAGCCGAGCTGCTGAACATTTGAAAACCAGCTTGTGTCATGAGAGCAACATTATTGTTTGAAGCAGAGGGAGTTGTAGTGAATCCAGCAGCTAACAAACTATTTTTGTAGTTTGTTTCCCTCTATTTATCGTGTAGTTCACAAGCCTTGATATGAGAGATCATTTCCGACAGGCTGCATCAAGCAAGATCTTTGGTTTTCTTAATCATCGCCACATGATGATCCTACCTTTTTGGAAGAGCATTGAGAAGCTGTCTGTTAGTGGTAGTATTTTACAAGGACAATTCTTCCATATTCATCTGAGTGACTAGCTTGACGATCTCTGAATTTGGTTTTCTACAGTCTCTCCATAGATATGATTGAATTTGTTGAAGTTTTGGCTCACCAGATTTCTTCTACTCTCTTTCATATCTTCATTCCTTTCATATACGGCTATCAAAGATGCCCTTAATTCTTTGGTAGACTTGCAAGTTCGAAAACCAATAGCAATATCAGGTGCCAATGCCATTGTAAGATACGACAAAGCTTTGTCATCTTCCTCAACTATAGCAAAATCCCCTTCAGTGTATTCAGCAACAGGTGTCTTGACTTTTATACCAGGAGCATTTTCTCGCTCAAACATTTTATCCCTAGGACCTCTTAGGATACTTCTCCATATTTTAGAGTCTTTGACTTTTACGTGTTGTTCAAATCTCCATTTCCATTCAGGAAAGTCATCACCACTCAGCAGTCTGGGAACCTTAGTGATAGTCCCTATGATAGAGTCTCCTGATGTTTGTTTAATGCAGTCAAGTCAATTGTTTGATTAGTGGAAGACATTTTTAATTGTTTAAGTCCAAACTGTCAAATCAACGTTGAAGTCTGTCGTTGCGAGTTGAAATGGAAAAGTTGAAACAGTGAGTCGAAACAATGAGTCGCAATCATAGTTTCGAGTAGTGAGTCTTTGAGTCGAGATCACTTGTTGCGAGTTGAGATCTCCAGTCGAAACCACAGCAAACTTGTTTGGAATATGAGTCGAGACCAGAGTCGAGACAAAAGTCAAGATCTTGGTTTCGAGTGAAAAAGTTACAAATCGAGACCACAATTCGAGAGCTAAGTCAAGACCTTGAAGATGTAACCCGAGACCACAGATGAGATGTTGAGTCGCAACCTGAAAGAGACAACTCGAGACCTCAGAGGTTGCGAGTCGAAACTTGCAAAACAAATGATTAGATAAACATTGACTCGCAATCCCGAATTTCCAGCACTTCCAAAATTCAAAAGATTTTCCAAATCTTTTTAATTACCCAGCAACCAATCTCCGGGAAATCAGCAAACATATTTCTGGAATCAAACGAACCAAAGCAACAAGCCTTTGATGAATTTCTTGATGAACACCTTGAAAAACGCAACTCGTAGCAACTTGAAATCGCTGAAATCACTAGCAAATCAGACCAGTAAAACCAAAACATAACCGTCTTGAATCTGAATGATATCGACCGTGTCACACCCTGACTTTTGCGGAAGCGTGGTTTATTTGGTGTGACTTCTTAATACCATAGCAACAATCATAACAATGCTATATGTTAAAAACATGAGATATTCATTCATTAATAAAGTTTAGAAACATTCCATTTTCAACAATCACAAAATAGTTTACAAACCTTAACTTGATTTATTTGAGTTCATAAAGACTTAGCAAAAGACTTTACACAAAACCAGGTTTAGGTGTATATAACTCGTCCAGGAAGAGATTACACCTTCTAAACCCTAGATGACTTCTTTATTCAAACGCAGCTTGAAAATACGTGCATACCGTGCCAGATCCGTTAGTTTCCTGAAATACATGTAATTTGAAAAGTCAACATAACGTTGAGCGAGTTCATGTGTAAGTGAGTAGATATGAACCTTCGTAAAAATGTCTGTATGTATAAAAATCCCTGGTATGTAGCAATTAAGGAAAAAGAGACCACCATTGGGTTGCAAAGCCAATGATATGTGTGAAGTGATGCAGGAAGACTCAAACCTAGCGGATTTGTGCGTCGGGCACTTAGTCACTTCATGGTCCACTCGGCGGACTCAGGAGTGGGGCTCGCTACACCCAAATAGATCTATCACTAATGTCCCTCGGTCCTACAACGAGGATTGATGGCCTTAAGTGCTGTGCCCACCACTCACATGTTCGCGTAATAAAAACCCTCCTTAAGCTAACCATACCATAATAAAAGTCTGTAAATGTCTGTAAATATCTGTAACATGTATTTCACCCCCGAAAAGTAAAACCGAAAATAGTTAAGAGAAAAGGGGGACATGAACTCACAGTATTGCGTCTTCGGTACTCGTAACCCAAATCTCCTCAGCAAACACGACTACCTACAATGGTCTAACGTCTATTAGACGAACGGGTCGTGCCTTCTCTTAGTATTGATTAGTGTCTTTGAGTTATGTTTTAAAGTGTCTTCAATATTTTCGTAATAATACTTCTCATGCTTGTGTATTCGTATTTCCTTCCCAAGGATGGGATAGTTACATATGTCTATTTGTATTGGAATTATATTTTTAAGTCCCATTTTAGAGAATACATATTTAACCATATTCCTGTATAAAACCAACGTCCGATACTCTGTATTTCGTTATAAAAATTATGGCGAGTTTTATGCTTGAAAAACAGTCTATAATATACTAGTAAACGATTGTCCAGAAAATATTTACTAAGTGTTAGGATTTTCGGAAAATTTCGCCATAGTCTCCTTTGTAAATAGAGGTGTCCATGCTTAAAAGCATATCATTTTCTTTTACAAATATCACGTAGAGTGTTCCCACATAGCCAACCCGACAATCATACATGTAGTGCCCTATTTACGTCTTTTCAGCTTTATTAAACCAAACTGGACTGTTTTCGAGTATTTAAATAAAATAGTTAACCTTTTCCAAAAATTCTCAAAATTTTACAGAGTGTCATATATAATCCAAAATTTATTGTGTAAAAATTTCGGGGATCAATTCATTACCAATTTTATAAAAAAATTCTTTTACCCGACTGCAATCAGATTTGTTACTTTCTGATTGCAGTTTTACGGAAAAATTCACTAAAAATCAATCGTACATCGGATCGAAGAAATTCCAGTTGGAGGGTCACGGGAACAACAGTGACTATCTACAGTAAAAATTCCATGAGCCGATTCTGCTCAGGTTTCAAGTTTTGATTCCGAATACGACACACTTTTTCAGCAGGAAAATTTCAGCTTGAGCTGCTGTCTTAAAATAATTCTTTAAAAATAGTAAACGACCTCGAAAAATTACGATTCCAGTGCCATTTGTTCGGTTATTCAAAATTACACAGTTTAGATTCCAGAAATTCAGTTTTTCGATTAAAAATGATCCCGTTACAGCCTGTTGAAGTCGGCTGGAAATTCAACTCAGCAAGCTGTTTACATTGTAGAAGTGACTAAAAACGCATAAACAAAGACCCTAACCATGGTTTATCGATGATTTAATGTTCCAACCTCAATCATGCTTTAACCAACCCTAAACCACCCAGATTTCAACTTCACACAAACTTTTTATGTGGGGTTTTTGTATACGATTCCATGTTCATATTTTTAGTGTTCATTTTCTTGTGTCACTTGATTATCATCATCCTACTAAATACCATGACCAAGAACAAGATGAAACAATGGTGTGAAGGGACTTACTACTAGCACAAGGCTAGGGTAGAAATCTTAATGCAAGGTTGGTGAAGAAATGATAGTGCTAGAGACTTGAACAAGGCTTCCTTGAGAGTCCTTCAACTTGTAACTACTATGGATGATCTTCAAGGCTTGGAAAGGACTTGGATGAAGAAGATGAAGGTGAGTTAGTGATGGTGATGGTGATTTCGGTTATGGGGGCCGAATGGGAGGAGAGAGGGTGAGGTTGAGTGTGGGTTTTGTAGATATGATGAGGTTTCTTGGAAAACATGAACACCCTAGCACCTAGTGTCATCATTCATAAGATTTTTGGCCAATCAAGTAAAGATTACAATAACCAAAATCTAAACCAAATATTTTACTAATCATGGCTGCAAATTCGGTTGGGGGGGGGGGGGGTAAAATGAAAATTTTGGTAATTAGTAGGTAAGTAAATAAGAGGTTAAGGGTATTTTCTAAAATAGTGGGTGTATGACATGTTTACATGGCGTATGGGGATTTTTGTGACTGTAATTAATTAAGAATGATAGAATAATATTTCTGACAATATTTTTGTGTCTCGGGTAATGTCTGGTTGTTCGGTTACGTATCGTTCCGTTAAAGCGTTTAATTGTACCGTATAGTGTCTTTCATGTATCTTTATGTAACGAAAACATTCCTGGCACTTAGGAAAGTATACAGGACCACTCTGCTATATTTGTATTCTACTGGTATAATAAAATGCTGAATTTAATAAAAGAAAGCAGAAATCTGTATTATATCTATCACCTAATGACGCAGTCTTATGGTCCTCACTTCCCTACACTACAAACCAGTGTAGTACTCTATCCCTGGCTCATACTGGCCATAATAATATTGTCTGTCTAAGTGCTGGCATTGTCAGCATTATTTCTGAATCAACCGTTCAGTGTGTCAACTGTGCTGAGTGCATCAAGTATGTCACTAATGTAGGTGTGTAATGAATGGAGTGACTGTATAAAATATGATGCATGTATATATGATATAGAATGATAGAGCAGTTTTAAATTATCAGTTGTAATCAAGCACAGTCATTAAGCACGTAATTAAGATTAATTAATTTGTACAGTACCTGAAATTTTGAGGGTTGTCACATTCTCCCCCCGTTAATAAAATTTCGTCCTCGAAATTTGTACTACCTTAATTCCTTAGGGTTTCGTTATGCATGTATGTATATGAATAGTACCGAGGTAGATAATCATCAGACCGAATCAAACCTTATTCACATCAAGTGAGTCCAATAATATATATATCATAATTCCAATAGTTAAAAGGTATGTGCTTTTAGCATTTGGTGTCGAGGGTACAAGACGTATCGACGTATAGTCTAGTGTAATCCAGCAGCAGTGTTCCACAAAAAGAGGAGTCTTATCCAATAGAGTTTTCAAATGACTGGTCATAGTATGCAAATTTTCACAAACCATAGCATCCGCTATATGAACTCAAAATCAACAACTTGGAGATGAAAATGACCTGCCAACTGGCGAATAAGTAAATGATAAGGATTTGTTTGTTGACATTCTCGAGTTGCGAAAATACACCGAATGAAGTACAAGCGAATCTGGTGTATCATTGTCTAAATTTGTAGTTGCATCAGAAATGTTTAAATGACAAGTCAAACAAGAGTATATGTAGTTTTGTGAAACAGTTGACCATAATTAGCACAAGCTAGTAACACTACAAGGTGCCGAAATGACGAGATTCAATAATAATGGTGACTGAACAAGTTCACCGTGCCTGAAATCAAATGATAGTGTATCGAGACAATCTGAAGTTTTGATTTACACAATGTCACAAAGTTTTTAGTTAAATACGGAACATCAAAGAGCCACTGCCTTTGATTGAAGGTGAAAAGCATTAAGTTTGGCAAGGTATTTGATTGAAAATGAAGGTATCGTTAGGAGGTACATTGTGCTTATGAAATGAATATATGTACCATTGCCTTAACACACAATTGTGTTAAGACCGCTTTGATCGTGAAGATCCAAAATGGATTGTTAACAACTAAGTAGGGAATTGAATTTCGTGTACGAAGTGAGTAATCAAATTAGTGCAAGCTTCAATTTTGTGAAAATATCACTGCAAGGAATCGAAATAAATCAAACATTTTAGTGGAGTCGTAGACCAACCAAATCTACTACGACTTGAAATGAAAGAATCTCTGCAAAAATAGTTGAATATGATGCTCCCAATACGTCATATAGCGTTTCAAATTAATCCTGTGAATTGGATAAGTTCAAGAAATTGAACTTGGTTTCAACGTAACCCAATAATAAACGTATGAACCAACAAAGGAATTTTCGGCATGGTAGCAAAATAACCCATGACTGTAACTTGAAAGAAAACGGTTTCAAGAAAGTGCGTTGGCTTGGTAACAAAAGAGTTCAACAATAACAATAATGTAAGTCATTTGAATCACAACCCGGTGATTAGGTTTAGCAACATAATATTCGAACTTCAATGAAGCGCTTGAAATGAAACCGTACGCGTAGAAGAAGGTGCATGCGTAATATGTGAGTTTTCAAGTAATGGCACAATGCGTGTTTGCTAAAATAGAGAAACGACCAAATATTCGAAGAAAAAGGGTGTTCGCTCTCAGCGAAGAAAATCAACGTGAGGCAACTACCATTAAGGGGAGTAGAGATGCAAACATCTACTCGCTAGAAGCAAAAGTGACGGTTTCAACGAAAGAAATTTAAGTACTCTCTGTTAGGTCAATGGAACTGGCATATGCGCCAGGTTAAAGATGGTTGATTTAGTTGACAGATATGGTTCCTGAATAAAAACCCTTACGAGTTTGGACCTGGGTTCACAAAGGTCCTAAATATATGTTTTCTAAATCCTCCAGATTTCGTATCCCGTGTAGACTGGTTTGGGCGTTGTGTAGGAAGCACTATTTTTGTGTACGTCTAAGAACAAGTCGTTGTCCCACAATTTTTCCTCAGTATACCTCCTTACTGAATTTACCGCCAATGACACTCGATCGCCGATCATTTGTGCAATATTAATTGGATCCTCACAGTTAGTTAAATACGAAATTCGTCAATCCTTAGCAAGAGCCACCGACCCTGGTTGGCTGGCTCGCCCGGCTTCTGATCATTTGAAAGTCATCGTCCTTTTTCTTGATGAGCGGAACTGAGGTTACCCAAAAGGGGAATTTTGGTCTGTTATCTTCCTTCTCTATTCACTGCTAAAACTTCACTGTCAATCCTTGCATCTCCAAAAATGTAAGTTGCTACGACGCATTGACTACAGGTGCGGTGCCTGGAATTAAATCGATGCGAGATTTGACTAATCGTTGAGGAGGTGATTCCGGCAAGTCTTCGAGGAAGACTTCAGGGTATTCACTTATCACGGGGGTATCTTCGGGTTTTAGTTCTCCGGCTCCCTTGTCCCCGACATGAGCCAGGAAAACAACTCATCCTTTGCGCAACAGCTTTCGTGCCCTCCAGCAATTTGTAATTTGTAGGGGCGTATCCGGTTTCATGAGTCACGATCGTTCCTTTATTCGCCATTGGGGTGCGGACATTAAACTCCACTCGATCACATGGAAATTAATCCATCCCAATTACCACGTTGAAGTTCCCAACTCAACGGGCAGCAGATCAAGCGTAAACTTACGCTCTCCAGGTCCTATCTTGCCGTTCCTAGTTACTGTGTTGGCTTCCACTAGCTTCTCCTAGCTAGTCCCATCGAGTGCGAGTTATCTAACTTACTTGCTACTAACCCAAGTACACTCTCAAACTCTAGAGATGCGAAGATTAGATTTTGCAATAGTATCTTGCAACACAGATGCATAACGTTGAGTAATATAGAACGTACCGATACTTGAATCCCGGCGTGTTCCCATAGTTCTGCTACTGAGCTTTTGTCCTTGTGCTTGATTCTTCTTAGGGCAGTACTTTCTGAAATGCTTCTTGCTCCCACAGTTAAGACAACCTTGAGCACGTTTCTGTTTGTCACTCGTTCTGCCCTAGTATTCGTCAGTGTCGTTGTTTTCACCGTGATTCTCACTACCATCTTGACCTCCATTTCTACTTTCAGTACCTTGCCTACAAGTTTCCTTGGGATGCCCTCTCTTGCCACAGTTATCACATTTTCCATATTTACATCGCCCGACATGATAGCGTAGACAATTGTCGCACTTAGGTAGGATACCCTTGTAATCCTTTCCCCTTTTGGCCTTCTTCTCGTTACTTACCCGAGTAGCCTTCTTAAAATTCATGAGTTTTCTCTTGTTATCCCCAGATGACTCTACAGGAGTCTCGTTTTTCTCTTCCGGAGTGGAAAATTTTCCTTGTCTAATCGCTTCTTCAGTGAGCGCCACGCTCATGTCGATTGCTTCGATAATTGTTGAAGGCTTAGATGTTGTTACCAGGTTTAGAATCTGCGGTGCTAGTCCCCTGATGAAAAGTTCGATCTTCCTAGATTCTGGTTCCACCAAACGCGACGCAACTTGTGATAACTCGCCAAATCTCTGCACATATTCAGCTATCTTTGGACCTTCCATTCTCAAGTTCCACAATTCAGTTTCCAACTTCTGGACTTCCACCCTAGAGCAATATCTTTTGCGCATTAGTTCCTTCAGTTCGTCCCACGTCATAGCATATGCAGCGGCCTCGCCCATTGCTTGAATTTGAAGGTTCCACCATGACAGAGCCCCATCTACAAATAGCCCCGCTATGTACGTAACCTGATGTTCTGGGGCGCATTTGCTCAATCGTAAGACAGAATTCGTCTTTTCCACCCAACGCACAAATGCTAAGGCACCCCCAGTGCCGTCGAATTCTCGAGGTTTGTGGTTCAAGAACTGCTCGTAGGTGCAGCCGCTGGGTGGGTTATTTCCTGAGGTACCTCCGCCGTGTTCGGAGCGAAGGGCCTCGAGTTGTGCGATGGCTTGCGAGATGCGCCCTTGCAGTTCTGACTCTGCTGTTGTCGGCAGAGGGTTGTTGGTATCGACGTTCCCTTGTATCGACATCTTCTGAGAATAAGGTTGGTTAGGTCAGGTCTCATTCGTTCGGGGAGTGCATATAGTTGTTTAGAGATCGTATGTACACACACATATTAGGTTATCATACCAACCAATCAAGCAATAGTATAATCATAGTATAACCAAGAAATTTGGTGATTATGTTTAATGAGAGCATAGTAAGCAAGCACGTAGCGTTATAATTATTGTACACACGTATAGATTAATAACGTGCTTAACGGAGACATAGCGACGAAGTTTCGTTGGTCATAAAGTATTGTCGCATATTTTATAATGATTGGGCCCTCATTATTCCCCGACCACAATTGTATTGCCTTCCAAAATGTATCACATCAATAGGGACACAGGGTCACCCTACCCTTGTCCATTAAATGTAGTAGTATATCAAATTCACATAGTCTGAAGTGGTCTTTAAAAGTCTCCACAAACCTGGCTTATCATTAGTGTCTTTACTTGAAAGCAATGTAATCCGCATGATCCAGAAATCACTATACCAGTGTCTGAGGGTGAGGAGGAAAGAAAGTAAACTTGTTAGCACACGTGAACTTCCTCCTTAGGCTTGTGTACACGTCGAAGTAATTATCCGCTCTACCGCTTGATAGTAAAGAAATGAGCATCAGAATCCTGGGAACAGTGTAATAGTAACGGTTGAGAGCGCAAAAAGGAACCTTGATAAATGTGGAGGATCAAAGTATGCTGGCAATAAACAGGGTGGAGGACGTGGTGTCTTATATAAACTTTTCAGACAATATGCTGTCTTGTGATGTAAATACTTAAATCATGCTTTTAGTTATGTAATGTTTGGCATTTGAAGTTACTGAATGGGGTGTTAGCTCAAGCTCCAACACTCTGTGACTCATATCCTCAAACTGTAGCTCATGTTACCGGAGCAACTCATCTCGCGTGTGGCCTCCATTATGTGAGGATCTAACATTAGCGTAGTGTATGGTAAGGACCATCAAAATGGCTCATCCAGTGCCGTAGGGGTGAAAGTAGCAAATGGTGCGGTCTGTGAGGTCGTAGAAAATGTTGCTGTAGCCGATGGGATCGTTATGAGGGGGCTGATCTGGAGTACCTTCTCGGGGTGCGGGTAAATCTTGAATGAAAGCGATAGGAATGTTGGCGCAATGGACGACGGTCTTCACAAGAGCAACATCAGCGGGAGAAGGTGCAGGTGTAAACGTCTCAACTGATAAAAAGGTCATTAGGTGCAGGTACTGGGTCGGGTATAAGGGATGCATTGTCTGGTAAGTCAAAAGAAATAGGGTCATGATCAAGTAAGGGTGCAGGATCAGTAGGTACAACATCAAGCTGTCCCCAAAAGGTGCAGAAGCTAACTCAGGAGCAGGCCCTGGGTCGTGTAACGGTGTGGTGCCTCGAGCAAGTGTTAGTGCAGCAGTCATAATGGCGTCGTCGTCCGTGTCAGTAGTAGAAAGATGTGACCAGGCCGTCTATAAGGCTGTAAATGTCACAGACTCAAGGGAGTCTGAAATCGAATATACGCTAAAATCAGAGGGTAGCTTTGTTAATCGGGGTCTCAAAAAGTGAAATCAACGTTCTTGTCTAACTTTCCGTCCCCATAGGTATTAGTGTAACACCTGTGTCACTTCAACCGTCAAACAAATGCCAAACCAATGAAATATTGTATTTCATACTTGGGATTTGTAAAATTATGTGTATCTTTTACACATATCAACTCTTGTTTGATTTTAAGCTTTAAATCGCTTTCTGGAGGGTTATACGCGCTCTGATGCGTAAATATAACCAGTTTAATCCAACGAACACTCCGGAATAGTGAAATAGGCTTAACATACCTTAAATAACCTTTACATAACTTAGATATAAGTTTTGGAAGGTTTGGTGTGGTGAAATCAAAGTTTAATCGCTTACAGGGACTAAAGTTGACAAACTGCGAAAGTATGCCAATTTGAACTGTAACAGACATTCCGGAACATGACCATAAGTTAAACACACCTTAAATATCCTTTACATAGCTTAGAAATAGGCTTTAAGGGGTTCGGTGTGCTAAAATAAACTTTTGGGTCATTCAGGGACTAAAAGTGTCAAAAAGTGCACAAGTTTGCATTTTTGCGCATAACTTACGTTCTGAATACATCCGGACTTCCAAAAATTTATGTAAGCACTAAAATATTTTATTTTAGTGTTCGGCATAAGAAAAATCCATTCATCGCGTCATTTGGATCGTTTTTCGCGCTTGTGCGCATTCCGTCGTAATTAAGCGAACATCGCGTTCGTACGACCAAACGAACCATCATCCGGCATATTTTTGAGCATGTTTTGAGTTCCCTATACTTTAACTTCATTTTAGAGCCTTGAAATTAGGTTAACGGGGTTCAAACGCATCGAAAAAGGCCTTAAACACGTGCAGGGACCATTTCTGCCAATTTTGAAAGTTTGCTGAAACAAGGGGGCAGTGGCGTAGCGCCACTGCATGTAGCCTTACCAGTCGCGCTACGCGACTGCCTACTCTGGACAGAAAACATGCAGAAACTTCAGTTTTTCGCTTTCGGGACCAGATTCGACGTATTAACAGCTGTTAACAGCTGTTCTCCACTCCTTAATCCCTTGCCACATGTTGATACCCTATGGTGAGTGGCTAATTTAGTCACCATAACATCTCGACAAGTGTACGGGTGAGATCTAGGCACGGTTTCCATGAAACGATCCTAACGGTTCGGGTATTCCTATAAATACCCATCCACCCCAACCTCATTTCTTACAAGAATTCTGATTTGAGAGCTCTAAGTTGAAACCATTGTTTCATACCTGAGTTCTTGGATCGGGATTAGCATTCGGGGACCCTTCGTAAGTATTCTTTCGTTCTTTTATTGCTTTTCGAGTCTTTCGAGTCTGAAAGTCAAACTTTGTTTGACTTTCTACATTGACCAGTTATGGTCAATGCGAAGTTCGTTTGAACTTCGCAACGTGAGTGTAATCACGTTGGTCATAGTCCCTTGGGACTATGCCCACTGATTACCACGTTGTCTAGGGTCGTAGGGTAGGCGATCTAATAAATCGCCTATACCTTCGAACCCGACCCAGTTTGGTCGATCATTAGGATCCGACCAAATACATTAGGTGACCATAGTAGGTAAGGAATAACCTTCCGAGGTTATACCCTATGGTCACATCGTTTGAGTAGTTTTATGATAGGTAGTTTATATGCCTTAGGTAAATTACCAGAATACCCTTTTCATGTATAATTTGGTAATTAAGCATATGTAACCTTAACCTTTGTCACATAACTGATTATGTAACATGTTTAGGCATATAACACTTGTCATAGGGCTAGTTAGGCGGTCCGAACGCGTTTCACGCACACGACGCGTTAAAGTAGCATAAGTTACCTTAATGGGTCGCGATGGGTCGAAAGCATTTAGGTTAGTCTCAATGTAGTATGTAGGCCTTGTTAAACCATATCATATGAGTTCCAATACTCATTTGGTTTACCAAGCCTCATCCTATCCGATCTCCCGATTTAAGTCCGGTTTATTTATATAGTTTTAGATTGCCGACTGATTCCGTGCTCCCTCTAAGCTTTGTTTGGTTGTTGTTCAAGACTTCTAAGCACTCTCAGGCGAGTACATTATTCCCCTCTTTTACTGTTTTCAAACTGTTTTGGGGTGAAGCATGTGTACCTATCTGTTACTTTCATGTTTTCCAAAAGTATAATTGATTATACATGTTATTACTTATCATTTGACAAACTGAATGATTAATTATAGTTTAAACATTGATTTCTCAAAGAACATAAAATAAATTGTTGAATTGTACTTATTTTATGTTCACCAGACCGATTGTTAGTATGATATAGCGCTATAGGATTTGACACCCCATTCCTGTTGTCAAGGAATGTCTGAAACCAATTTGTTGCTCCATCCAAATAGGGATTTCCTTTGTGGTATTCCTATAGTCTCAAAGGTGTATTTTGATGCACCAGGTCTGAATGAATTCTTAAATCACACTATTAAAGTATAGTTGAATATACTCTCATGTGTGGTATTGTACAAAACCAACATATATATTTATGAAACCAAAACATAGTTAAATATGTTATTTATCACATCCAAAGCATATTTTGACATGTTATATATGAAACCAAAAACATAGTTTAATATGTTACTTACAAATCCAAAGTATACTTTTAATATGCTACTATAAGGTTATTTGTTTAATCTTACATTTATTTATACAAATCACATTGAATACATATTACAAGATTTACATTAGACATGAACATTTTACATCTTGATGGTTGGGTTTGAATAAGTGATTAAGTAACGATACGTGTGTAATATGATACAAGCATGGTGGATACGCCGCTGGTACTTCCTATATATAAGTGTTTGTATGGTATTACATATATCGCAGTGTTATTTGAATCATTTCAGTTTGATACATATAAACATTTTATACAAATAACATACTTTTCACAAGACATTTATTTACAAACAACATATCTTATACAAACTCATATTACATGGTTATTCATTTAATCATGCATTATTTTCTTATTATACATATCATCTGAACTCATTTATTGTTTTTCAAATAATTTACTAAAACAGATGTTTTTGGGTTAAGAGTCATGGCTACGAGGTTTACAAATTATAACCCGCTTGATTTGAGTTGGGTAATTAAGTTGCAATATTACACTCTTTTCTAAACAAGGTTTTTAAATAAAGTATTGCAACGTCTAAACTAGCCATGATTTCGACACTCCTACAAAACTAATGTATTCGCCAGCATTTCTTTGCTGACCTCGTTTTTACACATGTTTCAGGTACTGCTTTGCAATGATTGTTGATACATGCTACATTTAGGATGGACTCGTGCCTTAGCGACTTAAAACGAGACAATAACTAGTTAACTTATGTTATGTACCCTTTGTTTCTTGTTTAAACAATGTAAACTCTCATAATTGATTAATAAAACGAAACTTTAATTGCCATGGATTTGAAACGATTAATTCTGTTACAACACGCCCCGATGTTTCCGCCGTGATTTGTTGTTTTACGCGGTCGGGGTGTGACAGAAAAGATGGTATCAGAGCCAATGGTTATAGGGAATTAGGTTATTAGTAATGCTTTGACCTAGTCTATAACCTTTCTAGGACCCTAACGCGAGTTTACTTGCGTTTAGTCATAAAACAATACTGTCTCCTATCCTTGGGCGACGACCACAACAAGAACACAATTTTTGAAACCGCTTTGAAAACTAATCATCTGTTCTAGGATGATTGATTACAAGGTTTTGAACCCTCAATTGTAAGGTTTTGAATCCCTTTGAGTTTCAAAATCTCGTCAAGGTTTTGGGTTTTAAATAATGTGAACACGTGCAAACTGGAAGGGTGAATGCCTGTATTCTGGGTTTTCTGTCTAGGCAAGCACTTCGTATACATCTCATCAGACGCGAGACCAGTTGTGCTTACCTGGGAATTCTTGGATGAGTGTTCACTTATAGGCGAGCATGTCTTCGCGATACATTATTTTTGATCCATTTACTTTGATTAGTCACCAGGGTCGTTCGTTGCTTTGTAGTAACAAACAAATGACCACTATCCTTGCTTTCATCAGATTTGTTTCATCTCATTCTTTTCGTCTAAATCTCTCACTCGTTTCCTTTCATGTTTCCTCTTTTAGAATGCCTCCTCGACGCGACAATCAGATGGAAAATGCCGAACTGGCGGAAATCATCGGGCAGCAAATGGCTGTTGCCTTCCCAAATCTTTATGCTCAAATGATGCAAGACAACAACAACAACAATACTCCATGCAATTTTAAGAGTTTCAACTCGGCAAAACCGCTCAAGTTTAGTGGTTCTGAGGGAGCAACTGGGCTTCTTCAGTGGTTCGAGAGCATTGAGAATACCTTCCGTCATGTTCTGTGTCCTGAAAATCGTAAGGTTGAGTTTTCTTCAAGTGTGTTCCAGAAGAGGGCTCTCACATGGTGGAACGGAGTGATGAGAGACCGCGGTGCTGAGGTTGCATTAGCACAGACTTGGGCTGAGCTTAGGGCTCTTATGATGAAGGAGTTTTGCCCTCGTCATGAACTGCGAGCTTTGGAGAGGGAGTTTGATGATTTGAAGCAAGACAGTGGTGAACATCGAGCCTATACTGACCGTTTTGAAGAATTGAGCCTGTTGTGTCCTGCTATGGTTACTCCTGTGGATAAAGCGATCGAGAAATATACGGATGGTCTTCCTGACCTAGTTCAGGATATTGTTACTGGCAGTAACCCTACTACTGTCAGACAAGCCATTGAACTGTCTGCCACCCTAACTGAATCCCACATCAGGAAACGTAAGCTGTTTCGAAAAGGCGACCCAAGACCATCTGACAAGACTGCTCAAGTTGAACCAAAGGAAGAAAATGCTGAGGTGTCCAAGAAGAAGAAGCACAAAGCCTCTCAGAACTGCGCTGTAACTGCTCAAGACAAACAGGTTGCACCAAACCAACCAGCACAACCTCGCAAAAGGCAAAACTATGTTGGTACTGCACCTTTGTGCAACAAGTGAAACCGTCATCATCTAGAGCAAGAGCAGTGTCACAAATGTACCCACTGTGGACGTTTGGGACATTTGATCAATGTTTGTCGCTATGCAAATCAAGCTGCTGCAAACCCTGCTGCTGTTCAAGCACGGTTCCCTCCGGGGTCATGTTATAACTGCGGTGACCTTACCCACTACAGGAACAATTGCCCAAGGCTTGTTAACACACCTCCGGCGCGAGGATGAGCGTTTAACATCAATGAGGCAAACATGAACAATGATGCGGCAGTGAACAACTAGTGTTTTGTTATTTCCTTGGTTGTTATCTTATGATGTTTAAAGACAAGTCAGTTGTTATATAAATAAAAATTCGTCGTTTTTATTTTTGCAAAACTGATACGATTGTGTGAACGTTGGATACAATCTTATGATGTCAACTCAAAGACAAACTACTCGTATGGTTCTGTCATTCAATGAATATTTGTGATCTCCCCAAGAACCCTAAACACTCGTTTCTTTTAAGAAACAAAGCCAAACTTTTATTGAGAATCCTTCTATCTTTATAGATGGATCCTTGAAAATGATTAAAGTACCGAATGAAATTCATGGATTGGATTTTGGTGTGCTTTAATTATCCATCCCCAAAGACAACAAATTAAAGAATCAAGTTAACTAATTTTTTTGTGCTTTTGTGTTTTCTTACATGTTTGTGGTTATATGTGATCCATCCAAATCCTCGTAAAATCTTTCATATCTCATACGAGAGATTCATAATAGGATATCCAAAGTAACTATCTTAAATCCTTAATAGACTTCTACGTTGTAGTCAAGTCCCTTGGATTTTAAAGTACTATTCTATGATTAGATCCCTTAAGTGGTCTATTTAAGGAGATCGTACGACGGTTTAGTTAATAAGATCATGGGTTGATCTAGTTAAAAAGATCGTTCGTTGATCAAATTAAAAGGACCCTTTGGTGGTCTAGTCGAGTCATTTCATGTTTATTCAATTGATTTTTCCTCTACGCATTCTGAGATGAACTGTGCGGACTATGCAAGGAATTAAGTAATTATGGAGGCCTACATAATTATGGAATGCAGTGCACAGAAACCACAGGGAATTTTGTCATGTGTTAAGACCCATAGTGACAAGAATAATGATACGGGATAAGTCTTGGACCTTGACCGATGTCATTTTATCTTACACTCCCCAATTCTGATTTCAAGCACACACAAGTTTCTTATGATAAGTTTTCATAAGAAACGTTCTTCTGTCCATAGTTCAAAAAATTTCATGTTTTACTACCACAAGGAATTCACTCTGAGGGTTAACTAATTTGCTAAGAATCCTAACATGGCCCAGAGTTTTACTTAAGGGTTCAATGGATCTATTAGAAGGCGAAACCGTCACAGCTGTCTTCACAAGTTTCCTCTAGAATTAAATTTCGGGACGAAATTTCCTAAAGTAGGGGAGACTGTAACACCTGTGTCACTTCAACCATCAAACAAATGCCAAACCAATGAAATATTGTATTTCATACTTGGGATTTGTAAAATTATGTGTATCTTTTACACATATCAACTCTTGTTTGATTTTAAGCTTTAAATCGCTTTCTGGAGGGTTATACGCGCTCTGATGCGTAAATATAACCAGTTTAATCCAACGAACACTCCGGAATAGTGAAATAGGCTTAACATACCTTAAATAACCTTTACATAACTTAGATATAAGTTTTGGAAGGTTTGGTGTGGTGAAATCAAAGTTTAATCGCTTACAGGGACTAAAGTTGACAAACTGCGAAAGTATGCCAATTTGAACTGTAACAGACATTCCGGAACACGACCATAAGTTAAACACACCTTAAATATCCTTTACATAGCTTAGAAATAGGCTTTAAGGGGTTCGGTGTGCTAAAATAAACTTTTGGGTCATTCAGGGACTAAAAGTGTCAAAAAGTGCACAAGTTTGCATTTTTGCGCATAACTTACGTTCTGAATACATCCGGACTTCCAAAAATTTATGTAAGCACTAAAATATTTTATTTTAGTGTTCGGCATAAGAAAAATCCATTCATCGCGTCATTTGGATCGTTTTTCGCGCTTGTGCGCATTCCGTCGTAATTAAGCGAACATCGCGTTCGTACGACCAAACGAACCATCATCCGGCATATTTTTGAGCATGTTTTGAGTTCCCTATACTTTAACTTCATTTTAGTGCCTTGAAATTAGGTTAACGGGGTTCAAACGCATCGAAAAAGGCCTTAAACACGTGCAGGGACCATTTCTGTCAATTTTGAAAGTTTGCTGAAACAAGGGGGCAGTGGCGTAGCGCCACTGCTTGTAGCCTTACCAGTAGCGCTACGCGAGTGCCTACTCTGGACAGAAAACATGCAGAAACTTCAGTTTTTCGCTTTCGGGACCAGATTCGACGTATTAACAGCTGTTAACAGCTGTTCTCCACTCCTTAATCCCTTGCCACATGTTGATACCCTATGGTGAGTGGCCAATTTAGTCACCATAACATCTCGACAAGTGTACGGGTGAGATCTAGGCACGGTTTCCATGAAACGATCCTAACGGTTCGGGTATTCCTATAAATACCCATCCACCCCAACCTCATTTCTTACAAGAATTCTGATTTGAGAGCTCTAAGTTGAAACCATTGTTTCATACCTGAGTTCTTGGATCGGGATTAGCATTCGGGGACCCTTCGTAAGTATTCTTTCGTTCTTTTATTGCTTTTCGAGTCTTTCGAGTCTGAAAGTCAAACTTTGTTTGACTTTCTACATTGACCAGTTATGGTCAATGCGAAGTTCGTTTGAACTTCGCAACGTGAGTGTAATCACGTTGGTCATAGTCCCTTGGGACTATGCCCACTGATTACCACGTTGTCTAGGGTCGTAGGGTAGGCGATCTAATAAATCGCCTATACCTTCGAACCCGACCCAGTTTGGTCGATCATTAGGATCCGACCAAATACATTAGGTGACCATAGTAGGTAGGGAATAACCTTCCGAGGTTATACCCTATGGTCACATCGTTTGAGTAGTTTTATGATAGGTAGTTTATATGCCTTAGGTAAATTACCAGAATACCCTTTTCATGTATAATTGGTAATTAAGCATATGTAACCTAAACCTTTGTCACATAACTGATTATGTAACATGTTTAGGCATATAACACTTGTCATAGGGCTAGTTAGGCGGTCCGAAGGCGTTTCACGCACACGACGCGTTAAAGTAGCATAAGTTACCTTAATGGGTCGCGATGGGTCGAAAGCATTTAGGTTAGTCTCAATGTAGTATGTAGTCCTTGTTAAACCATATCATATGAGTTCCAATACTCATTTGGTTTACCAAGCCTCATCCTATCCGATCTCCCGATTTAAGTCCGGTTTATTTATATAGTTTTAGATTGCCGACTGATTCCGTGCTCCCTCTAAGCTTTGTTTGGTTGTTGTTCAAGACTTCTAAGCACTCTCAGGCGAGTACATTATTCCCCTCTTTTACTGTTTTCAAACTGTTTTGGGGTGAAGCATGTGTACCTATCTGTTACTTTCATGTTTTCCAAAAGTATAATTGATTATACATGTTATTACTTATCATTTGACAAACTGAATGATTAATTATAGTTTAAACATTGATTTCTCAAAGAACATAAAATAAATTGTTGAATTGTACTTATTTTATGTTCACCAGACCGATTGTTAGTATGATATAGCGCTATAGGATTTGACACCCCATTCCTGTTGTCAAGGAATGTCTGAAACCAATTTGTTGCTCCATCCAAATAGGGATTTCCTTTGTGGTATTCCTATAGTCTCAAAGGTGTATTTTGATGCACCAGGTCTGAATGAATTCTTAAATCACACTATTAAAGTATAGTTGAATATACTCTCATGTGTGGTATTGTACAAAACCAACATATATATTTATGAAACCAAAACATAGTTAAATATGTTATTTATCACATCCAAAGCATATTTTGACATGTTATATATGAAACCAAAAACATAGTTTAATATGTTACTTACAAATCCAAAGTATACTTTTAATATGCTACTATAAGGTTATTTGTTTAATCTTACATTTATTTATACAAATCACATTGAATACATATTACAAGATTTACATTAGACATGAACATTTTACATCTTGATGGTTGGGTTTGAATAAGTGATTAAGTAACGATACGTGTGTAATATGATACAAGCATGGTGGATACGCCGCTGGTACTTCCTATATATAAGTGTTTGTATGGTATTACATATATCGCAGCGTTATTTGAATCATTTCAGTTTGATACATATAAACATTTTATACAAATAACATACTTTTCACAAGACATTTATTTACAAACAACATATCTTATACAAACTCATATTACATGGTTATTCATTTAATCATGCATTATTTTCTTATTATACATATCATCTGAACTCATTTATTGTTTTTCAAATAATTTACTAAAACAGATGTTTTTGGGTTAAGAGTCATGGCTACGAGGTTTACAAATTATAACCCGCTTGATTTGAGTTGGGTAATTAAGTTGCAATATTACACTCTTTTCTAAACAAGGTTTTTAAATAAAGTATTGCAACGTCTAAACTAGCCATGATTTCGACACTCCTACAAAACCAATGTATTCGCCAGCATTTCTTTGCTGACCTCGTTTTTACACATGTTTCAGGTACTGCTTTGCAATGATTGTTGATACATGCTACATTTAGGATGGACTCGTGCCTTAGCGACTTAAAACGAGACAATAACTAGTTAACTTATGTTATGTACCCTTTGTTTCTTGTTTAAACAATGTAAACTCTCATAATTGATTAATAAAACGAAACTTTAATTGCCATGGATTTGAAACGATTAATTCTGTTACAACACGCCCCGATGTTTCCGCCGGGATTTGTTGTTTTACGCGGTCGGGGTGTGACAATTAGCAGAAGGACCGTCAATAAATTTGTCCACGTCATCATTAATTGCTCGTCGCGTAGCCAACCTTTGGCAGGAAAGTCCATAGGAGACGCATCGTCGAGGATCGGGGTCATGGTGTGCTCACTATCAGGATAACCAGTGATGAAGTGGTCATGGACCAAAACAAGAGTGTCAGAAGGATTCTTGTCAGAGAAGCCTTCGGCAAGGATGAATCATCCCCAAAATCTGGTAGTGCGGACTGTTGGAAGTTGTCTTCGTCCTCAGTCAGCATGTCAGGATCACTCTCAGTGTGTGACGTAAATATCTCTGGCGCAGATGTAGTCTCATTATCTGTGGTGGTGGTCGTAGGGTTATCAATGTCTGATAACTCGTTCTCTAAATAGAGTGATATGTGTGCCGGTGGGTAGCATGTATATCCATAGTCATTTTTAACAATTTGTGTATGCAAACCACTACCACATATGCACGTTTATCAATAATTAGCAATTAAGCATGTATGTAGTAATAATGAAGGCGTGTATTCACAATTAATGTAAGGAAGTAGTCATCCTAGTCTTCCCCAGACTATCCTACCCTGTCTCTCAGACTAGATTCCCTAGTCTCTCATACTAACTCCCTGGTCTCTAAGACCACCCTCCCAGTCTCTAAGACTAAATCCCTGGTCTCTAAGACCATCCTCCCAGTCTCTAAGACTAAACTCCTCCCTCAGCCTCTAAGGCTGATGCTCCCTCCGTCTCTAAGACTGATCCTCCCTCAGTCTCTAAGACTGAATTATAAATTTAAATTTGGAAACGTGTATTTGTGCCTTTTGTTTGTAAAAATGTTTGTTTCCTGGATCTGGACGTTTTCTGTATGCAGTGTAAAAATGTTTGAAAACGTTTTCGTGAGAGCCCTGATGATCATAGTCTAGACTCGAGAAAGAATCCTAGTTCGCTATGATCGAGGCTCTGATACCAAGCTGTCACACCCTGACTTTTGCGGAAGCGTGGTTTATTTGGTGTGACTTCTTAATACCATAGCAACAATCATAACAATGCTATATGTTAAAAACATGAGATATTCATTCATTAATAAAGTTTAGAAACATTCCATTTTCAACAATCACAAAATAGTTTACAAACCTTAACTTGATTTATTTGAGTTCATAAAGACTTAGCAAAAGACTTTACACAAAACCAGGTTTAGGTGTATATAACTCGTCTAGGAAGAGATTACACCTTCTAAACCCTAGATGACTTCTTTATTCAAACGCAGCTTGAAAATACGTGCATACCGTGCCAGATCCGTTAGTTTCCTGAAATACATGTAATTTGAAAAGTCAACATAACGTTGAGCGAGTTCATGTGTAAGTGAGTAGATATGAACCTTCGTAAAAATGTCTGTATGTATAAAAATCCCTGGTATGTAGCAATTAAGGAAAAAGAGACCACCATTGGGTTGCAAAGCCAATGATATGTGTGAAGTGATGCAGGAAGACTCAAACCTAGCGGATTTGTGCGTCGGGCACTTAGTCACTTCATGGTCCACTCGGCGGACTCAGGAGTGGGGCTCGCTACACCCAAATAGATCTATCACTAATGTCCCTCGGTCCTACAACGAGGATTGATGGCCTTAAGTGTTGTGCCCACCACTCACATGTTCGCGTAATAAAAACCCTCCTTAAGCTAACCATACCATAATAAAAGTCTGTAAATGTCTGTAAATATATGTAACATGTATTTCACCCCCGAAAAGTAAAACCGAAAATAGTTAAGAGAAAAGGGGGACATGAACTCACAGTATTGCGTCTTCGGTACTCGTAACCCAAATCTCCTCAGCAAACACGACTACCTACAATGGTCTAACGTCTATTAGACGAACGAGTCGTGCCTTGTCTTAGTATTGATTAGTGTCTTTGAGTTATGTTTTAAAGTGTCTTCAATATTTTCGTAATAATACTTCTCATGCTTGTGTATTCGTATTTCCTTCCCAAGGATGGGATAGTTACATATGTCTATTTGTATTGGAATTATATTTTTAAGTCCCATTTTAGATAATACATATTTAACCATATTCCTGTATAAAACCAACGTCCGATACTCTGTATTTCGTTATAAAAATTATGGCGAGTTTTATGCTTGAAAAACATAGTCTATAATATACTAGTAAACGCTTGTCCAGAAAATATTTACTAAGTGTTAGGATTTTTGGAAAATTTCGCCATAGTCTCCTTTGTAAATAGAGGTGTCCATGCTTAAAAGCATATCATTTTCTTTTACAAATATCTCGTAGAGTGTTCCCACATAGCCAACCCGACAATCATACATGTAGTGCCCTATTTACGTCTTTTCAGCTTTATTAAACCAAACTGGACTGTTTTCGAGTATTTAAATAAAATAGTTAACCTTTCCCAAAAATTCTCAAAATTTTACAGAGTGTCATATATAATCCAAAATTTATTGTGTAAAAATTTCGGCGATCAGTTCATTACCAATTTTATATAAAAATTCTTTTACCCGACTGCAATCAGATTTGTTACTTTCTGATTGCAGTTTTGCGGAAAAATTCACTAAAAATCAATCGTACGTCGGATCAAAGAAATTCCAGTTGGAGGGTCACGGAAAAAACAGTGACTATCTACAGTAAAAATTCCATGAGCCGATTCTGCTCAGGTTTGAAGTTTTGATTCCGAATACGACACACTTTTTCAGCAGGAAAATTTCAGCTTGAGCTGCTGTCTTAAAATAATTCTTTAAAAATAGTAAACGACCTCGAAAAATTACGATTCTAGTGCCATTTGTTCGGTTATTCAAAATTACACAGTTTAGATTCCAGAAATTCAGTTTTTCGATTAAAAATGATCCCGTTACAGCCTGTTGAAGTCGGCTGGAAATTCAACTCAGCAAGCTGTTTACATTGTAGAAGTGACTAAAAACGCATAAACAAAGACCCTAACCATGGTTTATCGATGATTTAATGTTCCAACCTCAATCATGCTTTAACCAACCCTAAACCACCCAGATTTCAACTTCACACAAACTTTTTATGTGGGGTTTTTGTATACGATTCCATGTTCATATTTTTAGTGTTCATTTTCTTGTGTCACTTGATTATCATCATCCTACTAAATACCATGACCAAGAACAAGATGAAACAATGGTGTGAAGGGACTTACTACTAGCACAAGGCTAGGGTAGAAATCTTAATGCAAGGTTGGTGAAGAAATGATAGTGCTAGAGACTTGAACAAGGCTTCCTTGAGAGTCCTTCAACTTGTAACTACTATGGATGATCTTCAAGGCTTGGAAAGGACTTGGATGAAGAAGATGATGGTGAGTTAGTGATGGTGATTTTGGTTATGGGGGCCGAATGGGAGGAGAGAGGGTGAGGTTGAGTGTGGGTTTTGTAGATATGATGAGGTTTCTTGGAAAACATGAACACCCTAGCACCTAGTGTCATCATTCATAAGATTTTTGGCCAATCAAGTAAAGATTACAATAACCAAAATCTAAACCAAATATTTTACTAATCATGGCTGCAAATTCGGTTGGGGGGGGGGGGTAAAATGAAAATTTTGGTAATTAGTAGGTAAGTAAATAAGAGGTTAAGGGTATTTTCTAAAATAGTGGGTGTATGACATGTTTACATGGCGTATGGGGATTTTTGTGACTGTAATTAATTAAGAATGATAGAATAATATTTCTGACAATATTTTTGTGTCTCGGGTAATGTCTGGTTGTTCGGTTACGTATCGTTCCGTTAAAGCGTTTAATTGTACCGTATAGTGTCGTTCATGTATCTTTATGTAACGAAAACATTCCTGGCACTTAGGAAAGTATACAGGACCACTCTGCTATATTTGTATTCTACTGGTATAATAAAATGCTGAATTTAATAAAAGAAAGCAGAAATCTGTATTTAAAGTGTGTTTTAGGCACTTCCCGGCATTATATCTATCACCTAATGACGCAGTCTTATGGTCCTCACTTCCCTACACTACAAACCAGTGTAGTACTCTATCCCTGGCTCATACTGGCCATAATAATATTGTCTGTCTAAGTGTTGGCATTGTCAGCATTATTTCTGAATCAACCGTTCAGTGTGTCAACTGTGCTGAGTGCATCAAGTATGTCACTAATGTAGGTGTGTAATGAATGGAGTGACTGTATAAAATATGATGCATGTATATATGATATAGAATGATAGAGTAGTTTTAAATTATCAGTTGTAATCAAGCACAGTCATTAAGCACGTAATTAAGATTAATTAATTTGTACAGTACCTGAAATTTTGAGGGTTGTCACAGACCGAACCAAGATAGAGGTTTCTTAGCTCTGATGCCAATTGTAAGTCCCGTGAATGGATCTTTCAATGATATCAATCCTAATCTTGTGTGAGTGCGGAAAACAAACACAAGATGATTCAAGATGTAAACAAACCAAAACTGTCACACCCCGACCACGTAAAACAACAAAACATGGCGGAAACATCGGGGAGTGTTGTAACAGAATCATTTTTTCACAACTATGGATTAAACAGTTTCGTTTTATTGAATTAAATGTATTACATTACATTGGAATTAGAAATAAAACAAGAACAAATAGACTTCCATTGTTATTAAGTCACTAAGGCCTCGTCCATTCCTATGTGAGAATACACCAATATCATCATCAAATATCTTCAACTATTGTACTTGAAACACATGTGAAAATACGTCAGCATAAAAATGCCGGCGAGTACATAGGTTTTATATGAGTGTCAGATTCATGGCTCGTTTTACATGTTGCAATACTTATTTAAAAACCTTATTTTGAAAAGTATAGTATTGCGACATAATTAACCAACTCAAATCAAGTTGGATATGATTTATAAAATCTCGTAGCCATGATTCTTAACTCCAAAACTTTTGTTTTATGAAATCAAATTGTAAAACATATCGTAGAAACTCGTTAACAAAAATCGTATGGTTTATATTATTCAGAAAACATCATTGTGTGACATCGTTTCAAAATCGTTTACCCAAGTGATCTAGATAACGCAACGATATATAATGTGTTAAAAGCACTTATATATAGGAAGTACCAGTGGCGTATCCACCATGCTTTTAACACATACACCTGCCCCATTACCTAATCACTTCCCTAACCCAATGGTTCAAACAGTTACAAACAGTTTACATATATCAAATGGTTACAAATGGTTCATATCAATCAAATGATTACAAATGGTTCACATACATCCAACGATTACAAATGGTTCTCATACATCCCATGATTTCAAATGGTTCCCATACATCGAATGGTTACAAATGGTTCTCAGAAATCAAAGGTTACAAACGGTTCAAGCAGTTCAAAATGTAAAACAATGGGCTAGCATGTTAAGTGAAGATACATAGCAAAACATAATGAAATCATGTACTAATAGTGTACTAATGAACATAGCAAGTATATGATATGAAAACATGGAAAGCATGAAAGTAACAAGTAGGCACATGTGTTCCACCCCAAAACAGTTGAAAACAGTAAAAGAGGGGACTATGTACTCACTTGAAGGTGCTTAGAAGTCTTGAACGACAACCAAGCAAAGCTAGAGGGATTACAGAATCAAACGGCACCTAATATAGGTAACTATGTAAATAAACCGGACCTAAATCGGAAGATCGGATAGAATGAGGTTTCGTAAACCAAATGAGTATAGGAACTCATGTAATATGGTTTAACAAAGCCTACTTTCTAAAAGGAAACCTATCCTAAGTGCTTACGACCCATTACGACCCGTTTAGGTAGCTTATGCTACTTTAACGCGTCGTTCGTGTAAAACGCGTTTGGACCGCCTAACTAGTCCTATGACAAGTAATATATGCCTTAACATGTCTAATAATGTTACCTAATTGGTTTAGATGTCAAAATTTAGGGTACTTATGCTTAAAATGAATTTATGCGTAAAAAGGGCATTTTGGTCATTTACCTAAGGCATATAAACTACCTATTATATAACTACTTAAACGAAGTGACCATAAGGTATAACCTCGGAAGGTTATTCCCTATACAACTATGGTCACTAAACATGTTTGGTTGGATCCTAATGATCGACCAAACGGGTCTAGTTCGAAAGTCTAAGCGGTTGTTTAGACCGCTTGACTTACGACTCTACATAAGCACTAAACCTAAAGTGACGAGCTAAACATGTTAAAACATGTTTAACGAAGTTTGAAAACATGTTTGGTATCAAAACAAACGGTTTTGATACCTAAAAGTAGTTGGTTACAAAATACGCAAGAATACGCATTTTGGCCGAAACTACGACTCGCCACTATGCCTAGATAACGTGGTAATAAGTAGGTATAGTCATAAGAGACTAAAACCATCGTGATTACACTCACGTTATGAAGTTCAAACGAACTTCGTATTGACCATAAACTGGTCAACGCAGAAAGTCAAACAAAGTTTGACTTTCACGCTAAAAAAATGCATAAAAGATTACAAAAGGTCCAAGGAGGTTTGATCCAATTTATTCTCAGGTATGAAGTGAAAGACGCCAACTTAGAGAATGAAAATCAGATCAAATGTGAGTTTGAGAGCCAAGGGGGTGGGGTTTATATAGTTTTTGCACAACCGTTAAGATCGTTCATCGTAAAACGAGCTTTGATCTCATCCGTACACATGTGCCCATGGTTTTGTGAAACCATGGGAGCCCCTGGTTTCATTAAAACCATGTGAAAATGAGGGGAAAAGCTGGAACAAGTTGGAATTTATATTTTTCATTTTGGTCCCTTCCTAAGATAACTATGTAAGAATATCAATTTTGGTCCCTGAATGTGCAAAACATGGTTTTTGATGCATTTTTGACACGTTTAAGCCCCGTTAATCCCATTTTAAGGCTCTAAAATGAAGTTAAAGTATAGGGAACATGAGAAATGCTCAAAAATATCTCGGATGTCGATTCGTTTGGTCGTACGGTTGCGTTGTTCGGTTAAATACGACGAAACACGAACGAATGCGAAAAACGATCCAAATTACGCGACGAATGGAATTTTATCATGCCAATCACTAAAATAAAATATTTTAATGATTAGATAAAGTTTTGGATGTCCGGATGTATTCAGAACGTAAGATATGCGCGAAAATGCAAACTTATACACTTTTTGACGCTTTTAGTCCCTAAATGACCAAAAAGTTTATTTTAGCACACCGAACCCCTCCAAGCCTATTTCTAAGCTATGTAAAGGATATTTAGGGTATTTTTAACTTATGGTCATGTTCCAGAATGTTCGTTACAGTACAAATCGGCATACTTTCGTAGTTTGTCGAAATTAGTC
The DNA here is from genome assembly GCA_030545235.1 of Helianthus tuberosus. NCBI lineage: Eukaryota > Viridiplantae > Streptophyta > Magnoliopsida > Asterales > Asteraceae > Helianthus > Helianthus tuberosus. The sequence goes on from CM060413.1 coordinate 93,662,493, forward strand.
CCTGTAAGCGAATAAACTTGATTTCGCCACACCAAAACCTCCAAAACTTATTTCTAAGTTATGTAAAGGTTATTTAACGTATGTTAAGCCTATTTCACTATTCCGGAGTGTTCGTTGCATTAAACTGGTTATATTTGCGCATCAGTGCGCGTATAACCTTCCAGAAAGTGATTTAAAGCTTGAAATCGAACAAGAATTGATATGTGCAAAAGATACACATATTTATACAAATCCCAAGTATGAAATACAATATTTCATTGGTTTGGTATTTGTTTGATGGTCGCAGAGGCACAGATGTCACAAAAACAAAGATGAACAACAAAGATCAAAATAGAACTTGCATTCACCGATTAATGATGACTGATACAAGATCCCTGACACTTGGTTTCTACTGGCTTGAGAACAAATAAACTGATCAACCTCAAACAAGTAAATGAGGTTTACCTATATACTAACCAAAGTGGACCGAAACCCCTTAGAAGCCCAGCCGAAACCCCTAGACCCAAGACAAAAGTTACCGACCCAAAACATAAACAAAACAAAGTTTACACAATCAACCCTGATCTATTAGTAACCCTCTATGCATAAACCTTTAGGTTCCAACACGATTCAACAGTTTCTCCATTCATTGTGGGTTCATTTGGTTGATTTTCAATTGGAGGAAGAAACATGTTGTTAAAGACCACATCAGCATCGTAGAACCAATCAGGGCCAGTTCTAGTGTTAGTTTGATTATTTTCTTGCCAATCAACATAGTTTGATTCTACTATGACTTTGGTTCATTTGTTGTAAACTATGTAAGCTATTTGAGATGATGAATATCCGACAAAGAAGCATTTGTCACCTACAGCTGCAAACTTGTTAAGAATATAAGAAGTGTTCAACGTGGCACATGAACAACCAAAAGGCATAAAATAATTTATCATAGGTTTTCTTTTAAAGATCAGATTGTAAGCAGTTTTCCTTTTAGCTTTTACCACCAGAGCTCGATTGAGAACATGACATGTTGTGTTGATGGCTTCAGCCTAGAAAATGATTTGAAGTTTCGAATCAATTAACATACTCCTTGCAGTTTCGATCAATGTTCGATTCTTACGTTCTGCAACATTGTGTTGTTGAGAAGTTCTAGCTGCACTAAATTGTCTCTTAATACCTTTGTCTTCACAAAATGAGTTAAGATCTTCATTTTTGAACCCGGAACCATTATCACACCAAATGGTGATACCTTTCTTCTTTAGTACATTCTCAATCCTAGTTTTGAAACCTTTAACTATCTCCACTGTTTCGCTCTTGACAAAAAGAAAGAATACCTAAGTGTATCACGAGAAATCATTTGTAATGACCAAACAATATGAACTTTTGACAATGCTTTTAACATTCATAGGACCAAATAAATTCATATGAATCATTTGCAAAAGCGTATCAATTGTGTTTTCAAGTTTGGATTTATGAGGCTTCTTGTGTTGTTATCCTTTGGCATAAGCCATGCATTTCTTAGAGAAATTAAAATCTTTGTAAGGAAGGCCACTAACGTGATGCGGGTGGGTATGATTTTTGATATATTTTTAAGCACTTTTACTCGTTTATCAAGCTTTAAATTTATAAAACACGATATAACACTATCACTCTCTACAACACGCTAGGGCAACTACACCCATAATTGGCGTAGTATAGTGATGGTAAGATACCGAGGTCATCTAGGACACAAGAGCTTTTAATACCGGAATATCGTCAACGTCTAATCTAACCAAATTTTGAGAAAAAAAATATCTTTTAGTAATTAGTTTAGAGAAAGAAACTAAAATAATAAAAGAAACAAATCTTGGTTCCGACTCATCTTTTACATATCATTTGATGATTTCTGCACTTTAGGTTTTCTAAGAGAATATCTTAGTTATACTGGCATGTCCCTCTTTTGGCGGCAACGCTATCAGCCATATTGGTCTGAGTTAGCATGGATACAGTCCCGCAAGGCCGGGATATTGAAAGATAAATGAGTAAGTTATTAATATAAAATGTGGCATGTCCCTCTTTTAGAGACAACGCTACCCTCATCCATATTGGTCCGAGTCAGCAGGAATACAGTACTACAAGGCCGGTTTAGAGTTTTAATAGTAGTTTATTTATAAGGGATTCAAGGTTTTCTTACTTCCCCCGATTTGATGCTATCTTCCTCAAAGGAAGTCCTAATAAGCTTGAATCAAGTCCTCGTAGGAACTATACACTAAACGAGGCAAGAACTTTACCCAAACCACCCTTCTAACCCCCTTCCAGGCAGTTAACGTGCTTTAGATATACCGTAAAGACATGAATGAGTGAATCAACAAAACATGAAGAGATAATATAATAAAGTTCACTTTAATATAAAAAACTAGTTATTAAAGTCATTAATACATACCCAATTAAAAAGTTAACCAAATCTTGGAAATCAAAAGTAATACATAAAAGATTTGTCTTCAACAATTGATGTAAGAGGTTAGCTAAGCATGGCCTTTGTTTGATAAAAACTATTACGATCAATCTTGGATCCGAGACTGCTATACACACTCTAAAGATGGATGATGGAGAATGTGGTGGATGCTGGTGGGATTTTGGTGGTAGAGTGGTGGCAGGTGTGAGAGAAGTAATTTGCCAAAGGATGGATTACAATTGAACCAAGCACCCCTATTTATAGCTGGAAACAGGCCCTTCACATGGCCCCATGCCCGGAGGGCACGACCCCATGACTCCTTCTTCTCTATCTTCATTTAATGAGATGTGTCAGTCCGTATGCTCACACAGCCTTCTGTGTCAACGGTGCGGTTCCGTGGCCTTGTACTTGCTGTACTATTAAAGATTTTGCATATCTGGGAGTTGACCACTGCCCATGACCATGGGACACGGCCCCTTGTCTCTTGTCTGCTTTTGTTTGTCTTTTTCTTCAAAGAATCTAGAGTGGCACACGACCCCATGCCTTGGTGGCACGGCCCCGTGCTTATCTTCTGATTTGTTTTTTTGGTCGGTGTGATGTATCAACTTCTCTTCTTTTGTATTTATGTTGGTTTTTATCGTTAAATAGTTCCTTCTGTACATTTAAGCTCTTTTTAATCCTGAAAATCAAAAGTATACAAAGAAATGCACTTTTTCCAACATTAGTACATAAAAGGGTTGATTTCATACCTTATTTGATATAATTTATATGTTGCATTTGTTGCATATCAAATGCCCCCACACTTGAATCTTTGCTTATCCTCAAGAAAAAGTCTTTAAAATTTCATTAAGCTATATACAAATTCACACACCTCACAAGTGATCACTTAATACTCGGCTGAAGATGTATAAGTGAAACACTCAGTCGCGGTATGGAACTTAGTCCTACCATATGGTTGACAAGTAATCAAACCTCCTCCTTTTTGACATAATCTTTGTAAATATAAAGAGGACTTTAAAAAGGGTATGTTTTGGCTACGGGTAGGATATTTTTATTTGAAAAGTGGCTAAAGGCGTAAAATATCGGTTTTCTTTTGAAATTTAGAGTGAATTTCAAATTTTGTCCTTTATCTTTATACCCAATTTCAGGTGCTATCCTTTGTCTTTAAAATTGATGAGATTTATACTTTATGTGTTAGGATCTGAGTTTCTTTAGATTGTGTTGTTTAACAGAAATGAAAGATGAAACAGAGAATGATGTGCAGTGGAAATGGAAATAAACTTTAAAACACAATCAAAGAAGAATAGTTTTCATCATACATGATTTCATTAGTCAAAAGATTGTATGAATTACAAAAGTTTAATTATGCATGCAGGAACAGTAAACTCCCCCTCAGTTTGAGCTCACTAGTTTGTTCGTACAAGTTGATTGGTGCAAAAGAGCTGATAGAACAGTACAGGTACTGTTCTATTTATAGTACAACCCTAACCACTGAGCATCTAAGCTGACATCAGCTAGATAGTGACATCTAATAGACTAACAACCTCTAAACACTGATACATGCAAAACACTGATACAATAAACAACTGATTACATAAAGACTGATGCAGCTTCCCACTGTTGCCTGAGCACTGATGTTGGAGATCAGTACTTTCTTCAAAGGGTGATCAGACCTTGAGTCAGCGGTGCTTTAGTCTTCATCAGTACTTGAGAGACAACAGTTGTTAGGGCTTCAGTCTTTGTATCTCAGCAGTTCTTTGATTAACAGTTGTTTTGAAAATCAGTACTTAGAAATCATCAACTGATAGAAAACACTGTCATTAGGGAGAATCTGGGTCATGCACTGCTTATTGTGATCAACTGTTGAGAACCAGTTTTGGCTTTTCATATCATATGTTCTTCTGGGCTTGAATGCATGGGCCAACAATCTCCCCCCTAGAACAGATGATGCTAAAACACTTCCTTATTCTTTGATCTTTATTCTCCCATCAGTTTTTCCCTAACTTGCCCTTTGAATTGCAGCTCAAAGTTGAGGGAATCTTCATCATCTTCATCCCTGCAGAGTTGAAGGTCTAAAAGTTCTAGGAGGTCAGCTGCATTCAAACATAATGCATCCTCCTTTGAAATGTGTTCAACTCTTCCATTGGACTTGATCAAAGTCAATACATGGGTCTTTTTATCAGACTTCCACTTTAGTATTTTTGAGTTCAATGGATTTCTTGGGTGAGATTTTATTTGTGATGAGTTTGGTCAAGGAGACCTGCTCATTAACCTTTTGGTATTTTCTTATTGCTTTAGTGAAGCAGGGTCCTCTCCAATCATTTGCTTGATGGCCTCTTTCATGATATCAGCTTCTCTCTGTGCATCTTCCTCGTCTATCTGCTTTTATCTTTTCTTTGATCTAAGACAATGGTGGATAAGTCAGATGATGTGAACAATGTTTTTTGAGAGATGGTCTGCTGCTTTGGCTCATCAGTGGTTTTGCTCTTGTATGCTGGTTTCTTTGGTGCTGTAGGATCTGTCTCACTTAGTTTCTCCAGCTTATCATAAACCATATCAGTATACTGTCTGGACCATTTTGAGATGGTCTTTGCTTATCCATACTTAGATGCAACAAACTCAGCTTTTTTTTCCTCTTGTATTCTAAGGTAAGTTCTACAATGGTCTTCTTATACTTGTTCTAGTCTGGTGCAGATCTCTTCATCTGAGGATCATTCTTTACTCTTTCAATTCTGTTGATTTCTACTTTGAGAGCTATGAGTGGCCAGTCTTTAAATTGTTCAACTTTGGCAGGATAAAATTTATCTCTCATAATAAGCTCTAAGAGTGTGACAACTGCCACTTTCGGGTAATTTACGTACATTTAAAGCAACGATTTACCCTATACAAATAGGTGTTTTGAATATTCGAACTGCATGATTACATGATATACATCTTATAATAACTCATGGAGTATTCATTTATGATGCACATGATTCATTTTTATTGGTCACATTTGAAACAGTGTAAACAATGCATCGAAACAACTAGAGTAGTACCTAGTAAACTACCGTGCTGACGAAAACTCAGAATCCGCATAAACCATCTAAATGACATCTTTAGGACTCAGACGAAAGTCCAACGTCAAATATACATTAAACCCTATATGGGAATACAAGGGTTTGGTTTAATATATTACCAATATCCGGTAGCACTAAAAACTGCCCGAAAATCGCTAAAAGTTACCGTTTCAATAATTTTCCGCAAAATTCAGCATTAGTGTTTTTATTACAAGGTGCAAAAGTGTTGTTTAAACACAAATTTCATATGAAAATACATAGGGAATATCACTTACACACATAACTGACTTTTCCCTACAACTTCTATAATCGAACCTTTCGACTATATTCTTGCGGAACGAGCGACGAACGACTATCCGAACTATAATTTGACATATTTGGCAAACTAGTGAATAATATTTTTGACCAAATAAAGCTAGCATATGATCAATTTATGTCATGAATCATCTTGAAAAAGTGCAAAAACTTAAACCCTTAAACACTTAACCAATTCATTACATTTTGAACCCTTGAAAATTACTAACACTTGAAAACAACATAAGGCACCCCCCCCCCCATATGTGGACCGTAAATAAGGGGTCCCACACCCCTTAATTACTTGCTAAATATCTAGATATTTTTGGTTAAGTTACAAGTGGTTGAAATGGGTAAATTATTAGAACACTTACACATTAAGTTACTAACCATTTTATCATCACTTTATACCTTTTATTACAAACACAAACTCTCTCATCATCTTCATCTTTTCATCAAGAACACCTTCAAAAACCCTTTTTATTTTATCACCTCCTTGAGGATCAAGATGGATTTACATGGAACATAAGAAGATCTAAAGCACTTACAAGTAAAAGGACACTTTTTCATCCACTCAAGAACCTTCAATCATCAAGATCTTCATCTTCTTAGTTCTTAATCATCCTCTAGATCATCCCTAGCCTAGTGCTAGAATTAAGCTTCTAAAACAATAATCATGATATATATATATATATATATATATGTTTATGTTGTGATCTAAGACTTGTTATTTGCATATTTGATCTTGTTATGATGATTATGATATGAATAACTTGTTAGATAATGCTTTAAAAATATGATCTAACAAGTATACATGAATATGTTAAAGGGTTTTTGTTTAACTTAAAAGATAAATGGATGATCATAATTTATGGTGTAGTTAAATTATTTAAGGTTTTTATTTAAAAACAAGACTTTTACAAGATTATAAAAAAAAAATAAAGTAACATACAACATGAGATTTTTATAAAAGTTGTTAAAACTAGAAGTAAGCTTTGTTTTTGAACTATTAAACATATGAAAGGATCAGGCCAAAAATCCTACATGATTTTAAGATCATCTTGATGAGGTTATGTTATAAATCTCATGTGTATTGTTTATGAAAGTTATGAGTAAATTGATGTTGAATTGAAAAGAAAATGATATGTTTGATTAAACATGGTAAAGTTGAAAATACAAAGGTTATATGGCCAAATTTCCTTATAAATTATATGTTAACAAAACCATCATTTTTGGCTAAACCTTTACAAGATTAAAAAGATTTAAAGAATGGTTTTTATAAAAACAAAGTTAGTTATAAATATATATTTTGAGAAAATATATATTTGATTAATTCAACAACTTAAGTGCTATGTGTTACTTGATGTATTAGTTATATATATCAAAGATAGGAACTTGATTACAATGGTGATAATGAACACATGATACATAATAGTCAAAGTCTTACAAGATTTCATATAGATACGCCTTAAAAACAGGTTACGGACGATCCGAATAATCGGATCCAAATTATGGTCAAATCGGACGACGGACGAACCTCTGAACATATCGCCAATCCGAGGACTCACTACGACGTTTAGGCGATCTTTCGACGCGGACACCAAAATTACGTTACCATTAACAAAATTCGGACATTTTTAAACTTATAAAAACTATTATGTTTTTATTAACTAAAAAGTATACTTAGTGATTTTTATAACAACGTTTTTATAAAAATGAAAGACTTATACTTTCAAATGGGCTATTTTATACAAATGGGCTTACACTTCTTAATGGGCTTATCTTTATAATGGGTTTAACATAAATACATGGGCTAAGCCCAATGTCAAAAACTCATGGGCTAAGCCCAATACCAAACATATGTGCCAAGGCCCAAAAACATTAGGCCCAACACTATTTAGGCCCATACTATTTAGGCCCCACACTATTTAGGCCCAACACTATTTAGGCCCAACACTATTTAGGCCCAATAACATTAATTCTTGGGCTAAGCCCAATGACATATAATTGGTAAAAATTACAGTTATACAATTTACTTATACAATACACGAAATCAAGAAGACAAGACCCGATGATACAACTCACAAGATACAAGATTACTTATATATATATATTTGGTGAAATATATATATAATCGTTTAACAATTCATTTATCTAAGACAAAGTTCAACGAACAATAAAGACTTACAAGTCTTACACATATTTAAGACACAAGGCTTGTACTCAAGTCATTTACAAAGACCGAAGTGTCTAACATATATAAGAACATTTGTAGGTCGCAACATTGTTCAAGACGACCACGTGTAAGATCACAAACACTTATCATTCACGGACGCAATATTGTGAGTTCATGTCCCCTATTCATTTAAATGTTTTACAACTTTACAACTATCGGGGAAAATACATGTTCAACGTATGTTAAAGTTAGGGAATGAAACACCTTAGATCATGTGCGAATTAGGGTTATATATCTAAGCACCATTAATCCAGTTTGGACCTAGGTACAAGTGGTTAGATCTAATGGGTATTGGCGAGCCCCACTCTTGGTCGTGGACCCATACAGAAGAGTGCGTTTGTGTCCCAGTCGATAGTAGTCGACACGAAATTGTCTAGGTTTGGATTGCTTCCTAATTCGTCACACATATTAATGTCCTCGTGAAACATTAATGATCAACGATTTCATTGACGCTTTACATACTACATCATTACATACAGATACATTTTATACAACTCACATTTTATGGATACATTTTATACAACTCACATTTTACAGATACATTTTATACAACTCACATTTTACAGATACATATCATACAACTAAACTGCATGAACTCGCCAACTTTTGTTGATGTTTTCAAACTTAACATGTATTTCAGGGAATTAGTGGACCATGCAGACATTTCAGTCAAGGAAAGAAAGTATCAAGACTCCATGCCACCATTTGAAGGGTTTGCCCGTTATATACCGCCTCTTTGCGGTGATATAGTGGTCAAAGCCTTGACATTTTAAGACTTACATTTTGATGTATAAAACGATGACAACTTATTTTCATTTGATGGTTTGTAACCAATACATTTAACTTATGTTGCGTTCTTTTGAAACAATTATGACAATGGCATTGGAGCTTGTTTTTTTCCATTTAGTATGTTTACTTATATTGTTATGCAATGAGAACCGATCAGATCACACCTCGCGCTTCCGCTATGAGCGGGTGTGACAGATTGGTATTAGAGCCTCGATTGTAGTGAACCAGGATTCTTTCTCGAGCCTAAGTCTACAATTACTAGGGACCTCTCACGAAAACCTCTTGTTCATGTTGGACAGATTATAAATAAAATTGGACAGGTCAAAAGGTTTTCATTGCATAAACATTTTTCAAGGTCCACTACAACAAAAATTCACTTCACATAAATCTAGCGAGGACATTTCCATGGGTGAAGTCTATGAGAAATAGACACATCACATTAACAGACTATGTGCCTACAACACATTACATTATCATTTTATTCATTATAAACAGTTTACAAGTTCAGCTTATACAAGATAGAAATCCTTGATTGATAGGATTTTACATGATTATATATATAGGTTATTCATATATGTGTTGTATGAAATATTTGACATGAACAAAATGCCTTCGACTTTGAATTCCATTGTCATCCTTGACATGCATAACATCCTTAAGACACGACATCTTTTACACAAGACATAATACTCTATTTCAAAACATAACATGTTTTATACAATACATCTTCCATGAGAATATCGACCTCATGTCTATTGCGGAGCTTATGACGAACGTGGTTCCTAAGTGAGACCATAAAGTATTGATGCCGTGGAAGATGGTTGCTTTCTCGCGGATGCTGAGATGCCTGACTTTAGTAGTGACGATGATGCGGAGGTGGCAGCCTTAGACAACAACTCCATTAGTGGGACGAGGCCCATGTGGCTCATACAAATCATAATTGACGACACTCTTGTCCAGACAAGGAAGATGAAGTACTCATCTTAAAGGTTCCTCTCTAGTTGTTATTTTTACCAATTCTCTCTATTCCTATTTCATCTAACGTCGTGCCGTTCTGCGAGTAAGGACAACGGACATTGACACGTGAACTATCACGAAGTTTCCTTCTATGTTGAAGGTATATAGACAATAGTGTCCTCTCTCTGACTGATCGCCTGCTCTGAACGAGAGAATGCTAGGGTGACCATGCAAGACAATTTATTATTACGGGGGCCCACGTAATAACAACTTGTAGTGCATGGAAATTCTGGTGGACTCTGCGGGTCAAGCTAATGATCACTATCCATTCAAAATTCTTAAGTGTTCAAGTTTCTATCCAATAGAACACTAACCAAGATGATTACTATAACACCCTACAATACAATACAGGAAGACGATACGTATTGTTCGCACCTAACATTCAATCTACAACACGAGTTGTTCGAGACTAGCCATCTAGACAAGCAAAACTCATTGCATTCTATTCGACATCTATGAGGATCTTAATGATCTTGTTGGAGCTCGTGAAGCTCAAGCACTATTACAATGTTCGTTACATGGACAACTAATATAGGGACGGAGGCCACTGTTTGGTTTCCCCTCCTCAACGAATTATTTTTCTTTTTCCATTTAGACATATGACCAATACACGCAAGAGGCATTACACCTTTTGGTTTTGGTTATCCATAATATCATTCATTCAAACATGTATGAACAATGAGGTCTTGAGGTTTCCATGACCGATTGCATTTTTCATTCTTGGACGCATGATAGACTGTATTTATCCATATATACGTCTAAATTCTTTTAGTAGTGTGTATTAATAAGATCATGACGCCAAAAGAAACAAATGCTTTTACACAAGACATGGTTTATACATGACATTGTTACGTAAGACCTTGCTATACATGACATTTGAGGTTGGTTTACACAACACATTTTTGGTAGTTATTGATAAGTGATGAGACGTGTGTAATATGATAAAAGCATGGTGGATACGCCGCTGGTACTTCCTATACATAAGTGCTTATATTATATTGCATATCGTGGCATATCTGAACCATTTTGACAAAGACAATACATGACATCTTTTACCAAAGACAGGATTTTCTATTTTAAGGCATGATATATTTTATGCACTACATTTCATTTGGTTATTTATTTAACCATACATCATTCTTTTATATCATCTGATTTTCATATGATTTTATAAAAGAACTCGATCACGACTAGAGCCAATGTTGTTGGTTACATTCGATGCTTCCACGGTTTTTCAGGAGTTGTTCCATACTTGGTAACACCCGAATTCAAACGCATTGAGCGTTACAATTTAAGTTTAGCCCCTGAAATTCAAAGTATGGTCACATCTTCTCACCCTACCTTGAACACTTAAACAATAACTCTCGCAGTTAGTCCCACCAAGGATTCTACGGGAGGCGAAAGTTCTCACATCTTAAGAAAGGTTCAAGAACGAGTAACAAATGGAAGGAAACTCTCGCGACGAGAAAAACAAAGGCATTTGCGGCCATAAATGATTTTGACACCAGGAGGTATGCAGGTAACTTGCTGAAATCCTTAATGCGACAAGTGAGACGTTCATCAGGAGAACACTTGCAAAAGTACCAAGAGTAGCAGTGTGCTGAGATCGGGCGCAAAACAAAGACTAGTAAGACGGTAATACTTAAGAATGAATCAAGTTAGTGTATAAGTGTGTGTATGGTTAGAACTATGAATATTCCACAAAATCCCAATGATATTATGAGTACATTGTACTCTACAATCATTATGTATCAATTCTTTTGATACCAGCACTGAGCTTAACTGGTGTCTTTAGGTGTTATACATATACTCGAACTGGATTCATGTTAGTTAGACACACATTGCTATATCAACTTAGCTAATGGAGAATTAGCTGACTCTTGTCAAATCATTAAGATTCACCGACACGTTTTCTATAAACCAAATTCATGCATGTGAAATGAGTTTCATGGCTAATGACGGGATTGTCCTAGCTACAAATAGGGATTGGGTTATCCTACATCTAAACATAGGGATTGGGTTGTCCTCTACATCTGTACAGGGAAGTCCTAACTACATAGAATTCAAAATGTACTTGGCCTAGAGTCAACTAAGCTAGACGTCTCCTCATTCTATAGAATTGGCAAATGGTAAACTAGCCGAGTCAGGAGTAGAAATTTCATATCGATCTCTTACCCATTGAGTTGGGTATTTTCGACGTAGTGGTTGGCATGGATTGGCTATCCAATAATCGAGCCGAAGTCTTCTGTCATGAGAAGATCATTCGCTTACCACTACCGAACGAAGATACACTTGTTATCCATGGAGAGAAGCGTAACACATCATTGCGGATCATCAATTGCATGAAGGCATAGAAGTGCTTACCAAAAGGTTGTACTGCCTTCCTAGCACAAGTTGTCGACAAGAAGGCCGTTGGGCCGCAGCTAACAGATATTCCTGTGGTAAAAGAATTTCCTGAAGTCTTTCCTGAAGACTTGCCAGGACTACCACCATATCAACAAGTCGAGTTTCACATCGACTTGGTACCGGGATCCGCACCCGTAGCCAAATCTTCATGTCGATTAGCACCTTCTGAATCTTGTAGTTGACCGAATAAGGTTGTTGTGAGTTCATAACCCCCACTCTTTACCATTATACATCTTTATAAAGGTTTTGGGGGTGAAAAGACATGCAAGATTTGCAAAAATGCACAACATTTCGATGAATGAAAATTCATATTTCTAAACCACGTTACAAATGAATTTTCCAACTAACTCAAATGGTTTATGAAAGGTTCGAGTTTCTACTCAAAGATAGACTTACGATCGGGGTATCATCAATTACGGATTCAAGAAGAAAGCATACCGAAAATGGCTTTTCGGACTCGTTATGGTCATTACGAGTTTCTCGTTATGCCTTTTGGTTTAACGAATGCACCAACGGTCTTCAAGGATTTAATGAATTGTGTGTGCAAGCCGAATCTCGACAAATTCATCACAGTGTTTATTGACGACATTTTGATATACTCTCGATCGACTGATGAACATGAGCAACATTTGAGAACCATTTAGGAGTTGTTAAAGACGGAGAAACTATACGCGAAATTTTCTAAGTGCGAATTTTGGATTCGCGAAGTACAATTTCTCGGGCATGTAGTGAACGAGAAGGGCATTCAAGTAGACCCGTCGAAGATTGAATCGATTAAGAATTGGGAAACGCCCAAGACTCCTACTAAAGTGCGACAATTTTTGGGCTTAGCGGGATATTATCGGAGATTTATTGAGAATTTTTCAAAGATTGCTCAACCGCTAACTTCTCGTACACAGAAAGACAGGAAATTCGATTGGGGAGAGAAACAAGAAGCAGCATTTCAACTTCTTAAAGACAAGTTGTGCATTGCACCAATCTTATCATTACCCGACGGTACCGATGACTTTGTGGTATACTGTGATGCTTCGCATCAAGGTTTGGGTTGTGTACTCATTCAACGTGAAAAGGTTATCGCGTACGCGTCTCGCCAACTGAAAGTTCATGAGAAGAACTATACCACTCACGACCTAGAGTTAGGCACGGTGGTATTTGCTTTGAAAATTTGGCGGCATTACTTATATGGTACACAGTGCACTATTTTCACAGATCATAAAAGTCTACAACACATATTCAACCAAAAAGAATTAAATATGCGTCAGTGACGTTGGGTTGAATTATTGAACGATTATGATTGTGAAATTAAGTACCATCCGGGCAAGGCGAACGTTGTAGCAGACGCCTTGAGCCGCAAGGAATGAGTTAAAACACTGAGAGTGCGATCGCTAGAAATGACGATTCACACAGATCTTACCGCACGAATTCATAATGCACAACAAGAAGCGCTCAAGGAAGAGCATATTCTAGCAGAAACACTTCGAGGCATGGAAAAACAATTAGTGCCGAAAGAAGATGGAACTTTATACATTATGGGTCGAAATTGGGTTCCACTCTTTGGAGGCCTTCGAGATGTTATTTTTGAGGAAGCTCATAGGTCCAAGTACTCGATCCATCCTGGATCGGATAAAATGTACCAAGACTTGAAAGAGTATTATTGGTGGCCTAACCTCAAAGGTGATATCACGACTTATGTTGGAAAATGCTTGACCTGCTCAAAGGTCAAGGCTGAATATCAGAAACCCTTGGGCTTGTTATAACAACCCGAGATTCCCGTTTGGAAGTGGGAGCAAATATCGATGGACTTCATTACGAAGTTACCCAGGACCTCAAGAGGCCATGACATGATATGGGTAATCGTCGATAGATTGACAAAGTTCGCACACTTCTTACCTATTCGGGAGAAGGATAGTATTGAGAAACTAGCGGAACTCTATCTCAAAGAAATAGTGGCTAGTCATGGAGTGCCTATTTCAATCATTTCGGACCGAGACAGTCGTTTTGTTTCAAGAATTTGGAAATCATTTCAACAGGCCTTTGGATCTCATTTGAATCTAAGTACGGCCTTTCATCTACAAACTGACGGCCAGAGCGAACGGACAATCCAAACACTCGAAGATAAGCTTCGTGCAGGTGTTATGGATTTAGGCGGCAATTGGGATACTCATCTACCTTTAGTTGAGTTTTCCTACAATAACAGCTACCATACTGGTATACAAGCTGCACCGTTTGAAGCTCTTTATGGTCGAAAGTGTCGCTCTCCGCTATGTTGGGCGGAAACAGGCGATAGTCAATTAATTGGTCCGGAACTAGTCCAAGAGACTACGGATAAAAAAATTTCAGATCCGAGACCGTATCAAGGCGGCTTGCGATCGACAAAAGAGCTACACAGATAAAAGACGAAAACCATTATCTTTCGAGGTCGGAGATAAAGTCTTGTTGAAAGTCTCGCCTTGGAAAGGCGTAGCGAGGTTCGGTAAGCGTGGAAAGCTTAACCCACGTTACATTGGAAAGGCGTAGCGAGGTTCGGTAAGCGTGGAAAGCTTAACCCAGGTTCTCCTTGAAATCTTAGAAAAGATTGGCACTGTGGCCTACAAGTTGAAGTTACCAGATGAACTTAGCAGTGTGCACGACACGTTTCATGTGTCGAATCTTAAAAAGAGTCCAACACAAGAAACCGTTATCATTCCTGCGGATGAAATCACATTGACGACAAACTCCAATTCACCGAAGAACCGGTAGAGGTCACGGAGTGGAAGGTCCAGAAAACACGGAGAAGTGGTATCAAGCTAGTAAAGTTCGTTGGAACTCTCGACACAGACCCGAGTATACTTGGCAACGCAAAGACCAAATTAAAGCCAAGTATCCTCATCTGTTTAAGAAGACTCCTATAAATAATAAATAAGCTTGAATTTCGGGATGAAATTCTCAATAACAGGGGGAGAATGTGACAACTGCCACTTTCGGGTAATTTACGTACATTTAAAGCAACGATTTACATTATACAAATAGGTGTTTTGAATATTCGAACTGCATGATTACATGATATACATCTTAGAATAACTCATGGAGTATTCATTTATGATGCACATGATTCATTTTTATTGGTCACATTTGAAACAGTGTAAACAATGCATCGAAACAACTAAAGTAGTACCTAGTAAACTAGCGTGCTGACGAAAACTCAGAATCCGAATAAACCATATAAATGACATCTTTATGAATCAGACGAAAGTCCAACATCAAATATACATTAAACCCTATATGGGAATACAAGGGTTTGGTTTAATATATTACCAATATCCGGTAGCACTAAAAACTGCCCGAAAATCGCTAAAAGTTACCGTTTCAATAATTTTCCGCAAAATTCAGCATTAGTGTTTTTATTACAAGGTGCAAAAGTGTTGTTTAAACACAAATTAAGATACAAAGAAGCTAAAATAAAAATCATGATATATATATATATATGTTTGTTTATGTCGTGATCTAAGACTTGTTATTTGCATATTTGATCTTGTTATGAAGATTATGATATGAATAACTTGTTAGATAATGCTTTAAAAATATGATCTAACAAGTATACATGAATATGTTAAAGGGTTTTTGTTTAACTTAAAAGATAAATGGATGATCATAATTTATGGTGTAGTTAAATTATTTAAGGTTTTTATTTAAAAACAAGACTTTTACAAGATTATAAAAAAAATAAAGTAACATACACCATGAGATTTTTATAAAAGTTGTTAAAACGAGAAGTAAACTTGGTTTTTGAACTATTAAACATATGAAAGGATCATCCCAACCTACATGATTTTAAGATCATCTTGATGAGGTTATGTTATAAATCTCATGTCTATTGTTTATGAAAGTTATGAGTAAATTGATGTTGAATTTAAAAGAAAATGATATGTTTGATTAAACATGGTAAAGTTGAAAATACAAAGGTTATATGGCCAAATTTCCTTATAAATTATATGTTAACAAAACCATCATTTTTGGCTAAACCTTTACAAGATTAAAAAGATTTAAATAATGGTTTTTATAAAACAAAGTTAGTTATAAATATATATTTTGAGAAAATATATATTTGATTAATTCAACAACTTAAGTGCTATGTGTTACTTGATGTATTAGTTATATATATCAAAGATAGGAACTTGATTACAATGGTGATAATGAACACATGATACATAATAGTCAAAGTCTTACAAGATTTCATATAGATACGCCTTAAAAACGGGTTACGGACGATCCGAATAATCGGATACAAATTATGGTCAAATCGGACGACGGACGAACCTATGAACATATCTCCAATCCGAGGACTCACTACGACGTTTAGGCGATCTTTCGACGCGGACACCAAAATTACGTTACCATTAACAAAATTCGGACATTTTTAAACTTATAAAAACTATTATGTTTTTATTAACTAAAAAGTATAATTAGTGATTTTTATAACAATATTTTTTTAAAAATGAAAGACTTATACTTTCAAATGGGCTATTTTATACAAATGGGCTTACACTTCTTAATGGGCTTATCTTCATAATGGGCATAACATAAATACATGGGCTAAGCCCAATATCAAAAACTCATGGGCTAAGCCTAATACCAAACATATGGGCCAAGGCCCAATAACATTAGGCCCAACACTATTTAGGCCCATACTATTTAGGCCAACACTATTTAGGCCCAATACTATTTAGGCCCAACACTATTTAGGCCCATACTATTTAGGCCCAACACTATTTAGGCCAAACACTATTTAGGCCCAACACTATTTAGGCCCAATAACATGAATTCTTGGGCTAAGCAAATACAGTTATACAATTTACTTATACAAGACACGAAATCAAGAAGACAAGACCCGATGATACAACTCACAATACTATTTAGGCCCAACACTATTTAGGCCCAATAACATGAATTCTTAGGCTAAGCCCAATGACATATAATTGGTAAAAATTACTGTTATACAATTTATTTATACAAGACACGAAATCAAGAAGACAAGACCCGATGATACAACTCACAAGATACAAGATTACTTATATATATTTGGTGAAATATATATATATATAACCGTTTAACAATTCATTCATCTAATACAAAGTTCAACGAACAATAAAGACATACAAGTCTTACACATATTTAAGACACAAGGCTTGTACTCAAGTCATTTACAAAGACCGAAGTGTCTAACATATATAAGAACATTTGTAGGTCGCAACATTGTTCAAGACGACCACGTGTAAGATCACAAACACTTATCATTCACATACGCAATATTTTGAGTTCATGTCCCCTATTCATTTAAATGTTTTACAACTTTACAACTATCGGGGAAAATACATGTTCAACGTATGTTAAAGTTAGGGAATGAAACACCTTAGATCATGTGCGAATTAGGGTTATACATCTAAGCACCATTAATCTAGTTTGGACCTAGGTACAAGTGGTTAGATCTAATGGGTATTGGCGAGCCCCACTCTTGGTCGTGGACCCATACAGAAGAGTGCGTTTGTGTCCCAGTCGATAGTAGTCGACACGAAATCGTCTAGGTTTGGATTGCTTCCTAATTCGTCACACATATTAATGTCCTCGCGAAACATTAATGATCAACGATTTCATTGACGCTTTACATACTACATCATTACATACAGATACATTTTATACAACTCACATTTTATGGATACATTTTATACAACTCATATTTTACAGATACATATCATACAACTAAACTGCATGAACTCGCCAACTTTTGTTGATGTTTTCAAACTTAACATGTATTTCAGGGAATTAGTGGACCATGCAGACATTTCAGTCAAGGAAAGCAAGTATCAAGACTCCATGCCACCATTTGAAGGGTTTGCCCATTATATACCGCCTCTTTGCGGTGATATAGTGGTCAAAGCCTTGACATTTTAAGACTTACATTTTGATGTATAAAACGATGACAACTTATTTTCATTTGATGGTTTGTAACCAATACATTTAACTTATGTTGCGTTCTTTTGAAACAATTATGACAATGGCATTGGAGCTTGTTTTTATTCATTTAGTATGTTCACTTATATTGTTATGCAATGATAACCGATCAGATCACACCTCGCGCTTCCGCTATGAGCGGGTGTGACAAAGAGATCTTTCCTCAACTTCTTTTGCAGATCAGCATTTAGTGGTAAATTAGACATCTCTTTGCTTAAGTCTCTTGCATTGTCTTCCAATTTCTTGACTTTACTAAGCCCATGCTGCATTCGACTTGAGATGTTGTTATCACCTTGCCTTTTATCTTCATACTTAGCAGCATATTCAGCTTGCCTGACTTTGAGTTTCAGATACTAATCCATGTTCTTTGGAGGTCTGAAACCATGAAGGGATGGGAACTTTATTTTAGATGGATCATCCTCTGTATAGAATTGCCTCATTTCATCTTTCACTGCATGCAATTCCAGAGGATAATTTACTGCTAATGGGATGGTTCTTGAAGGATCTTGCCCTTCAAGTGTTTGTGGTTGAACAAGTGGGTTTGATGATGGTGATTGTGGAGGAATGAGTGGTTCAGGGTTGGTTTGAATGAAAGGTGAAGATGATAAAGGAGTAGGTGTAGTGATATCATCATCATTCACTTGAAACTTTCTTTTTCTTGTGTAAAATTTTTAGGAGAATGAGTTTTTGTTGGAGAGTTGGAAATAGGAATTGTGACAACTCGAATTTCCGACATTCTTTATTTGCATTTAATGCACGTTGACTTTGACTATATAGTTGTGATTGCATGGTTATGTGTGATTGTATAACATGTGTACTGTTTATAAAACTTAAACTGCTTAACATAGGAAAGAGCCCGACGAAACATAAGTGTGATTCGCCAAGTACATTTCGACGAAACTGATTCAGTTTCGCCAACAACCTTCTCGACGAAACAGGCTGTTTCGCCGAGCCCAGATCCGCCGAAGCCCATTACGGGCCCAGAACGTTAAATCGCAAATATTAACGTGAACCGAGTTCTATTTTCATATCTTTGGCAAACGTTGAAACCCTAGGACTCTCTCCCCATTGACGGCAGCTCTGTGTACCCTCGAACCCTTCCGAACGATTTAAATCCTTGTTCATTCGTCTCGAATCGGTTAGTGTGTGTTTGATAATCGATTCTATGTTTCTGTATTATATAGATTCTTGCTGGTGCATATGATTGATGTGTGTTACTGCTGTGATGAGAGTATGATGGTGATGATATAGATTTCGATATGTATGATATGATATAGTAGGATATAGAAATGATATGCGAAACTTGATACAATCGAATGCTCGGTTCTGAATGTCGTTTATATGGCCTGATTCTGATTACATTAGTATCTTGATAGGGATTGATGTGATGATGTTGTATGTTATTTGATATGCTATACACATAAACTAGGGTTTATGCTAGACGATGATTCTTGGATGGTTGAGTTATGATGATTCGTTATGCACATTGACCTTCATATGATTTCTGATTTTGATGGCGGCTGCTAGCATGATTAGGGTTTTGTGTATATTCGTAACTGCTGCATCTGATGTCTGCGAAACTGACCTCCGACGAAACAGAACTCTCGGCGAAACAGAAAGTGTTTCGCCAAGAGTAATCGACGAAATTAAATTCTGTTTCGCCAATTAAGACCACGACGAAACAGAACTTGTTTCGCCAACTTATGTGTTTCGTCAATATCTGTGTTTCGCCAACATGTGTGTTTCGCCGAATAGCTGATTTGTGCAGGAACTTGGGTTAATTCTGTTAAGCATTAACTGGAATATTTAACTGCTGTTAAGTGTAACCATCTTGTATATGATTGTGATTACGTGCTACATGTTTATACGTGAACAACTTGAACACAAACTGATTATGTATTCGTGCATACCTTAGGACGTGACTGATTAACCGTGAGCACATACTTAGCATACCGAGCGAAACAAGGTGAGTTCACACTCTTACCAAGGCATGGGATTCCCGGGGTTGGGAATGGGATTGAAGGAATGGATTTGTACTTACAATGTTACTAGACTATCTACCATCGTCCTCGGATGCGCAGGACACATACGTAAAACCTACGTATACTAGTACGCATCACTGTCCTCGGTTGTGAAGGGCACTTACGTAAAACCTACGTAAACTTATACTCATTACTGCCTCGGGTTGTGTCAGGCACTTACGTAAAACCTACGTAAACCCCCGCGTACCCCTGTCCTCGGTTGTGAAGGACACTTACGTAAAACCTACGTAAACTTAGTACGTACTACTGTTCTCGGTTGTGAAGAACACTTATGGTTACAAATAGTCTAGTGTATATGCAACATGGGAAGCCCCCACTAATAGAACATACTATCGGCCTAGTAGCGCCAAATGTTACGAAACAAACTTACTATTACGAACTTACTTACTGTGAACTCGCTCAACTAGTTGTTGATTCTCTGTTACATGCCTTGCAGGACCTTAGGTACTTTTGGAGCTTGCACGGGAGGCACGGTCGTTGTGGACTTGGATCGTGAATGTGTTGTTAAACATTATGACATTTTGTACTTAAACTTATGTTGGGTTTTTACTTTAAATGCTTCCGCTACACACTTGTTTATATTTGATTTTGGAAACACCTATCGTATTGATGAATGACTTTTACTATATACTTATGTTCAATATGATTGGTGGCTTGATCCTGGTCATGTCACGCCTCCAAGCGGTGGTACTCCGCGTGTGGATTTTGGGGGTGTGACAGATTGGTATCAGAGCCATTGGTTATAGTGAACTAGGTTTTAATAAGGGAAAACATTTTTATTAAAACCAGACTATAACCGAAACAGTGCTCAACGATCCACAACGACGCCTCGCTCCACGTGCAAGACTCAACATCCTAGGTAATATGGTACATGTCTTATTGCCTACTTGCTAGAATTGCATAGAACCTTGCTCAGGGTATGCTTAGATAAACGTAACACTATTGCATGAGAATACTTGTTTGCTCACTCTCTTCTGTCATCGCACTACTCGCGAACCTTTCTCACATATGTTATCTTTGCTATGAAGATCATGTCTGGACGTATTAACATGACCCAAGCCCAGTTGACGGCTCTCATTAACGAACAAGTTGCTGCGGCAGTTGCAGCCGCACAAGCAGGAGGTCAGCACGCTCAGCCACCTGTTTGCACCTTCAAAACTTTCATGGACTGTCGTCCTACTACTTTTAGTGGCACGGAAGGAGCGGTTGGACTCCTCCATTGGTTTGAAAAGCTCGAGTCAGTATTTGAAATGTGTGAATGCCCTGAGGCTCGCAGGGTGAAGTACGCCACTGGTACTCTGGAAGGCATTGCGCTGACTTGGTGGAATGCGCAGGTTCAGATGTTAGGGTTGGCTGTTGCTAATGCCACACCCTGGAACGGTTTCAAGGAATTGATCAAAGAGGAATACTGTAGCCGTGATGATATTCATAAGCTGGAGGTAGAGTTTTACCACTTGAAAATGACGGGGTCGGAAATTGAGGCGTACACCAGAAGATCGAACGAGTTGGCTATTCTGTGTCCTACTATGGTGGACCCTCCCATTAAGCGTATCGAACTGTATCTCAATGGTCTGGTGCCGGAGATTCAAAGCCACGTAACCTCAGCGAATCTTGGCACTATTCAACAGATCGTCAAGCTAGCTCATCGCCTCACTGATCAGGCGGTGGAACAGAACAGGCTGCCTAAACGTATCAGCGCTACTACCGTTACCACTCCAGCTACTCCTGCTACTCCCAGCGACAACAAGCGGAAATGGGAAGGGGATTCCAGTAGGGGTTCAGCTATTGTACAGTCTCAAGCACAGCAACAGCGCAAGACTAGTGATTATCAGAGCCCTAGTCAGCAATCTTCGGGCAGTCACAGGCAGGGTAGTTATCGAGGGAACCTCCCAAAGTGTAACAACTGTAACAGGCATCACAGTGGCCAGTGCAACAAGGGTCGTTGTCAGAGGTGCCTCAGGATGGGCCATGAGGCCAAGGATTGTAGGAGCCCACGGCCTGTAACTCAGAATCAGCAGCAGCAGCAAGCACCGCAGAATCAGCAACAGGGCAACAAAGGATGTTTTCAATGTGGTGCTGAAGGTCACTTCAAAAGACACTGCCCTAAGTTAAATCGAAACCAGAACAACAACAACAACAACAACAATCAGGGCAGTGGGAACAACAATGGGGGAAACAACAACAACAATGGTGCAAAGGGTCGTGTATTTGTGATTGGTCAGAGTGACGCAAGGAACGATCCTCATGTGGTTATGGGTAAGTTTCTTCTCGACGACTTTTATGTTACTGTACTATTTGATTCGGGTGCGGATACCAGTTATATGTCTCTGAAAGTTTGTCAAATGCTTAAACGTGCACCAACACTGTTGAACACCAAACATGTCGTAGAGTTAGCTAACGGTAAAAGTCTAGAAGCCACACACATAGTTCAGGGTTGTAATCTTATCCTCGCTGGTCAGACTTTCTCTATCGATCTCATTCCTATAACTCTGAGTAGTTTTGATGTCGTCATTGGTATGGATTGGTTATCCCAACAACAAGCAGAGATCCTATGCAAGGAGAAGATCATTCGTATTTCCCGTACTGGCAAAGAACCTCTCGAAGTTCAAGGCGACAAGAGTGGTGTTGTGAGTGGCATCATCTCCTTCTTGAAGGCTCAGAAGTGTATGCGAAAGGGGCACATAGCTATTTTAGCACTCGTTACTGATACATCGACGACAGAGAAAAAGATTGGGGGCATTCCTGTAGTACGCGACTTTCCTCAAGTGTTTCCTGAAGAGTTACCTGGGTTACCGCCCCATCGCTAGGTCGAATTTCAGATCGAGCTAGCTCCAGGAGCAGCACCTATAGCTCGAGCGCCTTACCGCTTAGCTCCAACTGAACTGGAAGAACTGTCTAAGCAATTGCAAGAACTCTTGGAAAAGGGTTTCATACGTCCTAGCTCTTCGCCCTGGGGAGCTCCAGTATTATTTGTGAAGAAGAAAGACGGTACCTTTCGTATGTGCATAGATTACCGCGAACTGAACAAGGTGACCGTGAAGAATCGTTATCCACTTCCACGCATCGACGACTTATTCGACCAGTTGCAAGGGTCGAGCTATTACTCGAAAATTGACCTAAGGTCAGGTTGCCATCAACTGAGAGTCCGAGATAAGGACGTCTCTAAAACAGCATTCAGAACTCGCTACGGTCATTACGAGTTTTTAGTCATGCCATTCGGGCTAACGAACGCGCCTGCGGTTTTTCATGGATCTTATGAACAGGGTGTGCAAACCCTATCTCGACAAGTTCGTCATTGTTTTCATCGACGACATCCTGATTTATCCAAAAAGTCAGGAGGAACACGAGCAGCACTTACGGCTTATTTTGGAACTTCTACGAACGGAACAGCTATACGCTAAGTTTTCTAAATGTGACTTCTGGCTTCGTGAAGTCCACTTCTTAGGCCACGTGGTAAACAGAGATGGGATCCATGTCGATCCATCCAAGGTAGATTCAATCAAGAATTGGCCTGCGCCTCGTACACCAACAGAAATACGCCAATTCTTAGGTTTGGCGGGTTACTACAGAAGGTTCATCAAAGACTTCTCAAAGATTGCTCAGCCGCTTACACTACTGACACAGAAAGGTGTTGTTTACCGATGGAGTAATGCACAGGAAACAACATTCCAACACTTAAAGGATAGACTCTGTAGCGCACCTATCCTCTCACTGCCTGAAGGCACGGACGATTTCGTAGTCTACTGCGACGCATCTATCCAAGGTCTTGGATGTGTATTGATGCAGAGGGATAAAGTTATTGCTTATGCTTCGCGCCAACTAAAGATTCACGAACGGAATTATACGACACACGACCTAGAGCTGGGAGCGGTTGTTTTTGCACTTAAGATATGGCGACACTATTTGTATGGTACCAAGTGCGCAATCTACACTGATCACAGAAGCCTCGAACATATCTTCAAACAGAAAGAGCTGAATATGCGACAGCGACGATGGGTCAAACTGTTAAATGACTACGAATGCTCGATCAGGTACCACCCAGGCAAAGCCAATGTTGTGGCTGACGCCCTCAGTCGAAAGGACACCGCGCCTAAGCGCGTGCGAGCTTTACAACTCACTATACAGTCTAGCCTTCCTTCTCAGATACGAAATGCTCAGGTAGAAGCATTGAAACCAGAAAATGTCAGGGCTGAAGCCCTACGTGGCTCAAGACAACGTTTAGAACAGAAGGAAGATGGTGCTTACTACGTCACAGGACGCATTTGGGTCCCACTGTACGGCAACCTACGCGAGCTTGTAATGGATGAAGCTCATAAGTCTCGCTACTCGGTACATCCAGGTTCGGATAAAATGTACCACGATATTAAGACTACATACTGGTGGCCTAGCATGAAGGCCCACATAGCCACATACGTTAGCAAATGCTTGACTTGTGCGAGAGTCAAGGCAGAATATCAGAAACCGTCAGGACCACTCCAACAACCTGAGATACCACAATGGAAATGGGAGCAAATTTCCATGGATTTTGTTACTGGCTTACCTAGATCTCAGCGCGGAAATGATACTATTTGGGTGATCGTAGATCGACTCACAAAGTCTGCTCACTTCTTGGCTATCAAAGAAACAGACAAGTTCTCTACCTTAGCAAACATCTACTTAAAAGAAGTGGTCTCGAGGCACGGAGTGCCCACCTCCATCATCTCTGATCGTGACGCACGTTTTACTTCAGAACTGTGGCAAGCAATGCATAAATCTTTTGGCTCTCGTTTAGACATGAGCACAGCTTATCACCCTCAGACAGATGGGCAGTCTGAGCGCACTATTCAAACTCTAGAAGACATGCTTCGGGCGTGCGTAATTGACTTTGGCAATGGTTGGGAGAAACATCTGCCACTCGTGGAATTTTCGTATAACAACAGCTACCACACCAGCATTAAAGCTGCACCATTCGAGGCATTGTACGGGCGTAAGTGCCGGTCACCTCTCTGTTGGGCAGAGGTGGGGGAAAGTCAAATCACAGGTCCAGAAATGGTAGTTGATACTACTGAAAAGATTGCACAAATACGACAACGCATGGCGGCAGCTCGTGACCGTCAGAAAGTATACGCTGATAAAGACAGGAAACTACTCGAATTCCAGGTTGGGGATCGAGCGCTACTTAAAGTTTCACCCTGGAAGGGTGTGGTTCGTTTTGGCAAACGCGGCAAACTAAATCCACGATATGTTGGACCTTTCGAGGTTATTGAGAAGATAGGCAAAGTGGCCTACAGACTGAACTTACCAGCTGAACTCAGTGCAGTTCACAATGTCTTTCACGTGTCGAATCTGAAGAAGTTTCTGTCAGATGAGACCCACGTAGTTCCTCTGAAGGAGCTCACTATCGACGAACAATTGCATTTCGTCGAGGAACCAGTTGAAATCACGGACCGGGATGTTAAGGTCCTCAAGAACACGAGAATCCCTCTTGTACGAGTTCGTTGGAACTCCCGCCGCGGCCCAGAGTTCACTTGGGAGCGTGAAGATCAAATGAAACTCAAATATCCCCAGTTATTCGGAAACCAAGCAACTACTACTGAGGCTGAAGCTACCAATACAGAATTTCGGGACGAAATTCCAAATCAACGGGGGGATAATGTGACACCCCAAGAAAACCAGTAATCTTCGCAAACCTGCTCGGGGAGCCGCGATACGATACAGGTAAACAACGTCATACTACTAGCTTCCTCAGTAACCGCATATTAAATTTCGGGACGAAATTTCTTTCAAGTTGGGGATAATGTGACAACTCGAATTTCTGACATTCTTTATTTGCATTTAATGCACGTTGACTTTGACTATATAGTTGTGATTGCATGGTTATGTGTGATTGTATAACATGTGTACTGTTTATAAAACTTAAACTGCTTAACATAGGAAAGAGCCCGACGAAACACAAGTGTGATTCGCCAAGTACATTTCGACGAAACTGATTCAGTTTCGCCAACAACCTTCTCGACGAAACAGGCTGTTTCGCCGAGCCCAGATCCGCCGAAGCCCATTACGGGCCCAGAACGTTAAATCGCAAATATTAACGTGAACCGACTTCTATTTTCATATCTTTGGCAAAAGTTGAAACCCTAGGACTCTCTCCCCATTGACGGCAGCTCTGTGTACCCTCGAACCCTTCCGAACGATTTAAATCCTTGTTCCTTCGTCTCGAATCGGTTAGTGTGTGTTTGATAATCGATTCTATGTTTCTGTATTATATAGATTCTTGCTGGTGCATATGATTGATGTGTGTTACTGCTGTGATGAGAGTATGATGGTGATGATATAGATTTCGATGTGTATGATATGATATAGTAGGATATAGAAATGATATGCGAAACTTGATACAATCGAATGCTCGGTTCTGAATGTCGTTTATATGGCCTGATTCTGATTACATTAGTATCTTGATAGGGATTGATGTGATGATGTTGTATGTTATTTGATATGCTATACACATAAACTAGGGTTTATGCTAGACGATGATTCTTGGATGGTTGAGTTATGATGATTCGTTATGCACATTGACCTTCATATGATTTCTGATTTTGATGGCGGCTGCTAGCATGATTAGGGTTTTGTGTATATTCGTAACTGCTGCATCTGATGTCTGCGAAACTGACCTCCGACGAAACAGAACTCTCGGCGAAACAGAAAGTGTTTCGCCAAGAGTAATCGACGAAATTAAATTATGTTTCGCCAATTAAGACCACGACGAAACAGAACTTGTTTCGCCAACTTATGTGTTTCGTCAATATCTGTGTTTCGCCAACATGTGTGTTTCGCCGAATAGCTGATTTGTGCAGGAACTTGGGTTAATTCTGTTAAGCATTAACTGGAATATTTAACTGCTGTTAAGTGTAACCATCTTGTATATGATTGTGATTACGTGCTACATGTTTATACGTGAACAACTTGAACACAAACTGATTATGTATTCGTGCATACCTTAGGACGTGACTGATTAACCGTGAGCACATACTTAGCATACCGAGCGAAACAAGGTGAGTTCACACTCTTACCAAGGCATGGGATTCCCGGGGTTGGGAATGGGATTGAAGGAATGGATTTGTACTTACAATGTTACTAGACTATCTACCATCGTCCTCGGATGCGCAGGACACATACGTAAAACCTACGTATACTAGTACGCATCACTGTCCTCGGTTGTGAAGGGCACTTACGTAAAACCTACGTAAACTTATACTCATTACTGCCTCGGGTTGTGTCAGGCACTTACGTAAAACCTACGTAAACCCCCGCGTACCCCTGTCCTCGGTTGTGAAGGACACTTACGTAAAACCTACATAAACTTAGTACGTACTACTGTTCTCGGTTCTGAAGAACACTTATGGTTACAAATAGTCTAGTGTATATGCAACATGGGAAGCCCCCACTAATAGAACATACTATCGGCCTAGTAGCGCCAAATGTTACGAAACAAACTTACTATTACGAACTTACTTACTGTGAACTCGCTCAACTAGTTGTTGATTCTCTGTTACATGCCTTGCAGGACCTTAGGTACTTTTGGAGCTTGCACGGGAGGCACGGTCGTTGTGGACTTGGATCGTGAATGTGTTGTTAAACATTATGACATTTTGTACTTAAACTTATGTTGGGTTTTTACTTTAAATGCTTCCGCTACACACTTGTTTATATTTGATTTTGGAAACACCTATCGTATTGATGAATGACTTTTACTATATACTTATGTTCAATATGATTGGTGGCTTGATCCTGGTCATGTCACGCCTCCAAGCGGTGGTACTCCGCGTGTGGATTTTGGGGGTGTGACAGGAATGAATATGGCTTGAGAAGGAATTTGGAAGGTGGTAGATGGCCAACTAACAACTGTTGAAACAACTGGTGTTTCAACCGCTGTTGTCATAACAACTGTTGAACTGTCAACATTTGTTGCAGTGTTGGATGGTATTGGTGAGGATGGTTTTATTTTCTGCTTTTTGGCAGGTTGTTTTTGTGGTGGTGGTTTTGGTGTAGCAATGGATGGCCTTTTAGTACCAGTAGTGGTTTGGTTTGTAGGTGTTTGTTTTTGTGGTTTTGGTATTGAGAATGTGGCAAGAGGTGGTTTATTGTGTTTGAAAGATTTCTTCCTGTTGGAAGTGCCAAGATCCTTTGTTTTGATTTCCCACTCCTTCATTGCCTTTTGTTCCTTTCTCCACTCCCTTTCATTTGTTTCATTTTGATTTTGAATAGCCTTTTTGTTTGCTTCCATTTCATCTGCTTGAATGTTTAGGGTTTCATCAATTCCCTTTTTTCTTTTCTTTTGCAGATGTTTCATCGGTGGTTGCAGAAGACTTCTTCTCAGGGTTTGGCTTTTGAGTTGGGTTTTACCTTGGAGTAGGTCTGCCAAACTTCTTCATATCATGTTTCTCCCCCTTTTTTGCATCATCTTGATCATCATCATCTTTGTAGATAGGTGCAGGGGTAGTGCCAGTCATTTTTGTCAAGGCTTCTTTGATAGCCTTGATTTTAGCCTGAGTATCTTTGTACTGTGCATTAACCATGTTTCTAATCAGGGCCATTTGATTATTGTGTTGAATTTCTTCAAGTTCCCTTTGAGCAGTGATAATAGGCTGAGCTGCATTCCAAAGCTCTTGGGAGTATTGTTGTGGTGTTGGCTGCCTTTTGGAGGCTTGAACCAAAAATTGAATGGATTCATTCATTTGTGCGATAGTGGTTTCCATGGTATAGAGTCTCTCCGTCAAATCTTGGTATTTTAAACCATCACCCAAATGAATGGGATCATCTGATTTCCTACCAGTGGTAGTTATATCAGTTGTTGGACCAGGAGGAGTCTCTAATGGTTCATCAACTGATGCCCCTTTTTCTTAGTACTGGGGACTTCCCTCTGAAGTGGTTACCTTAGTAATCACACCAGTGGTTAACTTGAACACACCAGTGGATACCTTGATAGCATCAGCAGTGGTTGCCTTCAAGGGAGTCTTACTTATGAAACTACTGTCCAGATGTAGATCAGTGGATCCAACATCTGTAGTAGCTGCTCCACTTGAACTACCAACAGGAATTTCATGAAACTCCAGTGGTGTAACCTCCTCAGCTATTTGGGGGTTAGCCAATTGAATTGGTTCAGACACAGCCAATGTAGAAGTTGTACTCTCAGTATTGTGTTGGTGAGAGGGGCTGCTTTGGGTCTGAATTTCAATGGCATCAACAGAGGTATAATGGATGGTGGAATTTGAGATGAGGGGATAGGTGTTGAAAGAGAGTTTGCCCAGGGAGAAGGGTTGTTAAGCATATTCTCAAGTGAGGATAATACTTCATGATGAGGTGTCCCTGTGCTTACAACATGTTCCTTTTGTGAGGAAGCATAAGGAGTTGAGGCTTTGGGTGGAGATCTTTACATCTGTTGTGAGGAAGTAGCAACAGTGGTTGTTGGTGACATTTGTGTTGTCACTGGATTAACTTCTGGGATCTCATCTTCTAGAAGACCCTTTTTGGTGGGTTTGGTGGGCTTTGTGGATTTTTTATTAATCTTTTTGGGAATTTATGGTCTGGGTTGCACAGCAGTGGTTGTGTTGCTGTGGTCACCAAGAGCAGTGGGCTCAGCAGCTGAAGTCTGAGGAGCAGATGTAGACTCATCTAAAGTTTGCTCAGACTCCCCTACTTGTGTTTTGGAACCTTTTGACTCAGACAAACGAGTAAAAGTTTCAGCAGACCGACTGTTTATTTGAAAAGGTGCACCTTGTACAAGTACTTGTGCATTTTCTTTTGGTATTTTCTGATGTAAGTAATAACTCAACAACCTTGGAAATAATAAGAAGGCCTGTGGCTTCTTTTCTTTTATGTTTTTCACATTTTTGACCAAACCATTGAAAATTTGTTGGGAGTAATTGAAATCAGTTTTAGACATGATAGCATACCCCAAGTATTGTTTTTCCAAAGGAATTTCATTAAAAGCAGTTGTTTTATTAGATACACAGGTGAGTAGGGTATGAAACAGGAATTTCATGGGAGGTGGAAATTCTCCCTTTTGCATGGTTGACTTTGTTAATTGTCCTGCATACCCTCTTTCGATCTAATCAGTTTGATACTCATCCTTAGGGAAAGAAGTTTTACCTGCTTGATCGTTCATCTGAAATACTTCTGAGATGGTCTGTGGTGTTATTGGGACCAGAATTCCACCTACTTCTGATGAGATTGCCCATGGCTTTTTATCCTGAATTTCAAGTTTAGTATGATTCCAGAAATCCCTTAGGGTATCTTGGTAGATGGGTGTATTGTAGGTCAACAAAGTTTTGTACTTTGATGATGAAAGGGTGTCGATGATGGAATGGAAATCTTTGTTTTTGCTTGTTTTCAAGTGTACAAAGGTAATTGTGTGGGTGTTTGATGATGAGAGCCATGGTGATTATGAGAAATCGTGAATGGAAGAGAAGAATATGAGATGGAAACCGCTTTGAAGAATTTTGAATTCGATACGGCAGTGAAAACTCTGTTTGGGGTTTTATCAGGGTTTTATGAGAGTGAAAAAGTGAATGCTGACGTGGCAGCGGTTTCAAAGATCAAACGGTTAACATCTGCCCACGTGACAACCTCTGATGGAAAAGTGGAAGATAATTGTTTGGGAACTACTGATGGACAATATCAGTGGTTGGCAGCAGTGAAAAGTGAGAGCAGTGTCTGATTTTAACTATTAGTGCATAGATAACAGTGGTTGAAGCACTGATGTTTGGTCAACAGTGGTCAACAGGAAATATGATAAAACAAAGGTTGTCTTTCAACAGTAGTAAATTCCAACAATCAGATGTTTGAACCAAACAGTGGATATGACAGACTTTTAAGGATTAATGAAAATTTTTCAATTTAACTATTTTTAAGGATGAATTTTTGATTTTCTTAAAACGTTTTAATGCTTTTTATTCATAGAAAAACAAGAGTTTGCTTGTTATTCCATGTTAAGCATGCCAATTCTAGAGATCAAGCTTACAAAGGTGGATGTGTCTAATGCTTTTGTTAGCACATCTGCCAGCTGATCCTTAGTTGGAACATGATGCAGAGAAATCAAACCTTTTTCATAGCAATCCCTCACAAAG
Organism: Helianthus tuberosus; assembly: GCA_030545235.1. Lineage (NCBI taxonomy): Eukaryota > Viridiplantae > Streptophyta > Magnoliopsida > Asterales > Asteraceae > Helianthus > Helianthus tuberosus. Next base: position 93,693,839 of record CM060413.1, read on the forward strand.
TGATGTCTGATGTCAATGTGCTTGGTGGTTGAATGAGAAACTGGATTTTTTGATGATATTTTCAGCTGCTTGACTATCTAACATGAGAGGTGTCTTTAAAGCAGTTATACCAAAATCCAGCAATTGATTTTGAAGCCACAACAGTTGGGATGTACAGCTTGCAGCAGCAATGTATTCTGCTTCAGCAGTGGATGTGGAAACAGCTGCTTGCTTTTTGCTTTGCCAAGACACTAAGCAATCACCTATAAATTGGCGCCCCCCTGATGTGGACTTCCTGGTTGTGTTGCATCCAGCAAAGTCACTGTCTGAAAAACCTGAAAGCTTAACATGCCCATTAGCAGGGTACCAGATACCAAGTGTGGGAGCACTTTTTATGTATCTGAATATCCTTTTTACAGCAATGAGGTTAGACTTCCTAGGGGCTGATTGGGATCATGCACAAACACATGTTGGCCTAGATTTAGTTAGGTACAATAAAGACCCAATCATGCTTATATATAAGGTTTGATAAACCAAATCATCATTTTCATCAGACATGACTATCTTGGTGGTTGCCATGGGTGTACTACAGGGCTTGCAATAATTCATCTCAAATTTTGTTAAAACTTCTTTTGCATATTTGCTTTGATGAATGAAAGTGCCATTTTGTAGTTGCTTAACTTAGAGACCAAGAAAGCACTGAAGTTCACCCATTGCACTCATCTCAAACTCAGTTGTCATGAGCTTTCTGAACTCTTCACACATATTATTACATGTGCTTCCAAAAATGATGCCATCCACAAAAATTTGGACAATCATCAAATCTTTTCCTCTCCATTTTAAAAACAATGTTTTGTCAATTTTACCTCTTGTGAAACCAATAGAAATTAGAAAAGTGGAAAGAGTTTCATACCAGGCCCTTGGTACTTGTTTCAGGCCATACAAAGCTTTGTTTAGCTTGTAGACATGATTTGGATTAAATGGATCCTCAAAACCAGGAGGTTGACAAACATATACCTCTTCTTGAATCTTACCATAGAGGAATGCATATTTGTTATCCATCTGAAACACCTTGATGTTGTGGTTGACAGCAAAGGCTAAGAACAGTCTGATAGCTTCCAATCTTGCTACAGGGGCAAAAGTTTCATCATAGTCAATGCCCTCTTCTTTTCTGAAGCCTGAACCACAAGCCTAGCTTTATTTTCTGACAACAATGCCCCTTTCATCAGTTTTGTTTTTGAAGACCCACTTTGTGCCAATAGGACTCACACCTTCTGGCAGTGGTACTAGTTCCCATACTTGTTGTCTCTTAAACTGTTGGGGCTCTTCTTGCATAGCTTCTACCCAACTATTGTCTTTTAGTGCCTCTTGGTACTTGACTGGTTGATGGAGTGATAGAAAGCCAGCAAAAAGACAAATGTTTTGGGATTGACTTCTGGTGAGAACCCCTTCATTGATGTTGCCAATGATTTGATCTGGTGGATGAGACTTCAGGAAGATTAGATCTCCCTTGTATGGAACAATGGCGTTAAAGGGTGAAGGCTGCAGATGTGAATCATCTGAGCTAATAACTGTTGGTGACTTTGATAATCCAACAACTGTTTGAAATGGAGGTGGAGGGATAGGAGGAATGGGTGTGGAACAATGTTGATTTTTATTCACTGTTGGTATATTTTTATCAACAGTGGTTGAAGATGTGGTGGCAGAGGTTGAAGGGCTACTTTGATCAACAACTATTGATGCAGTAGTGGTTGAGCTTTCACAGCTGTTTTGAACATCTGCTATTCTTGTGGTGGATGTGAATTTGTGTTGTGGAATTACAACTTCATATCCATAATTTTGTGATGGAGATTGTGGTGTACCTGCAGGGTTAGTCTTGACAGACACATCTTCAAAATTAAACTTATCAAGATCAAACAATTCAGCAGGATTTGCTGTGATTTTCAGTGATGAAAGTTCATTGAACTTTACATTTGTCACACCCTGTCTTTTGTGGAAGCGTGATTATGTGTGACTTGCTTAATATCATTGCATTCAATCATAACAACAACTATATGATAAAAACCATAGATGGTCATCCATTAATTAAGTTTAAAAACATCACAAACATCATTGTTTAAACATAGACTTCAAATTCAAACTTTATAAACCATACGAATTGTTTAGAGTTCCAGAAGGACTCATCAAAAGACTCTAAATAAAATCAGGCTTTGGAAGATGTGGCTCGTCAAGTGGTGAAGAAGTAAAATGAGCAGAAGGTGCAGACTGAGGCATGTGAGGGAAAGCTGCTGATACGTGAGGGTCATAGCTAGGATACTGGCTAGAAGTGCCCTCCCCTGGACGGGGTGCGGGTATATCCTACTAGAAAACAATAGGCAGGTCGACACGGTGCACATCTGACTCCAGTGGGTGAAAAGGAGCAACATCAACAGGTGCAGGTGCAAGTGGAGGAGTGACTGGCACAATAACAGGAGGGTCAACGGGTGAAGGAACTAGATCGGGTATGACGGGTGCAATATCAGGTATGCCAAATGGAACAGGGTCATGGTCAGGCAAAGGCTCAAGTGCAGGTATTGGCTCAGGATCAGCGGGTGCATCAACAGGAATAAAATCAAGCTCAAGATCAGGCTCAAAGTCATGTGGTGCAACTGACATGGTTGTATCATCATCAGTATCAGTGGCGTATTGTCGCAAACCAACTGCCTGTAAGGCGGAAGATGTCACAGACGCAAAAGAATCTGAGACAGAGTGTAAGCTAGAATCAGAAGAAATCTCGATAACAGGAATCCCCAGAAGTGGAATATCAACAACGTCCTCATCGAGCTCTCCATCACCATGAGCATCATCAGGGGGACCATCAACAAACAAATCAAAATCATCGTCAAAAAGATCGTCGAATTGCCAATCCTCAGGAGGAATGACCATGAGGGGAAAGGGAGCAAGGATCGGTGCCACGACATGCTCACCATCGGGGTGCCCGATGATAAGATGATCGTGAAATGGAATGGGAATAACGAACGGATCCTCATCTGGGATACCATCAGCGAGCGGTAAATCATCTCCGAAATCGGGCAGCGCAAATGGCTGAAAATCGTCATCGTCGTCGGACATCATCTCCGGGTCACTCTCTGTATCGGAAGTAAAGATCTCTGGCACAGGGATAATCTCATCGTCAGAAACAACAGCCATAGGATCATCGGTATCTGACAATCCACTCTCGGATGACGACATGGTATCTGTAACATAACAATCACCACATATGCACACATATATTAACTACTAACATTAAGCATGTAATCAATGTCAAGGTAATCATGTAATCATGTATCCTTCCTAGTCTCCCAGACTAAACCACCCAGTCTCCCAGACTAAACCTCCTAGTCTCCAAGACTAAACCTCCCAGTCTCTCAGACTGTACCACCCAATCTCTCAGACTGAACATAACCCTTGAAATGTGTTTCGTGTCTTTTTGTTTGTAAAAATGTTAGTTTTCCTAGATCTGGGCGTTTCGTGTATGCAATGAAAACATGTCGTGAAAATATTTTCGTGAGAGCCCTAATGATTGTAGTCTAGACTCGAGAAAGAATCCTAGTTCGCTACAATCGAAGCTCTGATACCAAACTGTCACACCCTGTCTTTTGCGGAAGCGTGATTATGTGTGACTTGCTTAATATCATTGCATTCAATCATAACAACAACTATATGATAAAAACCATAGATGGTCATCCATTAATTAAGTTTAAAAAAATCACAAACATCATTGTTTAAACATAGACTTCAAATTCAAACTTTACAAACCATACGAATTGTTTAGAGTTCTAGAAGGACTCATCAAAAGACTCTAAATAAAATCAGGCTTTGGAAGATGTGTCTCGTCCAGGAATAAGACACAGTAACTAAACCCTAAGACAACAGATGACATCCTTTATTCTTAACGCAACGTGAAACATCCAACGCCCGCCAGATCCACTATTAATTCCCTGAAATACATGTAGTTTTAAAAACATCAACAAAAGTTGAGCGAGTTCATGTGTTTGTTTGTGTGTATAAGTGAAACCTTGAAAACATTATATATATGTATGTGCTGTAAATCCCGGTATGAAAGCAAAAACAAGGAAACAGATCGATTAATGGTTTGCAAGGCCATTAACATGCATGCAACGGCGTATGACGGCTCAAACCTAGCAGATTATGTATCGGGCCTCCGACTGTAAGACATAGTCACCTCATGGGCCAAACCCCGGTCCACATGGGTGTGGGCTCGCTACACCCAAATAGATCTATCACTCACGCCCCTCGGTCCTAACACGAGGATTAATGGTCTTAGGAGTGCGCCTACCCATTGACATGATCTACTGTACTTTCCATAGCTAACCATACCAATTGTAATTGTTTGTAATCATTTTGCAACATGTACTTCACCCCCAAAGTTATAAAACAAAACAGTTTAAAGAAAAGGGGGACATGAACTCACAGTCTTGCGTCTTCAACCACCGTAACTCAAGCTCCTTCGGGTAAACACGACTACTTACAACGTACTATGATCTATTAGACGGGCGGGTCGTGCCTTGAGTTAGTATTAATGTCTTTGAGTTACGTTTCTTTTGTGTCTTCGATATTATTCCAAGTTATATAATTATTTGTTAAAATAATTAATATTTTAACTTAAATTATATTTATTTAATTTTGGAATAATTGTTAAAACAATTATTTTAACTTAATACTTCCCAAGTATTTATACTTGTATATCCTTCCCAAGGATAGGTGTATTTGTATTCGTATTCTTATACTTGTATATTTTTTCCATGTATTAGAGTCGTATTCCGGTGTGTATTTATACGTATGAGCATACGTATTTTTATCGTATTCATTAAGTATCCATATACTTAATTTCATATTAATTTTCCAGAATAATATCCTTAATAAAAGCCCACCGATATATATTTCCAAAATATATATTGTACTAAATATTATTTAGAAAAATTATATATAATTTTTCTTTTAGCAAAAATATTTGTATTTTCTCATAAGCTTCAAAAATAGTATATTTTCATGTCTAACTTGGATAATATATTTGTAAACTCATTTTTCTCCAAAAATGATATATTTCACATTTATCTGAGAAAATATATCTTTCACCCAAAAATATTGTATTTCATATTTGTGTAAGAAAATATATATTTCTTAAAAATAATACATGTGACAACCCGAGATTCCAAGACCATTCCTTTACGCGTCATCTGTTTTGCAGTCTCGTTTTACATTTCGTTGTACGTTGTACTACGTATATTATTCTAAAATGATTTCCAATTTAAGTTAGTATTTGATGAGTAATGATTGGACTTGTAAATAAAAATCCATATTAATCAAAGTGGTGTCCACGAAACTATTGCATGTGAGCTCGACGAAAGATGGCCCTTTTGAGGTTTCGTCGCACATTTGAGGGTTTTCGTCGGCCATTTGATGTTCATCGCCGGGATGGGCTCTCGGCCCATGTGAGACCCAACATTGATCTGTTTTATATTTGCTTATTCTACGCTAAACGCCAGTTATCAAACCCTAGTGCTCTCCATCTTCTTCATTCGACGGCTGTGTGTGATCGAAGCTTTCCCTCTTTCTGTTCGTGTATCATCTCCCTCTCATTCTTGGGCGAAACCTCAACACTTTTGGTTAGTATAAAATATTTCTTGATTGGTTTCGTGTGTACATGTTTAATGACATCGTTCTTATAAATCCGAACATACTGATGAGTATAGTCCTAGTAATGATCATGTGAACGATTGATTAACATGCATGTGATAGTCTTGATGATTGTTGATTATTGATAAAAGAATGTAGATAACCATATAAAATTCTAGGGAATTGATATGTATGATCGGTCCAATACAAGTGAAGGTACATGGCCTAATAAAAATTGCTAATCTTGAATTCAAAACTGGCGGCCTATGTGAACCTAGTCAAGTAAACATACCATGTGCCATTATTGATGAGATGATGTGCTGTTTGGGAAATTGTGATCTATGAAAATGGCGGCCCTATTCATGAACAATATGCATAATATTATTTTAGTGCACAACAACTATGAATGATAATGATGAATGAAACAGTTTAGTAGGGTTTCGCATGATCAGTAGGTTAGGAGGGTTAAGTTAACTACATGAACCATAGAAATTTGTTAAGTTATTAAGACCATCGTACCAACTCTTGATGATATTCATTAATGATTATGTTAATAAACATGTTAAGTGTGGACTAGGTTAACTTTTGTGTTGGATGATTATGATTATATTAATTAAACAATGATATCTGATGTTAATGATAATACGGTTAATGGTGCTCACTGCTAACAATGTTTAGTTATGAACAAGTGACATAAGTAGGCTTTTACATCTAACACCCTAACTGTTAAGCAATATTGCGAAACGTATATATGATTGGTGGACGTAATAGAGTCATGTAACTGCTGTGTGTATTCGGAAACTGTTACTTGAATGCATGCTACGAATATAAATGTAAACCTGTACATTGTGAACGCAAACTGATTATGTGTACGTGAACACATAGGCTTCGATTAACTAAGTGTGAACAAGTAATTAATCAAACCGAGCAAACCAAGGTGAGTTCACTGCTCTTTTCCAAGCATACATCCCGGGAAGGGATATCGGGTAACGTTTTCAGGGAAGAATGTCAGGTTAATGGGATGTTTGTTATTACTCAGTTTCTGTCATATAAGACCCCTTACATCTACCGATTGTTGCCGGGAAGGCAACGAGGTATTTAGTTGATAGCGCTATTAGGTTTGGCACCCTCACACCAGGCCGGAATGGACGGGCGTGAACTATTTACCTTGACCACTTGACCAATGCTTTGATAGAGGCATTGGGGTTTGGGCAAACACATCTAGTAGCCACATACGGTAATTGAGTTAATAACATCATCAAAACATAACGTTGAACTGTTTTAAACACACATCTGGTAATTAAACGCGTTAACAAAACTTTGAACTCACCAGCGTCGTCTGACACACTTTTCTGCATGCTTGCAGGTCATTAGATTTCTAATTATGGACTTGCTATCTAGGAGCACTGGAGTGGTCATGGATCGAGACTCTTGGATAAGTGCTTTGTTAATCATGAACACATATTCTGAAACAACTGGAATGCTATTTACTTTATGCTTCCGCTGAATACTTACTTTTGTTTAACTCAGGATTTGGATTTTCATTTTGAAATATATGGAATGTTTTATTAAAAACTATGCGTAGTTCAATGTGATTGGTGGCTTGGATCCTGGTACGTCACACGCCCCGCGGTGATTCCGCGTGTGGTATTTTGGGGGTGTGACAGTTTGGTATCAGAGCCACTGGTTATAGTGAACTAGGTTTTAAAACATTTTATAAAACTAGTCTATAACCGAACAACTTCGAAAATCGACCATGACACTCAGCTCCGGATTGCAAGGTTCGTCTTCTGTTTACTTTATGCAATACTTGTTTAGTAGTCACACACTCATAGTTGCATGAAACAACATATTAGATACTATGGTGACTTGATAGCATGACACTACTATTCGACTCTTGTGATTCGTAATCCTGTAACACTTTCTGTTTTGCTATTCGAATGCGGGGGAAACTTTTAACGCAAGTTAAGAGGCACTGAGATGAGTATCCGTGGATTATTCTCGTTTGTTCATTTTCGTTCTGAAGAATATCCATTGAGAGAAATGAATATCCGTGGATTATTCCTGCATTCCCGTTTCTGACAAAGGACCCGTTGAGGAAGAATGAATCATCCATTCATTTTCACTTCTGAAGAATATCCGTTGAGGGAAATGTATATCCGTTTAGATAAAAATCCTTTTGTTTTCCATTTCCGAAGAACCCGTTGAAGAAAATGACTCCGTTCGTTCATTTTTGCTTCTGAAAAATATCCGTTGAGGAAAATAACAAAATTATGCTTTACATATCTTTGATGGCTATTTAACACAAAGTCACAGACAGACTTCTACGAATAAATTTCGGGACGAAATTTCCTTAAGTATGGGAGACTGTGACACCTGTGTCACTGCGACCATCAAACAAATACCAAACCAATGAAATATTGTATTTCATACTTTGGACTTGTATAAATATGTGTATCTTTTGCACATATCAACTCTTGTTCGATTTCAGGCTCTAAATCGCTTTCTGGAAGGTTATACGCGCACTGATGCATAAATATAACCAGTTTAATGCAACAAACACTCCGGAATAGTGAAATAGGCTTAACATACCTTAAATAACCTTTACATAACTTAGAAATAAGTTTTGAAGGCTTTGGTATGGCAAAATCAAGTTAAATCGCTTACAGGAACTAAACTTGACAAACTGCGAAAGTATGCCAATTTGAACTGTAACAGATATTCCGGAACATGACCACAAGTTAAACATACCATAAATATCCTTTACATAGCTTAGAAATAGGCTTTGAGGGGTTCGGTGTGCTAAAATAAACTTTTGGGTCATTCAGGGACTAAAAGTGTCAAAAAGTGCACAAGTTTGCACTTTCGCGTATAACTTACGTTCTGAATACATCTGGACATCCAAAAATTTATGTAAGCACTAAAATATTTTACTTTAGTGTTTGGCTAGAGAAAAATCCATTCGTCGCGTCATTTGGATCGTTTTTCGCGCTTATGCCCATTCCGTCGTAATTAAGCGAACATCGCGATCATACGACCAAACGAACCAACATCCGACATGTTTTTGAACATGTTTCATGTCCACAATGTTTAGGCATCATTTTAGGGCCTTAAAGTTGGCTTTACGGGCCTTAGAAGTGTCGGAAATGGCCTTAAACACCAACAGGGACTGAAACTGTCATTTTGCAAAGTTGTTGTCTGATCAGGACCTTCAGGCGGCCCGCGTAAAACCAGGCCTATCCTTTACGCGGCCCGCGTCAGTGTCCCAGATCAGATAAGATCGATTACTCAGCAGATTACAGTTGTTAAACTCACAACCACACACCCACACTTGCCCTTTCAGTCCATGAGGAGCCATTTTTAGTTACCACAACTTTCCAACAAGTGTACGCACGAGATTCAATCACGTTTTCCAAGAAACGATCCAAACAGTTCGGGAAATACTATAAATACCCCACCCCCATTTGCTTCAAACCCACTAGAATCTGATCTAATGTGCTCTAAGTTGAAACCTTTGTTTCATACCTGAGCTATTTTGATCTAGATTAGCATTCGGGGACCCTTTGTAAGTGTTCCTTCGTTCTTTTGTTGCTTTTCGAGTCCGAAAGTCAAACTTTGTTTGACTTTCTGCATTGACCAGTTTATGGTCAATGCGAAGTTCGTTTGAACTTCGCAACGTGATTGTAATCACGATGGTTATAGTCCCTTGTGACTATGCCTACTGATTACCACGTTGTCTAGGGTCGTAAGGGTAAGCGATCTAATAAATCGCTTATACCTTCGAACCCGACCCATTTGGTCGATCATTAGGATCCGACCAAACACATTAGGTGACCATAGCATATAGGGAATAACCTTCCGAGGTTATACCTTATGGTCGCTTCGTTTAAGTAGTTGTATGATAGGTAGTTTATATGCCTTAGGTAAATTACCAAAATACCCCTTTGATGCCAAAATTCATTTTAAACATATGTAACACAACTTTTGACATCTAAACTGATTTGACAACAATATTAGACATGTTAAGGCATATGTTACTTGTCATAGGACTAGTTAGGCGGTCCGAACGCGTTTCACGCGAACAACGCGTTAAAGTAGCATAAGCTACCTAAACGGGTCGTAATGGGTCGTAAGCACTTATGTTAGGTTTCATTTAGTATGTAGGCTTTGTTAAACCATATTACACGAGTCTCCATACTCGTTTGGTTTACGAACCCTCATTCTATCCGATCCTCCGATATAGGTCCGGTATATTAACATAGTTACCTATATTAGGTGCCGTTTGATTTCCGAGATCTCTAGCATTTCTTGGTGGTTATCTTAGGACTTCTGAGCAATCTCAAGTGAGTACATAGACCCCTCTTTTACTGTTTTCCAAACTGTTTTGGGGTGAAACACATGTGCCTACTTGTTACTTTCGTGCTTTCCTGTTTTCACATCATATACTTGTTATGTTCATTAGTACACTATTAGTACATGATTTACATTACATTTCTGCTATGTATGTTGACTGATAGCATGCTAGCACATTGATTTACATGACTTTTCTGCTTTGTATGTTAACTTAGCATACTTAGTACATCACTTTACATTACATTTCATGCTATGTATGTCCATTGTGTGCATACTTAGTACATTGATTTACATTACATTTCATGCTATGTATGTCCATGGTGTACATACTTAGTACACTGTTTTACATTACTTTTCATGCTATGTATGTCCATTGTGTGCATACTTAGTACATTGTTCTACATTACATTTTTGTTGCATATGCTCATCTGGCATATGAACACATTATACTACATTTTGAACCGTTGTAACCATTTGACTATGTGAACCGTCGTAACCCTTTGATTATATGAACCGTTTGTAACTATTGAACCGTGTGAACCAGTTGTATCTGTTGACATGATTTACATTTGACAATAGACATTTGACTATACATAAACATTTCTACAATTGTTAAACATCTCATCTTGATGGTTTGGTTTGAGTAAGTGATTTAAGTAACGAGGCGTATGTAATATGATACAAGCACGGTGGATACGCCGCTGGTACTTCCTATATATAAGTGTTTGTATGGTATTACATATCGTAGAGTTATTTGAATCATTTCAGTTTGAGACATATAACATTTTATACAAATAACATACTTTTCACAAGACATTGTTTTACAAACAACTTATCTTATACAAACTCATTTTACATGGTTATTCATTTAACCATACATTATTGTCTTATTTATACATATCATCTGATCTTATCGTTTTTCAAATGATTTACAAGACAAAGCAAATTACCAGGTTCATGACTAAACATTTTCTCAAACATAAGTCATGAATTCTGTTTTCACAAAACCTATGTATCTCACAAGCATTTTTATGCTGACGTACCTATTTTCACATGTGTTTTCAGGAGATGATGCATAGGACTTATCAAGACATACTTAGGAGGACCTGTGCCTTAGTGACTTAAAACGAGACAAGAACTAGTTAAATTTTGTTATATACTCTTTGTTTCTTGTTTAAAACAATGTAACTCTCTTGTTTGATTAATAAAACAAAACTTTAATTGCCATGGATTTGAAACAATTATTTCTGTTACAACACTCCCCGACGTTTCCGCCACGTTTTGTATGTTCCACGTGGTCGGGGTGTGACAGAAAAGTTGGTATCAGAGCCAATGGTTATAGGGAATTAGGTTATTAGTAATGCTTTGACCTAGTCTATAACCTTCTTAGGACCCTAACGCGAGTTTACTTGCGTTTAGTCATAAAACAATACCGTCACCTATCCTTAGGCGACGACCACAACAAGAACATAAATTTCAAAACCGCTTTGAAAACTACTCATCTGTTCTAGGATGATTGATTACTAGGTTTTGAACCCTCTGTTATAAGCTTTTGAACCCCTTTTAATTTTCAAAACTCTCGTCAAAGTTTTGGGTCCTAAATAGTGTGAACATGTACAAACTAGAAGAGTGAATGCTTGTACCCTGAGTTTTCTGTCTAAGGCTAGAGTGTTCGTACAAATCCACATAATCGGACCAGTCACTCTTACCTGGGAACTCTTGGGGTGAGTGTCCACTTATAGGCGAGCATGTCTTCGTAATACACTATGAGGATCTATTTGCTTTGATTCAGCCTTTGTGTTGTTTGTTTGCTTCGTGGTTCAAACAAATGACCCTCAACCAAGATTATGGTCGGTAATTGTAACATCCTATTCTTACCCAATGCCATTTCATTTGTTTTCTTTCTTGTTTCTCTTTTAGAATGCCTCCTCGACGCGAACACCAGATAGCGACTGCCGAACTGGCAGAAATCATTGCGCGGCAAATGGCTGCTCAATTCCCAAACCTCTTTGCTCAATGGAACCAAGCCAACAACAACAACAATGGTCCATGCAATTTCAAGAGTTTTAACTCGGCTAAACCACTCAAGTTTAGTGGTTCTGAGGGAGCGACTGGGCTACTTCAATGGTTTGAGAGCATTGAGAATACCTTCCGCTACGTGCAGTGTCCTGAAAATCGCAAGGTCGAGTTTTCTTCGAGTGTGATCCAGAAGAGGGCCCTTACGTGGTGGAACGGGGTTATGAGAGATCGTGGTGCAGAAGTTGCTCTAGCACAGACATGGGCCGAACTTAGGGCTCTCATGATGAAGGAGTTTTGTCCTCGTCACGAGATCAGGGCCTTGGAAAGGGAATTCGACAATTTGAAGGAAGATAGCGGTGAGCATCGAGCCTACACGGACCGTTATGAGGAGTTAAGTCTGTTATGCCCAAACATGGTCACGCCTTTGGATAAGGCAATCGAAAAGTACATTGATGGCCTCCCCGACTCAATACAAGACATTGTGACTGGTAGCAACCCTACTACTGTTAGGCAGGCCATTGAGCTATCTGCAACCTTGACTGAATCAAAGACCAGGAAAGGTAAACTTTTCCGAAAAGGTGACAAGAAACCGGTCGAAGAATCGAACCCAATCGAGGAATCAAAGACCATGGAAGAACAGACTGGATCCTCTAAGAAGTCAAAGAAGCGAAAGGCTTCTTAGAACTTCGCCGTGGTCGCTCACAATGATCAAGCCGTCCCCAACCAACCAGCTCAACCCCCTGCCAGGAAACCCTACAACGAAGCTGCACCCTTGTGCAACCAATGTGGCCTACATCATCATGCTGGTGTGAAGTGCCGCACATGCCAAGTTTGCGGACTTATAGGTCATACAGCGAGGGTTTGCCCAACAGCAGCTGCACCAAATCAAGTTAACAACAATCCTGCTCAAGCTCGTTTTCCACCGGGGTCTTGCTACAACTGTGGCGAGATGGGCCATTTTCGTAGGAATTGCCCCAAAGCTTGCTAATGCAAATCCAGTGCAGGGATGAGTATTTGACCGACAGAAGATAACGCTGTTTAGAAAATAATCGAGCCTTGTGTATTATTTTCTTTTGTTATCACGATCTATGAAACAGTTGTTGTTATTGTTGTTATAAATAAATCTTTCATTTACATTTTAATATGTTTATGTGGTTGCATGTATAAACATATCCTCTACAATACCAACAATCAAGGAACCATATTCCTTGAAGAACAGACTACCCCCAAATTTCTTCCATTGTATGATCTCTTGCGTTTTCCACGAAAATCCTAAGTACCCGTTTCTTCCAAGAGAAACGAAGTACGAGGTGCCAAATTAATAGCAATCAATAACAAGATAATAACAATTAAACAATTATGTGATTATGTGATTATGTGTTCCCTTTTATGTGTCATGTGATCCAAATTATGTTATCCAAATCCTCGTAGAATCTTACATATCCTTGTACAAGAGATTCATAGTAGGATACCCAAAGGTACTACCTAAAATCCTTAATGGACTTCTACGCTGTAGTTAAGTCCCTTGGATTATAAAGTACTACTTCATAATTAGACCCCTTTAGTGGTCTAGTTAAATTGATCGATCCAAAAATCTGGTTAGGAATATTATGTGATGATATAGATGAAAGGACTCCTTGGTGGCCTAATTAAGAAGATCCTCTGTCGATCTAATTAAAAGGACCCTATGGTAGGCTAGTCACCTCATCACAAGTTTGATATCCTTCCCCACAACATTACAAAACGAACTGTATGGACTGTGCAAGGAATTACGTAATTATGGATGCATACATAATTATGGAATTTAGTGCACAGAAATCACAGCAAGTTCTATCATGTATCTAAGTTAACCCAATTCATTTCCAATTCTGATGAAGCATCCGTTGAGGAATAATGAACTAGCTATTCATTTTTCACTTCTGAGGAATATCCGTTAAGGAAATGAATATCCGTTTATCCTTCATTTCCAACTCTGAGGAAGCAACCTTTTTCACTTCTGAGGAATATCCGTTAAGGAAATGAATATCCGTTTATCCTTCATTTCCAACTCTGAGGAAGCAACCGTTGAAAATGACTCCGTTAGTTCATTTTCATTTCTGAAGATTATCCGTTGAGGAAATGAATATCCGTTGTTAAATCTTTCATTTCCGTACCTGAGGAAGCAACCGTTGAAAATGACTCCGTTAGTTCATTTTCGTTTCTGAAGATTATTCGTTGAGGAAATGAATATCCGTTGTTAAATCTTTCATTTCCGTACCTGAGGAAGCAACCGTTGAAAATGACTCCGTTAGTTCATTTTCGTTTCTGAAGACTATCCGTTGAGGAAATGAATATCCGTTGTTAAATCTTTCATTTCCGTACCTGAGGAAGCAACCGTTTAAAATGACTCCGTTAGTTCATTTTCGTTTCTGAAGATTATCCGTTGAGGAAATGAATATCCGTTGATTATTCCTTCATTTCAAATTCTGAAGAATAACCGTTGAGGAAAATGACCCCGTTTGTTCATTTTCGTTCTGAAGAATATCCATTGAGAGAAATGAATATCCGTGGATTATTCCTGCATTCCCGTTTCTGACGAAGGACCCGTTGAGGAAGAATGAATCATCCATTCGTTTTCACTTCCGAAGAATATCCGTTGAGGGAAATGTATATCCGTTTAGTTAAAAATCCTTTATTTTCCATTTCCGAAGAACCCGTTGAAGAAAATGACTCCGTTCGTTCATTTTTGCTTCTGAAAAATATCCGTTGAGGAAAATAACAAAATTATGCTTTACATATCTTTGATGGCTATTTAACACAAAGTCACAGACAGACTTCTACGAATAAATTTCGGGACGAAATTTCCTTAAGTAGGGGTGTCACACCCCGACCACGTGTAACATACAAAACGTGGCGGAAAACGTCGGGGAGTGTCGCGACAGAATTAATTGTTTCATAACCATGGCATACAAAGTTGTATTTTATTTATTAAACAAGGGTGTTACATTGTTTCAAACAGGAAATTAAAGAGTTCAGAACATAATTAAACATAGTCTATCTTCTTTTAAAGTCTCTAAGGCACAGGTCCGCCCTAGTATCATGATCAACATCCTATGGAAAAGCACCTGAAAACACATGTGAAAATAGGTACGTCAGCATAAAAATGCCTGTGAGATACATAGGTTTTGTGAAAATAGGATTCATGACTTATGTTTGAGAAAAATGTTTAGTCATGAACCTAGTAATTTGCTTTGTCATGTATATCATTTGAAAACAATGAGATTAGATGATATGTATAAGTAAATGTCAGGTTAAATAAATAACCATGTAAAAATGTGTTTGTATAAGATAAGTTGTTTGTAAATCAATGTCTTGTGAAAAGTATGTTATTCGTATGAAATGTTCTATGTCTCAAACTGAAATGATTCAAATAACGTTACGCCATGTAATACCATACAAACACTTATATATAGGAAGTACCAGCGGCGTATCCACCATGCTTGTATCATATTACACACGCATCGTTAACTTAATCACTTAATCAAACCAAACCAACCAATGTAAGAAGTCTATGTTTAAACCAATTGTCAAAAATGTTTGTGTCGAATGTAAATCATGTCAAAATGTCTATGTCAAATATCCATGTCCAATGTCTATGTCAAATATCCATGTCAAATGTCTATGTCAAATATCCATGTCAAATGTCTATGTCAAATATCCATGTCAAATGTCTATGTCAAAATGTCATGTATGGCAAGTGAAATGTCTCAACTAAACCATATGCACAAAAACAAGGTATTGAAGTAAAACTTGGTTTAAATCAAAGCTATGTTTTGTGTAAATGCATGCAACTATTTAATATGAACATCTATGCGGTATTGTAAAAATGCATACATCCAAGCCTTGTGACTGTGGTGATAAACCCTTTAAACAAATTAAAGGTCTATCTGTCTTATATCATCGAATTCGGTCATTCCTTTCTGTCCCCTTTCCCTGGGATGTCCGGAACGGGAGTTGTCAATTCCTATGGTACCACTACCTACTAACGAACGGCGTAGCTAATGTTAATGAATGTATTGTCACATGTAAACAAACCAAATGTCATACCAAAATGTAAACATGTGAAAACAATGCACTAAGTATGTAATCAAATGAACATACATAGCGTGAAATGTCATGTAAAACGATGTACTAAGTAATGCACACAATGGGCACACCTAGCATGAAATGTCATGTAAAACGATGTACTAAGTAATGCACACAATGGGCACACCTAGCATGAAATGTCATGTAAAACGATGTACTAAGTAATGCACACAATGGGCACACCTAGCATGAAATGTCATGTAAAACGATGTACTAAGTAATGCACACAATGGGCACACCTAGCATGAAATGTCATGTAAAACGATGTACTATAGTGTACTAACGAACATAGCAGGTATATGATGTGAAAACATGAAAGCATGAAAGTAACAAGTAGGCACATGTGTTCCACCCCAAAACAGTTTGGAAAACAGTAAAAGAGGGGTTCTATGTACTCACTTGAGATTGCTCAGATGTCTAAAGATAATCACCAAGTAATGCTAGAGATCTCGGAATCAAACGGCACCTAATATAGATAACTATGTTAATAAACCGGACCTATATCGGAAGACTGGGTAGCATTAGGGTTTGTAAACCAAATGAGTGTAGGAACTCATATGATATGGTTTAACAAAGCCTACATGCTAAATGAAACTTAACCTAAGTCTTATCGACCCATTACGATCCGTTTAGGTAGCTTATGCTACTTTAACGTGTCGTGCGCGTGAAACGCGTTCGGACCGCCTAACTAGTCCTATGACAAGTATTATATGCCTAAACATGTTACATAATCAGTTACGTGATAAAAGTTTAGGTTACATATGCTAAATTACCAATTATGTATGAAAAGGGTATTCTGGTAATTTACCTAAGGCATATAAACTACCTATCATACAACTATTCAAACGATGTGACCATAGGGTATAACCTCGGAAGGTTATTCCCTACACTATGGTCACCTAATGTATTTGGTCGGATCCTAATGATCGACCAAACTGGGTCGGGTTCGAAGGTATAAGCGATTGATCATATCGCTTACCCTACGACCCTAGACAACGTGGTAATCAGTAGGCATAGTCCCAAGGGACTATGACCATCGTGATCACAATCACGTTGCGAAGTTCAAACGAACTTCGCATTAACCATTACTGGTCAACGCTGAAAGTCAAACAAAGTTTGACTTTCTGACTCGAAAAGCAATAAAATAAGGAAAAGAACGAAAGAATACTTACGAAGGGTCCCCGAATGCTAATCTAGATCAATATAGTTCAGGTATGAAACAAAGGTTTCAACTTAGAACACAATAAATCAGATTCTAGTGAGAAATAAGGTTGGGGGTAATGGGGTATTTATAGTTTTCGGTGAACCGTTGAGATCATTTCATGGAAAAGGAGGCACGATCAATACCGTACACTTGTCGGAATGTTATGGTGACTAATTTGGCCACTCACCATAAGGTATCAACACTTGGCAAGGGAAATGGGAGTGGAAACCAGCTGCAAACAGGCTGTTCTGAACATTGAATCTGGTCTGCAGACCCCTAGCGCACCGTTACACTTATATTGTAGCGGTGCGCTAGCACCTAGTTTGGCAGAATTGCATTTTCAGTCCCTGCACCTTGTTTTAGCCATTTCCGACACGTTTAAGGCCCGTTAACCCCATTTCAAAGCTCTAAAATGAAGTTAAAGTATAGGGAACTTAAAATGTGTTCAAAAATATCTCGGATGTCGGTTCGTTTGGCCGTACGGTCGCGATGTTCGGTTAATTACGACGGAATGCGCACAAGCGCGAAAAACGATCCAAATGACGCGACGAATGGATTTTTCTTAAGGCGAACACTAAAATATAATGTAGTCATGCTTTCATAAAATTTTGGATGTCCGGATGTATTCAGAACGTAAGTTATGCGCGAAAATGCAAACTTGTGCACTTTTTGACACTTTTAGTCCCTGAATGACCCAAAAGTTTATTTTAGCACACCGAACCCCTCAAAGCCTATTTCTAAGCTATGTAAAGGATATTTAAGGTGTGTTTAACTTAAGTTCATGTTCCGGAATGTTCGTTACAGTTCAAATCGACATACTTTTGCAGTTTGTCAAGTTTAGTCCCTGTAAGCGAATTAACTTGTTTTTGCCATACCAAAGCCTTCAAAACTTATTTCTAAGTTATGTAAAGGTTATTTAAGGTATGTTGAGTATATGTTGATGTTCCGGAGTATTTCTCGCATTAAACTTAGTACGTTTACGCACTAGTTTGCGTATAACTCTCCAGAAAGTGATATAGAGTTTGAAATTACATAAAAGTCAAAACATGAAAAATGTATAACATAACAAAACAGACATTGGGATCAAATAACATTGTTTTATTGATAACAGAACTGTTCATAGCGATTACAAGCACAGTTGTTACAGTCTCCCCTACTTGTGGAAATTTCGTCCCGAAATTTATTTAGAGGAAACTCGTGGAAAAAGATGTGGATATTTCGCCTTCATTTGATCTTCGCGTTCCCAAGTAAACTCAGGTCCACGTTTAGCTTCCCAGCGAACTTTGACCAAAGGAATGCGCTTGCGTTTAAGCCACTTGACTTCACGTTCCATGATTTCCACTGGTTTCTCAACAAATTTCAGTGTTTTGCCAACACGAATTTCGTCAAGCGGTATGGAGAAGTTCTCATCAGCTGTACACTTCTTGAGATTGGACACGTGAAAAGTTGGATGAACATTTCCCAGTTCAGGAGGTAACTCAAGTCTGTAGGCTACCTTTCCGATTCTTTCGACAATCTTGAATGGTCCAACATATCTAGGTGCAAGTTTTCCTTTCTTTCCAAATCTGATCACACCTTTCCAAGGTGAGACCTTAAGTAATACTCGATCACCGACTTGAAATTCCAAGGCTTTGCGTTTTGGGTCCGCGTAAATCTTCTGACGGCTTCTAGCTGCCTGAAGGTTATCACGAACTTTCTTGACCTTGTCAGTTGTCTCTAAAATGAGGGCAGGTCCAGTAAGTTGAGCCTCGCCAATCTCATTCCAGCAGACTGGTGAACGACATTTTCGACCATAGAGAGCTTCGAAAGGAGCCATTTTGATGCTAGTGTGATAACTGTTGTTGTAGGAGAATTCAATCAATTTAAGATGTGAATCCCAGCTACCACCAAAATCGATCACACAAGCTCTTAGCATATCCTCCAGAGTCTGGATTGTTCTCTCAGATTGACCATCCGTTTGCGGATGATAAGCTGTGCTCAGATTAAGTTGGGTCCCCATGGCAGATTGCATGGTTCTCCAAAAATGAGAAGTGAAACGAGCATCTCTGTCAGAAATGATGTTCAAAGGAACACCATGTCGAGCCACAATTTCATCTACATAGATTTGAGCAAGTCTGTCAGTAGGAAAATCCTCGCGGATTGGCAAGAAATGTGCTGACTTTGTAAGACGATCAACGACTACCCAGATGGCATCATGACCTTTCTTTGTGCGCGGGAGTTTGGTAACGAGATCCATAGTAATGTTTTCCCATTTCCAAACTGGGATCTCTGGTTGCACCAATAACCCAGAAGGACGTTGATGTTCAGCCTTAACCTTAAGACAAGTAAGGCATTTTGACACGTATAAGGCAATGTCTTTCTTCATACCAGGCCACCAATAGTGAATACGAAGATCCTTATACATTTTATCTGAGCCCGGATGAATAGAATAACGAGACTTATGGGCTTCATCCATAAGCAAGGTACGAAGATCATCCTGGCTTGGGACCCACAAACGGTCCATGAAGTAATATGATCCATTGTCCTTCAGTTCCAGAGCAGGCGTTATGTGATAGGGAAATTCCTTATCCATCAAACCTTGTGAAACACAAGATTGTTGAGCCTGAGAAATGCGGGCTTGAATATCAGATCGAGCTTGAATAACAGATTGAACATGTACACAATGAAACTTAGTACGTTCCTTGCGACTCAATGCATCAGCTACGACATTCGCCTTACCAGGATGGTAGCGAATTTCGCAGTCATAGTCGTTTAAAAGCTCAACCCAACGTCGTTGTCTCATGTTGAGTTCTTTCTGGTTGAAGATATGCTGAAGACTTTTGTGGTCAGTGAAAACCACACATTTTGTACCGTACAAATAGTGTCTCCAGATCTTTAGAGCAAAGACTACTGCACCCAACTCAAGATCATGAGTGGTGTAGTTCTTCTCATGTATCTTCAATTGTCTTGATGCATAGGCTATGACTTTGTTCCTTTGCATAAGAACACAGCCAAGACCCAATTTCGATGCATCACAATACACGACAAAATCATCATCACCCTCAGGCAATGATAGGACAGGCGCATCGCAAAGCTTCTGCTTCAGGTGTTGAAAAGCTTCCTCTTGTCTGAATCCCCAGTAAAAGGGCATTTTCTTCTGAGTTAGAGCAGTTAGAGGAACTGCAATCTTAGAGAAGTTTTCAATGAAGCGGCGATAATAACCCGCTAGACCAAGAAAAGAACGAACTTTAGTAGGAGTAGTAGGCGTATCCCAATCCTTAATCGCACTGATCTTGGAGGGATCTACATGAATACCTCGTTCGTTGATAATGTGTCCCAAAAATTGAACTTCTTTAAGCCAAAATTCGCACTTGGAGAATTTGGCGAAAAGTTGCTCTTTCTTCAGGAGTTCCAGAGTAAGACGAAGATGCTGCTCGTGTTCAGCTCGCGTCTTAGAGTAAATCAAGATGTCATCGATAAAAACAATGACGAACTGATCCAAATAAGGTTTGCAGACCCTATTCATTAAGTCCATGAAAACAGCAGGAGCATTAGTCAAACCGAATGGCATGACTGTGAACTCGTAATGTCCATAACGAGTACGGAATGCTGTTTTCGGAATGTCTTCTTCTTGCACCCGAAGTTGATGATATCCGGAACGCAGATCGATCTTTGAAAAATAAGAAGCACCTTGTAACTGATCAAAGAGGTCGTCGATGCGAGGTAGGGGATATCGATTCTTGATGGTAAGCTTGTTAAGCTCACGATAATCGATACACATCCTAAAGGATCCATCCTTCTTCTTGACAAAAAGAACTGGAGCACCCCACGGTGAAAAGCTGGGACGGATAAAACCTTTGTCAGAGAGCTCCTGAAGCTGTTTAGACAACTCTTGCATCTCAGATGGTGCAAGACGATATGGAGCTCTGGCAATGGGATTTGCACCAGGTACGAGATCAATACGGAACTCGACTTGGCATGCTGGAGGTAGACCAGGTAAATCCTCAGGAAACACTTCAGAATAATCCCGAACGACAGGAATATCTGAAATAGACTTACCCTTGCCTTTATCTTCTGTAACATGTGCTAAGAAAGCCACATAGTTCTTCTGCAGATACTTCCGAGCTTTAAAACAAGACATGAGTTTGAGACCACCGGTAGGCTTCTCACCTTGAACTTGCAGGATCTCGCCTGTCGAAAGTGGCACACGAACAATCTTCTTAGAACAAACTATCTCTGCGTGATGCTTGGATAACCAATCCATTCCCACAATAACGTCGAAGCTTCCAAGTTGCATAGGCGCGAGGTCGATAGGAAAAAGATGGTCGTTAAGATTCAACTGGCAGTTGTGAAGAACAGAATCAAGAATAATGGGTTCACCACTAGCAACCTCTACTGTCAAAGATTTGCCTAGTTTCGTTCTAGACACGCGAAGCATTTGCTCAAAAGACAAAGACACGAAACTCTTATCGGCACCAGAATCGAAAAGAACAGATGCAGGCTGATTATTAATAAAGAACGTACCGTTCACCACATTATCGTCAGCCTGTGCCTCTTGGGCATTCATGTTAAAAACTCGGCCTCGAGCCGGAGCCTGATTCTGGTTCTGGTTCTGGTTCGCCAGTCTTGGGCACCGATTCCTATAGTGGGTCAGATCCCCACAATTGTAACAAGCACCTGGTGGGTATTGTGGTCGTGCAGCTTGACCCTGTTGCGGAGCAGGAGGCTGAGCAACTTGTTGAGCCGGGTTCTGAACTGCGCGATTCTGAGCAAACCGACAAACATCGGCAAGATGACCTGACTTCCCACAGCTAGTACAGAAACGGCACTGATGTTGCGGCTGATGGTGACTGTTGCACCTATTGCACAAAGGTGCATTCCCTGTATAGGGTTTCTTCGCTGGAGGCTGTGCGGGTTGATTGGGAACTGCCTGATTAGCTTGGGCAGTGACAGCAAAATTTTGGGAAGCCTTACGCTTCCTTGACCTCTTCGAAGAACCAGAGTTCTTCCCATTCAAGTTTTGACCTTTCTTGCTATCACTCTTGTCAGCCGACTTCTTCTTGCCCTTGTCACCCTTCCTGTGTAGCTTTCCCTTTCTAATCTGCGACTCAGTCAATGTCGCTGATAACTCGATCGCCTGACGGAGTGTGGCAGGTTCACTACCAGTAAGAATGTCTTGTACCGAGTCAGGTAGGCCATCGATGTATCTCTCGATAGCCTTGTCGAGTGGGGTGACCATTGTTGGGCAAAGCAGACTCAATTCTTCAAACCGATCAGTATAAGCCCTGTGCTCGCCACTATCTTGCTTCAAAACATCAAACTCTTTCTCCAACGCTCGTTGCTCATGACGAGGACATAATTCCCTCATCATAAGGGCTCTAAGTTCAGCCCATGTCTGTGCGAGAGCAACTTCTGCACCTTGGTCCCTCATAACCCCGTTCCACCATGTCAAAGCCCTCTTCTGAAATACGCTCGAAGCAAACTCGACTTTGCGATTTTCGAGACACTGCACGTGGCAAAAAGTATTCTCTATGCTCTCAAACCACTGAAGAAGCCCAGTCGCTCCCTCAGAACCACTAAACTTGAGTGGTTTAGCCTGGTTAAAATCCTTGTATTTGCATGGAACATTGTTGTTGTTGTTGGCTTGTTGCCATTGAGCAAAGAGATTTGGGAATTGAGCAGCCATCTGCTGCGCAATAATTTCTGCCAGCTCGGCAGTAGCTATCTGGTTCTCGCGTCGAGGAGGCATTCTAAAAGAGGAAAACATGAAAAGGAACGAGTGAGATGATTGGATGAAAAGAATGAGATGAAACAAAATCAACAAAAGCAAAGATGGTGGTCATTCGTCCGTATCACAAAGCAAACAAACGACACACAGTGACTAATCAAAGTAAATGGATCAGAAATAATGTATAATGAAGACATGCTCGCCTATAAGTGAACACTCATCCCAAGAATTCCCAGGTAAGCACAACTGGTCTCGCGTCTGATGAGATATATACGAAGTGCTTGCCTAGACAGAAAACTCAGAATACAGGCATTCACCCTTCCAGTTTGCACATGTTCACATTATTTAAAACCCAAAACTTTTGACGAGATTTTTTGAAAATTTTGAAGGCACAAGGCCAAAAATCAATACTGAAAAAGGGTTCAAAACCATATAACAGAGGGTTCAAAACTTTACAATTGAGGGTTCAAAACCTTGTAATAAATCATTCAAAAACAGATGATTGTTTTTTTTTTTTCAAAAATCGATTCGGAAAATTTTGTGCTTGTTTTGATAATCACCTAAGGATAGGTGATGTATATGTTTTAAGATCTAAACACAAGATTGAGGGAAATGTATATCCGTTTAGTTAAAAATCCTTTATTTTCCATTTCCGAAGAACCCGTTGAAGAAAATGACTCCGTTCGTTCATTTTTGCTTCTGAAAAATATCCGTTGAGGAAAATAACAAAATTATGCTTTACATATCTTTGATGGCTATTTAACACAAAGTCACAGACAGACTTCTACGAATAAATTTCGGGACGGAATTTCCTTAAGTAGGGGTGACACACCCCGACCACGTGTAACATACAAAACGTGGCGGAAAACGTCGGGGAGTGTCGCGACAGAATTAATTGTTTCATAACCATGGCATACAAAGTTGTATTTTATTTATTAAACAAGGGTGTTACATTGTTTCAAACAGGAAATTAAAGAGTTCAGAACATAATTAAACATAGTCTATCTTCTTTTAAAGTCTCTAAGGCACAGGTCCGCCCTAGTATCATGATCAACATCCTATGGAAAAGCACCTGAAAACACATGTGAAAATAGGTACGTCAGCATAAAAATGCCTGTGAGATACATAGGTTTTGTGAAAATAGGATTCATGACTTATGTTTGAGAAAAATGTTTAGTCATGAACCTAGTAATTTGCTTTGTCATGTATATCATTTGAAAACAATGAGATTAGATGATATGTATAAGTAAATGTCAGGTTAAATAAATAACCATGTAAAAATGTGTTTGTATAAGATAAGTTGTTTGTAAATCAATGTCTTGTGAAAAGTATGTTATTCGTAGAAATGTTCTATGTCTCAAACTGAAATGATTCAAATAACGTTACGCCATGTAATACCATACAAACACTTATATATAGGAAGTACCAGCGGCGTATCCACCATGCTTGTATCATATTACACACGCATCGTTAACTTAATCACTTAATCAAACCAAACCAACCAATGTAAGAAGTCTATGTTTAAACCAATTGTCAAAAATGTTTGTGTCGAATGTAAATCATGTCAAAATGTCTATGTCAAATATCCATGTCCAATGTCTATGTCAAATATCCATGTCAAATGTCTATGTCAAATATCCATGTCAAATGTCTATGTCAAATATCCATGTCAAATGTCTATGTCAAAATGTCATGTATGGCAAGTGAAATGTCTCAACTAAACCATATGCACAAAAACAAGGTATTGAAGTAAAACTTGGTTTAAATCAAAGCTATGTTTTGTGTAAATGCATGCAACTATTTAATATGAACATCTATGCGGTATTGTAAAAATGCATACATCCAAGCCTTGTGACTGTGGTGATAAACCCTTTAAACAAATTAAAGGTCTATCTGTCTTATATCATCGAATTCGGTCATTCCTTTCTGTCCCCTTTCCCTGGGATGTCCGGAACGGGAGTTGTCAATTCCTATGGTACCACTACCTACTAACGAACGGCGTAGCTAATGTTAATGAATGTATTGTCCCATGTAAACAAACCAAATGTCATACCAAAATGTAAACATGTGAAAACAATGCACTAAGTATGTAATCAAATGAACATACATAGCGTGAAATGTCATGTAAAACGATGTACTAAGTAATGCACACAATGGGCACACCTAGCATGAAATGTCATGTAAAACGATGTACTAAGTAATGCACACAATGGGCACACCTAGCATGAAATGTCATGTAAAACGATGTACTAAGTAATGCACACAATGGGCACACCTAGCATGAAATGTCATGTAAAACGATGTACTAAGTAATGCACACAATGGGCACACCTAGCATGAAATGTCATGTAAAACGATGTACTATAGTGTACTAACGAACATAGCAGGTATATGATGTGAAAACATGAAAGCATGAAAGTAACAAGTAGGCACATGTGTTCCACCCCAAAACAGTTTGGAAAACAGTAAAAGAGGGGTTCTATGTACTCACTTGAGATTGCTCAGATGTCTAAAGATAATCACCAAGTAATGCTAGAGATCTCGGAATCAAACGGCACCTAATATAGATAACTATGTTAATAAACCGGACCTATATCGGAAGACTGGGTAGCATTAGGGTTTGTAAACCAAATGAGTGTAGGAACTCATATGATATGGTTTAACAAAGCCTACATGCTAAATGAAACTTAACCTAAGTCTTATCGACCCATTACGATCCGTTTAGGTAGCTTATGCTACTTTAACGTGTCGTGCGCGTGAAACGCGTTCGGACCGCCTAACTAGTCCTATGACAAGTATTATATGCCTAAACATGTTACATAATCAGTTACGTGACAAAAGTTTAGGTTACATATGCTAAATTACCAATTATGTATGAAAAGGGTATTCTGGTAATTTACCTAAGGCATATAAACTACCTATCATACAACTATTCAAACGATGTGACCATAGGGTATAACCTCGGAAGGTTATTCCCTACACTATGGTCACCTAATGTATTTGGTCGGATCCTAATGATCGACCAAACTGGGTCGGGTTCGAAGGTATAAGCGATTGATCATATCGCTTACCCTACGACCCTAGACAACGTGGTAATCAGTAGGCATAGTCCCAAGGGACTATGACCATCGTGATCACAATCACGTTGCGAAGTTCAAACGAACTTCGCATTAACCATTACTGGTCAACGCTGAAAGTCAAACAAAGTTTGACTTTCTGACTCGAAAAGCAATAAAATAAGGAAAAGAACGAAAGAATACTTACGAAGGGTCCCCGAATGCTAATCTAGATCAATATAGTTCAGGTATGAAACAAAGGTTTCAACTTAGAACACAATAAATCAGATTCTAGTGAGAAATAAGGTTGGGGGTAATGGGGTATTTATAGTTTTCGGTGAACCGTTGAGATCATTTCATGGAAAAGGAGGCACGATCAATACCGTACACTTGTCGGAATGTTATGGTGACTAATTTGGCCACTCACCATAAGGTATCAACACTTGGCAAGGGAAATGGGAGTGGAAACCAGCTGCAAACAGGCTGTTCTGAACATTGAATCTGGTCTGCAGACCCCTAGCGCACCGTTACACTTATATTGTAGCGGTGCGCTAGCACCTAGTTTGGCAGAATTGCATTTTCAGTCCCTGCACCTTGTTTTAGCCATTTCCGACACGTTTAAGGCCCGTTAACCCCATTTCAAAGTTCTAAAATGAAGTTAAAGTATAGGGAACTTAAAATGTGTTCAAAAATATCTCGGATGTCGGTTCGTTTGGCCGTACGGTCGCGATGTTCGGTTAATTACGACGGAATGCGCACAAGCGCGAAAAACGATCCAAATGACGCGACGAATGGATTTTTCTTAAGGCGAACACTAAAATATAATGTAGTCATGCTTTCATAAAATTTTGGATGTCCGGATGTATTCAGAACGTAAGTTATGCGCGAAAATGCAAACTTGTGCACTTTTTGACACTTTTAGTCCCTGAATGACCCAAAAGTTTATTTTAGCACACCGAACCCCTCAAAGCCTATTTCTAAGCTATGTAAAGGATATTTAAGGTGTGTTTAACTTAAGGTCATGTTCTGGAATGTTCGTTACAGTTCAAATCGACATACTTTTGCAGTTTGTCAAGTTTAGTCCCTGTAAGCGAATTAACTTGTTTTTGCCATACCAAAGCCTTCAAAACTTATTTCCAAGTTATGTAAAGGTTATTTAAGGTATGTTGAGTATATGTTGATGTTCCGGAGTATTTCTCGCATTAAACTTAGTACGTTTACGCACTAGTTTGCGTATAACTCTCCAGAAAGTGATATAGAGTTTGAAATTACATAAAAGTCAAAACATGAAAAATGTATAACATAACAAAACAGACATTGGGATCAAATAACATTGTTTTATTGATAACAGAACTGTTCATAGCGATTACAAGCACAGTTGTTACAAGGGGAGACTGTGACACCTGTGTCACTGCGACCATCAAACAAATACCAAACCAATGAAATATTGTATTTCATACTTTGGACTTGTATAAATATGTGTATCTTTTGCACATATCAACTCTTGTTCGATTTCAAGCTCTAAATCGCTTTCTGGAAGGTTATACGCGCACTGATGCGTAAATATAACCAGTTTAATGCAACAAACACTCCGGAATAGTGAAATAGGCTTAACATACCTTAAATAACCTTTACATAACTTAGAAATAAGTTTTGAAGGCTTTGGTATGGCAAAATCAAGTTAAATCGCTTACAGGAACTAAACTTGACAAACTGCGAAAGTATGCCAATTTGAACTGTAACAGATATTCTGGAACATGACCATAAGTTAAACATACCATAAATATCCTTTACATAGCTTAGAAATAGGCTTTGAGGGGTTCGGCGTGCTAAAATAAACTTTTGGGTCATTCAGGGACTAAAAGTGTCAAAAAGTGCACAAGTTTGCACTTTCGCGCATAACTTACGTTCTGAATACATCCGGACATCCAAAAATTTATGTAAGCACTAAAATATTTTATTTTAGTGTTTGGCTTGAGAAAAATCCATTCTTCGCGTCATTTGGATCGTTTTTCGCGCTTATGCGCATTCCGTCGTAATTAAGCGAACATCGCGATCATACGACCAAACGAACCAACATCCGACATGTTTTTGAACATGTTTCATGTCCACAATGTTTAGGCATCATTTTAGGGCCTTAAAGTTGGCTTTACGGGCCTTAGAAGTGTCGGAAATGGCCTTAAACACCAACAGGGACTGGAAATGTCATTTTGCAAAGTTGTTGTCTGATCAGGACCTTCAGGCGGCCCGCGTAAAACCAGGCCTGTCCTTTACGCGCCCCGCGTCAGTGTCCCAGATCAGATAAGATCGATTAGTCAGCAGATTACAGCTGTTAAACTCACAACCACACACCCACACTTGCCCTTTCAGTCCATGAGGAGCCATTTTTAGTTACCACAACTTTCCAACAAGTGTACGCACGAGATTCGATCACGTTTTCCAAGAAACGATCCTAACGGTTCGGGAAATACTATAAATACCCCACCCCCATTTGCTTCAAACCCACTAGAATCTGATCTAAGGTGCTCTAAGTTGAAACCTTTGTTTCATACTGTAACACCTGTGCCTCCACGGCCATCAAACAAATACCGAACCAATGAAATATCATATTTCATACTTGGGATTTGTAAAAATATGTGTATCATTTGCACATATCAATTCTTGTTCAATTTCAAACTCTAAATCGCTTTCTGGAAGGTTATGCGCGCACCGATGCGTAAATATAACCAGTTTAATGCAACAAACACTCCGGAATAGTGACATAGGCCTAACATACCTTAAATAACCTTTACTTAACTTAGAAATAAGTTTTGAAGGCTTTGGTATGGCAAAATCAAGTTAAATCGCTTACAGGGACTAAAGTTGACAAACTGCGAAAGTATGCCAATTTGAACTGTAACAGACATTCCGGAGCATGACCATAAGTTAAACATACCTTAAATATCCTTTACATAGCTTAGAAATAGGCTTTGAGGGGTTCGGTGTGCTAAAATAAACTTTTGGGTCATTCAGGGACTAAAAGTGTCAAAAAGTGCACAAGTTTGCATTTTCGCGCATAACTTACGTTCTGAATACATCCGGACATCCAAAAATTTATGTAAGCACTAAAATAATTTATTTTAGTGTTCGGCATAAGAAAAATCCATTCGTCGCGTCATTTGGATCGTTTTTCGCGCTTATGCGCATTCCGTCGTAATTAAGCGAACATCGCGTTCGTACGGCCAAACGAACCAATGTCCGGCATATTTTTGAGCATGTTTCATGTCTAAAATGTTTAGGCAACATTTTAGGGCCTTAAAGTTGGCTTTACGGGCCTTAGAAGTGTCGGAAATGGCCTTAAACACGTGCAGGGACTGAAACTGTCATTTCTGTAACTTATGTCTGATCTGTGACTGCTAGGCGGCCCGGCTCAGGATCCTTACATCCTCAGGCGGCCCGCGAGGCCCCTTCTGACCAGATTAATCGAATCTAACAGCAGTTTCCAGCTGTTTCATTCACAACCACACATTCTCTTTCGCTTAGTCAGCTGATAAGGATCACTTTTAGCCACCATGAGTTTCCGAAAAGTGTACGCCTTGGATCATGGCACGTTTTCCATCAAACGATCCTAACGGTGGACCATTTACTATAAATACCCATCCATCCCCAACTTCATTTCTCACTAGAATCTTGATTTGAGAGCTCTAAGTTGAAACCATTGTTTCATACCTGAGTTCTTGGATCGAGATTAGCATTCGGGGACCCTGGGTAAGTATTCTTTCGTTCTTTTATTTCTTTTCGAGTCTTTCGAGTCTGAAAGTCAAACTTTGTTTGACTTTCTGCGTTGACCAGTAATGGTCAATGCGAAGTTCGTTTGAACTTCGCAACGTGAGTGTAATCACGTTGGTCATAGTCCCTTGGGACTATGCCCACTGATTACCACGTTGTCTAGGGTCGTAGGGTAGGCGATCTAATAAATCGCCTATACCTTCGAACCCGACCCATTTGGTCGATCATTAGGATCCGACCAAATACATTCGGTGACCATAGTAGGTAGGGAATAACATTCCGAGGTTATACCCTATGGTCGCTTCGTTTAAGTAGTTGTATGATAGGTAGTTTATATGCCTTAGGTAAATTACCAGAATACCCTTTTCATGTATAATTGGTAATTAAGCATATGTAACCTAAACTTTTGTCACATAACTGATTTTGTAACATGTTTAGGCATATAACACTTGTCATAGGACTAGTTAGACGGTCCGAACGCGTTTCACGCGCACGACGCGTTAAAGTAGCATAAGCTACCTTAATGGGTCGCGATGGGTCGAAAGCACTTAGGTTTGGTTTCATTGTAGTATGTAGGCCTTGTTAAACCATATCATATGAGTTCCAACACTCATTTGGTTTACCAAGCCTCATCCTATCTGATCTCCCGATTTAAGTCCGGTTTATTTATATAGTTTTAGATTGCCGACTGATTCCGTGCTCTCTCTAGCTTTGTTTGGTTGTTGTTCAAGACCTCCAAGCATTCTCAGGCGAGTACATTATTCCCCTATTTTACTGTTTTCAATTGTTTTGGGGTGACTCATATGTGCTAAATGTTTTCAAGGTTTTAACGATGGTATCAAAACGATTTTCGATGTTATAACGATGGTTTCAAAAACGATTAAGACGATTTATACAAAACTAATAACGATTTCAAAAAGTGAACAAACTTGTTGGTTGTATTTACATAACAAATGACATTCATTAGCAATGATCAAGCCGACCAGTAATAGGTTATGGTACCATAGGATCTGACAAATCCCGTTATTTACTACACCTGTAGTTATGTGTGGGTGTTGTGGGTAGTGACTGAATCTGTAATTGTTAATTTACTCTTTGGTAAGGGTTTATTAATGCGAGTTGTTAATCTATCCTTTGGTAAGGGTTTATTAATGCGAATTGTTAATCTATCCTTTGGTAAGGGTTTATTAATGCGAGTCAAGAAGGTTTGAATGTTATTAGCGAGACGACCATTTAAGTAGTTTCACGACCTAAAACGAATTTAACGATTGGGTAAACGATTGGTTTTCACACGATGTTTTAACGATTGGGTAAACGATTGGCTTCAAAGCGATATACGATTGGGTTTTGGTTACATATTACATGATTTACATTGGGCATGAACATTACTTTGGTGGTTTGGTTTGGGTAAGTGATTTGAGTAACGGTGCGTGTGTAATATGATACAAGCATGGTGGATACGCCGCTGGTACTTCGTATATATAAGTGTTTGTATGGTATTACATATTGTAGCGTTATTTGAATCATTTCAGTTTGAGACATAGAACATTTTATACAAATAACATACTTTTCACAAGACATTTATTTACAAACAACTTATCTTATACAAACTCATTTTACATGGTTATTCATTTAATCATGCATTATTCTCTTATTATACATATCACCTGAACTTATTATTTTTCAAATGATTTACAAAGGCAAAGCAAATTACAAGGTTCATGACTAAACATTTTCTTAAACAGAAGTCATGAATCTTATTTTCACAAAACCTATGTACTCGCCAGCATTTCTTTGCTGACCTCGTTTTCACATATGTTTCAGGTATTGTTGAATGATATCAATTGATAAGATGCATGCTCACATAGGACTGGACAAGGCCTTAGTGACTCAATAACAATGATAGACTATGTTTAATTTGTGTATTTAGATTTCCAGACGATGTAATTATTCAATGTTTAATAAAACGAAACACTTTTTGGTATCCATGGTTATGAAACATTAATTCTGTTGCAACACGCTCCGATGTTTCCGCCGCGATTTGTTGTTTTACGCGGTCGGGGTGTGACAGAAAAGATGGTATCAGAGCCAATGGTTATAGGGAATTAGGTTATTAGTAATGCTTTGACCTAGTCTATAACCTTCTTAGGACCCTAACGCGAGATTACTTGCGTTTAGTCATAAAACAATACCTTCACCTATCCTTAGGCGACGACCACAACAAGAACATAAATTTCAAAACCGCTTTGAAAACTAATCATCTGTTCTAGGATGATTGATTACTAGGTTTTGAACCCTCTATTGTAAGGTTTTGAACTCTCTATTATATGGTTTTGAACCCCTTTGAGTTTTCAAAACTTCGTCAAGGTTTTGGGTTTTAAATAATGTGAACACGCGCAAACTGGAAGGGTGAATGCCTGTATTCTGGGTTTTCTGTCTAGGCAAGCACTTCGTATACATCTCATCAGACGCGAGACCAGTTGTGCTTACCTGGGAATTCTTGGGATGAGTGTTCACTTATAGGCGAGCATGTCTTCGCGATACATTATTTTTGACCCATTTACTTTGATCAGTCACCGTCTCATTTGTTTGCCTTAGGTAACAAACAAATGATCGCAATCTTCATGTGTTATCATTCTGTTTTGATTGTCCAATAATCTTTCACCTGTTTCTCCCTATGCCTTTCTTTTTCTTCAAGAATGTCTCTTCATCACGATGACGCCCAAATATCTGAGCAAGCAGCCAAAATTCACTCAGCGAATAGGCGAAGTAGTCCTGAAGACTGTTGAATTAGCTACTGCCATGTACCGTCTCCAGGATGAAGCCACTCAAGAGTCACCAAGACAGGCAGGACCTAGTCAGGTGATAGCACCACCAGACAAGAAACCAATCGAGGAATCAAAGACCATGGATGAACGATTCCCTAAGAAGTCAAAGAAGCGAAAGGCTTCTCAGAACTTCGCCATGGTCGCTCACAATGGTAAAGCAGTCCCCAACCAACCAGCTCAACCCCCTGCTAGGTGTGTATGGCTTTTCCTATGATACCTACATCAAGGAACTATGTACCTTACAAACTACTCTTGTGATTACTCTCTTTCAAATGATTGCTCATGATTCCCTCGAAAATTTTAAGTACTCGTTTCACTCTAAGAAACAAAGTACAGTAAATTAAGTGACATTATGAGTAATCGTGCTTTTCGCACATCTGTGCCTTTAAATCCTTGGTTAGATAACTAAGGGTGTTTTCAAATCTCATACCCATTACGTTTTGATTTTTCAACATACACAGTACCAGTATTTCAAAACAATCTTCATGATCTCAAAACATTTCATATAGTTTGAAAACAATTTTTCTAGATGCATTGTCTATGTTATTTCAAAAACATTGGCCATGTTATCAAAACCAACCTTTCTAATTTCAAAATATTTCATATAGTCTGAAGACAATATTAACACAATACATTTTCTGATCAAGTGCATGATTTCGAAAAGCATCATTCATGTCTTTCAAAAACCTTATACATAATTTCAAAATTCATCTCGCATGATTTTAAAACATTTTTTAAATATATCTACCTAATACACCTACTTTATGATTTCAAAAAGTATTATATATAAGGTTTCAAAAACGTTAAATACATTTTTTCTTAAAAGAACCCCATGCATAGTTTTCAAAAATATTTTCCTCATACATTGACTTAACCTTCAAAATTCTGCTTCATATGTCGCCTTGACATATCAAGCATCTCAACTTCATAAGCATTTTACATCATGTTTTGACCTAAGCACATCCAGTGCAAGGTTTCAAAACATCTTCAACTTCTAAAATTCATATGGGATCTTTTTATCTTTACAATTAGATCCTTGTGGATGATTATCGTTCAAATCAGAGTCCTTAATTGGATTCCTTATGTACCTTAATTCGAACACTTCGGTTCCTAGTAATCGAAATCGAATTTTCTTTTTGAATCTTTCTATCTTTATAGTTGGATTCTTGATAACGTTTAAAGTACCAAATGAAATCCACGGAATGGATTCCAAGTGTGCTTTAAATGCATGTACGCAATTTACAAGACAAATTAACGAACAATTTTGTGGTTAT
The DNA here is from genome assembly GCA_030545235.1 of Helianthus tuberosus. Taxonomy (NCBI): domain Eukaryota; kingdom Viridiplantae; phylum Streptophyta; class Magnoliopsida; order Asterales; family Asteraceae; genus Helianthus; species Helianthus tuberosus. The sequence continues at coordinate 93,727,831 of CM060413.1, forward strand.
GTGATATGTGTTTATGTGTTCTCCTCTATGATTTTTGTGTGATCCGATTTTCAAGTCCTCATAGAATCTTTCATGTTTTCATATGAGAGATTCATTGTAGGATATTCAAAAGGTACTACCTTAAATCCTTATGGGCTTCTACCTGGTAGTTAAGACCCTTGGGTTATATAGTACCACTCCATGATTCATAAGAGACCCTCTTAGTAGTCTAGTCAAAAAGATTGATTCACAATTTGGTTAGAGAACGACATCTAGTGATGTAGCTGAACAGACTCCTTGATAGTCTATTTAGATCATTTATTGATTTAATTTAAAGGACTCTATGGCGGTCTAGTCACACTCATCACCGGTTTGTTCATTTGGTTTTCCCCTACACACTATAAAATAGACTGTGTGAACTGTGCAAGGAATTGTCTGATTATGGACGCGTACATAATTATGAAATTTAGTGCACAGAAACCCAGTAAGATTTATTATGTGTAAGAGCCGATAGTGACAACAATAACGAAATGAGAACGATGTAATGGAGGTACGGTGGACGCACCAATGACGTTTCATATACTTGTATATAAGTATCCCTCTTACATTGCAATCATGATGTTATTAAAGGTTACTAGAAGTTCAGAACCCTAATCAATATTGTTCGATCTTTTCAACTTCATGTTTTCAAGCTCTCACAAGTTTCCTCTAAATAAATTTCGGGACGAAATTTCCTAAAGTAGGGGAGACTGTAACACCTGTGCCTCCACGGCCATCAAACAAATACCGAACCAATGAAATATCATATTTCATACTTGGGATTTGTAAAAATATGTGTATCATTTGCACATATCAATTCTTGTTCAATTTCAAACTCTAAATCGCTTTCTGGAAGGTTATACGCGCACCGATGCGTAAATATAACCAGTTTAATGCAACAACCACTCCGGAATAGTGACATAGGCTTAACATACCTTAAATAACCTTTACTTAACTTAGAAATAAGTTTTGAAGGCTTTGGTATGGCAAAATCAAGTTAAATCGCTTACAGGGACTAAAGTTGACAAACTGCGAAAGTATGCCAATTTGAACTGTAACAGACATTCTGGAGCATGACCATAAGTTAAACATACCTTAAATATCCTTTACATAGCTTAGAAATAGGCTTTGAGGGGTTCGGTGTGCTAAAATAAACTTTTGGGTCATTCAGGGACTAAAAGTGTCAAAAAGTGCACAAGTTTGCATTTTTGCGCATAACTTACGTTCTGAATACATCCGGACATCCAAAAATTTATGTAAGCACTAAAATAATTTATTTTAGTGTTCGGCATAAGAAAAATCCATTCGTCGCGTCATTTGGATCGTTTTTCGCGCTTATGCGCATTCCGTCGTAATTAAGCGAACATCGCGTTCGTACGGCCAAACGAACCAATGTCCGGCATATTTTTGAGCCTGTTTCATGTCCAAAATGTTTAGGCAACATTTTAGGGCCTTAAAGTTGGCTTCACGGGCCTTAGAAGTGTCGGAAATGGCCTTAAACACGTGCAGGGACTGAAACTGTCATTTCTGAAACTTATGTCTGATCTGTGACTGCTAGGCGGCCCGCCTCAGGATCCTTACATCCTCAGGCGGCCCGCGAGGCTCCTTCTGACCAGATTAATCGAATCTAACAGCAGTTTCCAGCTGTTTCGTTCACAACCACACATTCTCTTTCGCTTAGTCAGCTGATAAGGATCACTTTTAGCCACCATGAGTTTCCGACAAGTGTACGCCTTGGATCATGGCACGTTTTCCATCAAACGATCCTAACGGTGGACCATTTACTATAAATACCCATCCATCCCCAACTTCATTTCTCACTAGAATCTTGATTTGAGAGCTCTAAGTTGAAACCATTGTTTCATACCTGAGTTCTTGGATCGAGATTAGCATTCGGGGACCCTGGGTAAGTATTCTTTCGTTCTTTTATTGCTTTTCGAGTCTTTCGAGTCTGAAAGTCAAACTTTGTTTGACTTTCTGCGTTGACCAGTAACGGTCAATGCGAAGTTCGTTTGAACTTCGCAACGTGAGTGTAATCACGTTGGTCATAGTCCCTTGGGACTATGCCCACTGATTACCACGTTGTCTAGGGTCGTAGGGTAGGCGATCTAATAAATCGCCTATACCTTCGAACCCGACCCATTTGGTCGATCATTAGGATCCGACCAAATACATTAGGTGACCATAGTAGGTAGGGAATAACCTTCCGAGGTTATACCCTATGGTCGCTTCGTTTAAGTAGTTGTATGATAGGTAGTTTATATGCCTTAGGTAAATTACCAGAATACCCTTTTCATGTATAATTGGTAATTAAGCATATGTAACCTAAAATTTTGTCACATAACTGATTTTGTAACATGTTTAGGCATATAACACTTGTCATAGGACTAGTTAGACGGTCCGAACGCGTTTCACGCGCACGACGCGTTAAAGTAGCATAAGCTACCTTAATGGGTCGCGATGGGTCGAAAGCACTTAGGTTTGGTTTCATTGTAGTATGTAGGCCTTGTTAAACCATATCATATGAGTTCCAACACTCATTTGGTTTACCAAGCCTCATCCTATCCGATCTCCCGATTTAAGTCCGGTTTATTTATATAGTTTTAGATTGCCGACTGATTCCGTGCTCTCTCTAGCTTTGTTTGGTTGTTGTTCAAGACCTCCAAGCATTCTCAGGCGAGTACATTATTCCCCTATTTTACTGTTTTCAATTGTTTTGGGGTGACTCATATGTGCTAAATGTTTTCAAGGTTTTAACGATGGTATCAAAACGATTTTCGATGTTATAACGATGGTTTCAAAAACGATTAAGACGATTTATACAAAACTAATAACGATTTCAAAAAGTGAACAAACTTGTTGGTTGTATTTACATAACAAATGACATTCATTAGTAATGATCAAGCCGACCAGTATTTGGTTATGGTACCATAGGATCTGACAAATCCCGTTATTTACTACACCTGTAGTTATGTGTGGGTGTTGTGGGTAGTGACTGAATCTGTAATTGTTAATTTACTCTTTGGTAAGGGTTTATTAATGCGAGTTGTTAATCTATCCTTTGGTAAGGGTTTATTAATGCGAATTGTTAATCTATCCTTTGGTAAGGGTTTATTAATGCGAGTCAAGAAGGTTTGAATGTTATTAGCGAGACGACCATTTAAGTAGTTTCACGACCTAAAACGAATTTAACGATTGGGTAAACGATTGGTTTTCACACGATGTTTTAACGATTGGGTAAACGATTGGCTTCAAAGCGATATACGATTGGGTTTTGGTTACATATTACATGATTTACATTGGGCATGAACATTACTTTGGTGGTTTGGTTTGGGTAAGTGATTTGAGTAACGGTGCGTGTGTAATATGATACAAGCATGGTGGATACGCCGCTGGTACTTCCTATATATAAGTGTTTGTATGGTATTACATATTGTAGCGTTATTTGAATCATTTCAGTTTGAGACATAGAACATTTTATACAAGTAACATACTTTTCACAAGACATTTATTTACAAACAACTTATCTTATACAAACTCATTTTACATGGTTATTCATTTAATCATGCATTATTCTCTTATTATACATATCACCTGAACTTATTATTTTTCAAATGATTTACAAAGGCAAAGCAAATTACAAGGTTCATGACTAAACATTTTCTTAAACAGAAGTCATGAATCTTATTTTCACAAAACCTATGTACTCGCCAGCATTTCTTTGTTGACCTCGTTTTCACATATGTTTCAGGTATTGTTGAATGATATCAATTGATAAGATGCATGCTCACATAGGACTGGACAAGGCCTTAGTGACTCAATAACAATGATAGACTATGTTTAATTTGTGTATTTAGATTTCCAGACGATGTAATTATTCAATGTTTAATAAAAGGAAACACTTTTTGGTATCCATGGTTATGAAACATTAATTCTGTTGCAACACGCTCCGATGTTTCCGCCGCGATTTGTTGTTTTACGCGGTCGGGGTGTGACACATACCTGAGCTATTTTGATCTAGATTAGCATTCGGGGACCCTTTGTAAGTGTTCCTTCGTTCTTTTGTTGCTTTTCGAGTTCGAAAGTCAAACTTTGTTTGACTTTCTGCATTGACCAGTTTATGGTCAATGCGAAGTTCGTTTGAACTTTGCAACGTGATTGTAATCACGATGGTTATAGTCCCTTGTGACTATGCCTACTGATTACCACGTTGTCTAGGGTCGTAAGGGTAAGCGATCTAATAAATCGCTTATACCTTCGAACCCGACCCATTTGGTCGATCATTAGGATCCGACCAAACACATTAGGTGACCATAGCATATAGGGAATAACCTTCCGAGGTTATACCTTATGGTCGCTTCGTTTAAGTAGTTGTATGATAGGTAGTTTATATGCCTTAGGTAAATTACCAAAATACCCCTTTGATGCCAAAATTCATTTTAAACATATGTAACATAACTTTTGACATCTAAACTGATTTGACAACAATATTAGACATGTTAAGGCATATGTTACCTGTCATAGGACTAGTTAGGCGGTCCGAACGCGTTTCACGCGAACGACGCGTTAAAGTAGCATAAGCTACCTAAACGGGTCGTAAGCACTTATGTTAGGTTTCATTTAGTATGTAGGCTTTGTTAAACCATATTACACGAGTCTCCATACTCGTTTGGTTTACGAAACCTCATTCTATCCGATCCTCTGATATAGGTCCGGTTTATTAACATAGTTACCTATATTAGGTACCGTTTGATTTACGAGATCTCTAGCATTGCTTGGTGGTTATCTTAGGACTTCTGAGCAATCTCAAGTGAGTACATAGACCCCTCTTTTACTGTTTTCCAAACTGTTTTGGGGTGAAACACATGTGCCTACTTGTTACTTTCGTGCTTTCTTGTTTTCACATCATATACTTGTTATGTTCATTAGTACACTATTAGTGCATGATTTACATTACATTTCTGCTATGTATGTTGACTGATAGCATGCTAGCACATTGATTTACATGACTTTTCTGCTTTGTATGTTAACTTAGCATACTTAGTACATCACTTTACATTACATTTCATGCTATGTATGTCCATTGTGTGCATACTTAGTACATTGATTTACATTACATTTCATGCTATGTATGTCCATGGTGTGCATACTTAGTACACAGTTTTACATTACTTTTCATGCTATGTATGTCCATTGTGTGCATACTTAGTACATTGTTCTACATTACATTTCTGTTGCATATGCTCATCCGGCATATGAACACATTATACTACATTTTGAACCGTTGTAACCATTTGACTATGTGAACCGTCGTAACCCTTTGATTATATGAACCGTTTGTAACTATTGAACCGTGTGAACCAGTTGTATCTGTTGACATGATTTACATTTGACAATAGACATTTGACTATACATAAACATTTCTACAATTGTTAAACATCTCATCTTGATGGTTTGGTTTGAGTAAGTGATTTAAGTAACGAGGTGTATGTAATATGATACAAGCACGGTCGATACGCCGCTGGTACTTCCTATATATAAGTGTTTGTATGGTATTACATATCGTAGCGTTATTTGAATCATTTCAGTTTGAGACATATAACATTTTATACAAATAACATACTTTTCACAAGACATTGATTTACAAACAACTTATCTTATACAAACTCATTTTACATGGTTATTCATTTAACCATACATTATTCTCTTATTTATACATATCATCTGATCTTATCGTTTTCAAATGATTTACAAGACAAAGCAAATTACCAGGTTCATGACTAAACATTTTCTCAAACATAAGTCATGAATTCTGTTTTCACAAAACCTATGTATCTCACAGGCATTTTTGTGCTGACGTACCTATTTTCACATGTGTTTTCAGGAGATGATGCATAGGACTTATCAAGACATACTTAGGCGGACCTGTGCCTTAGTGACTTAAAACGAGACAAGAACTAGTTAAATTTTGTTATATACTCTTTGTTTCTTGTTTAAAACAATGTAACTCTCTTGTTTGATTAACAAAACAAAACTTTAATTGCCATGGATTTGAAACAATTATTTCTGTTACAACACTCCCCGACGTTTTCGCCACGTTTTGTATGTTCCACGTGGTCGGGGTGTGACATGAGGTGCGTGCAAGTCCCAGTGAGGCTTAACGAGTGTGAGAAGGGTTCTGCCCTGTTGTGTGTAAACTTGGTAGTTTGTAGATTTGACTCTTAAATTTGTTCCCTCTCCTTATATAGAATCATGAGTGGACGATGTCATGGACGTGGTCACATCGCGATGACCCAAGCTGAGCTGACAAACTTAAGGAAAAATTACACTTTTCGTCCTTTATGTATGTAGCGGGTTGCAGTGGATAGCCTTTAACTTTGATAATTACGATCACAGTCCTTTATTTGGAAAACATGTTGCGCGTTTCATCCTTTGCCCCTAACCTGGTTAAAATTTTCAGTCAAATATGTCATGTGCATTGCACATGAGGGTAAGGTGGTAATTTTACACAATTTATTTGAAATATATTCAATAAATAAAATAAAAAATCTGAAATTAAATTAAAAAATATATATGTATATAAAAGTGATATCTCTCTCTCTTAACTCTCTTCTCTCTCTCTCTCTCTCTCTCTCTCAGTTCTATCTCTCTCTAGGTTTCCCCACAACCACCACCACCATCATCATCCGGCATCATCGCCGTCGCCGGGAACCACCATCATCATCCGACATCATTGCCGTCGCCGGGAACCACCATCATCTTCGTAACCACCATCTCCCCAACCTCTGGTAACCCGAGAGCCATCACCATCTTCGCAACCCCCACCACCACCACCACCTCCCCAACCTCCGAAAACCACCATCATCTTCGCATATAACCCCCCTAATCCTGCCTGTATTTACTCTTCTTCCTCAAATTCGTACCCAGATCTGTAAAATCGCAACTACGGTAACTGTTAGTGGGTTTCAAATCAAGTAGATCGTGGATGATGTGACAAGATTCAGAGGAAGACGATGATGATAGAACGAGATGTCCATTCCGATTCAATCTAGGGTTCCGGTAAGTGATGGGAATAGTTCTGAGATCTTGGGAATTTGTTACAGTGGTGTTAAATTATGTTTTCAGATCGGTTGGGGATTGTTGGGGTTTGCTTATTATGGGTTCAGATCGGGTGGGGATATTTGTGGTTTGCTGGTGATGGTTGAATTTGGTGCTGTGACTGTCACAGTGGTGGTGGCGGATTTGGTGGTGGTGATGGTAGGAGGATAAAGAGATCTGGTAATAATCAATAAAACCCTTTTTTGTTCTCGTTTGATCTTGTTGTTTTGGGAGTTTCTGGGTTTTAATTGTTGGTTTAAGTTGGTCATTCATGTTGTGTTGTTAATGTTACTGATTTGGTGGTGGTGGCAGTGGCGGATTTGGTGGTGATAAGGTGGGGTTTGGTTGCAGAGAGAGGAGGTGGTGACTGGTGGTAGTCGGAGATAGAGAGCGGCAGCAAGTCCTCGCAACAACCCCAAAACCCTAGAACTTGGTGGGTTTCCGGCGTGGTGGTTGAGAAGATTGTGGTGGTTTCTAGCAGAGATGAATATTTGGTGATGGCTGCACATGGTTTTTTAATTTCTTGAATTTGATTATGATGTGCAGAAGAAGCAAAAGGTTGCAGGTCACCTGTGATGGATGAATAGATCCGATGGCGGCGACGGGGTGTCCGGAAGACAGGGGTGGTGGTGATGGATGAATAGATCTGATGGAGGCGGTGGTGATGGATCTGAATCGGAAGACAGGGGTGGTGTCTGTGATGTTTGTTTAGAGAGAGAGAGAAAGTGAGAGAGAGAGAGTGTGTGTGTGTTTAAAGTGAGAGAGAGTGAGTGAAAGGGAAAAAATGGTATTTATATTTGATTTGATTTTATTTTTTTATTTATACTATAAATAATTAAGTAGAAAGACTAAATTGCCCGTAGTTAAATAAATTTAACTGAAAATTTTAACCAAGTTAGTGCTAAAGGACGAAAGACGTACTAAGTTTTCCAAATAAAGGACTGTGGCTGTAATTATTAAAGGTAAAGGTCATCCATAGCAACTAGCTATAAACATAAAGGACGAAAAGTGTAATTTTTCCCAAACTTAATCAACACTCGTGTGGCTGAGGCTCTGGCAGCCTATCAAGCTGGTACAAAATGTGCCAAACACTCTTTAATCTTGTGTCACGTACATGACTCTTACCTCTGTAACGTGTTTTCTTTCATCCAATAGGTCAGCAAAACGAAAACAATCCACCTGCTTGTACGTTCAAGATGTTCATGGATTGTAAGCCATAGACCTTCAATGGGACTGAAGGGGATGTAGGACTCCTGCGATGGTTCGAGAAGGCAGAATCAGTTTTTGCGATGTGTAACTGTCCTGCTGGGGACAGAGTGAAGTATGCTACAGGTACACTCAAGGATGGTTCCCTTGTGACAACTGGCACCAAACCGGTAATTTCCGTACACTTTAATTATTATTTAATGACTGCAATTATGTGCTTAAATGTCAACATTGTTTGATCACATGATATGCTTGTGAATTCATGCACGTTTTATACTACAAGAATTACTTTATGCATTAATGAACAACGTTGCGTCAGAAATACTAGTAAACTCACCGGTAAGACACATTGTGTCAACAATTCTGCAGGAAGCAGTTAGACAAAAGAATTAGGGCCTAGGTGTAGGTCCAACAACAAGAATACATTAAAACCCAAGAGTACATACAAGGGTTTATATATAGACTTTCCGGAAGCTAAAATACGTACTAAAAAGCACCTGAAATACACTTTAAAAGCTGAATTTTATATAATTCAGCAAAAATTCAGCAATATAACAAGATATTACCATGTAAAAACATGACTAAATGGTCCAGAATACTTCCCTAAGTGTTGGGAATTAAAAGTGTCTCAAAAGAATACCTAAAGGACACTAAACGGTGCAATTTAGCACTTTAACGAACCGGTATTTAACCGAACAACCAGACATTACCCTGAACACAAAAATATTACTAGAAGCATTGTTTATTTATTTTTAAGCTAGTTATAGTTCCCGAGCACTTAAACATTCAATATTTTAAACATCCTACACACTAAACACTAGACATTTACCTTAAACCTTCCACTAATTACCATCATGTGCCAACAATTTACATTTAACCCCCCCCCCCCATATGAAGTGGACGGCCCCATGTAGTGGCCCCACAATAATCTTGCCAATATCCTACAAAATCCTTAATGATCTTCCTTGGATTCATGGAGATATGGTGGAGATTTACTAGTAATCTTGTAGTGTACTTACAAGACATAGTGCCCATTGGATATTAACATGAGATGGTTATAAAGAGACTTGAATCACCAACACTTCACAACATTTTCATCACTCCCTTCTGCTCCCTTGTTCTCGGCTCCAACACCCCACACTACCACCACCATTTTCATATTTAATTCAAGCATTCCAAGCTCATTTTGAGGTGTAAGAAGCAAGATTAGAAGGTGTGGAACTCTTGGAACTTGAAGGACCTCACTCGTTTGCTTTTATCCACTCAATCTTCTTCATTGTTCTTCCCTAGCTTTAAGCTAGTTGTAAGATTCTTGAACACCCTTGTTACTTCATATTTTTAGAGGTTAAAAGATATAACATGTTGATTATCTTAAGAACACTAAAAGACATACACATGAATCTTGAAACAAAAGGTGAAATATGATGATATCTTGATGAAATGATGTTGTTTAGTAGATGTATAATGTTTGCTTGTTGATTACTAGAAATATTGATGTTGATCAATACATGAAGCTTGTTAGATTGTGTTTAAACACATGATCTAGCAAGTTAGAGGATGATTATGTGTTTACACAAGAAGATCATCCTCATGAATAAACATGAACTTGATGAATAAATGATTTCTTGGAAAATAATAAACAAAGTAAGCTAGTAAACTTGTAAACCTAAGATGTATGAATGGTTTTTCTAAAAGAAAACCAAGTTTAAAATATGATTTTTGGAAGATCTTGGTTTTTACTTAAACCTACACTATTTTTATTAGAAAAACAAGTGTATAAACACTTATGAAACAACAAAAATACAAAAGGAATATTTTTAGAAAAATCATACTACAAGTTGTACATGTCTAAATCTTTCAAGAGAGTGATTTACAAACAAATAACCATGTTTTTAAGGGTAACTAAACCTACTAAATAACATGGTAAGTTACTACAAGTTTTTACAAGAACTTCAAGTTCATGATGTAGTGTGATTTACATGATCTAGGTTTATGGTAAGACTTGATTGGGTTGTTGATGTTGATGATGATTTAAAAGAAAATAAACACATCACAACATTTTCATCACTCCCTTCTCCTCCCTTGTTCTCGGCTCCAACACCCCACACTACCACCACCATTTTCATATTTAATTCAAGCATTCCAAGCTCATTTTGAGGTATAAGAAGCAAGATTAGAAGGTGTGGAACTCTTGGAACTTGAAGGACCTCAATCGTTTGCTTTTATCCACTCAGTCTTCTTCATTGTTCTTCCCTAGCTTTAAGCTAGTTGTAAGATTCTTGAACACCCTTGTTACTTCATATTTTTAGTGGTTAAAAGATATAACATGTTGATTATCTTAAGAACACTAAAAGACATACACATGAATCTTGAAACATAAGGTGAAATATGATGATATCTTGATGAAATGATGTTGTTTAGTAGATGTATAATGTTTGCTTGTTGATTACTAGAAATATTGATGTTGATCAATACATGAAGCTTGTTAGATTGTGTTTAAACACATGATCTAGCAAGTTAGAGGATGATTATGTGTTTACACAAGAAGATCATCCTCATGAATAAACATGAACTTGATGAATAAATGATTTCTTGGAAAATAATAAACAAAGTAAGCTAGTAAACTTGTAAACCTAAGATGTATGAATGGTTTTTCTTAAAGAAAACCAAGTTTAAAATATGATTTTTGTAAGATCTTGGTTTTTACTTAAACCTACACTATTTTTATTAGAAAAACAAGTGTATAAACACTTATGAAACAACAAAAATACAAAAGGAATATTTTTAGAAAAATCATACTACAAGTTGTACATGTCTAAATCTTTCAAGAGAGTGATTTACAAACAAATAACCATGTTTTTAGGGGTAACTAAACCTACTAAATAACATGGTAAGTTACTACAAGTTTTTACAAGAACTTCAAGTTCATGATGTAGTGTGATTTACATGATCTAGGTTTATGGTAAGACTTGATTGGGTTGTTGATGTTGATGATGATTTAAAAGAAAATAAACACATGTTTTGAAAACATGGGTAACCTCCATTTTAAGGGGAAACTCTGTCAAAATTTCTATAAAATTTTGACACTTAGAAAAATATAAGTTTTGAGAAACTTATTCCCTAAAAATGTATCTAAAAGCATTTACCAAGGTTTCCCAAAATTTTTGTGTTAAGAAATAATGATTTCTTCAAGATTAAAATTGATATTAAGTATGTATATTTTTGAGAAAAATATATATATTTATTTATCACCAAATTTTGTGCTAAGTGTATGTAGGATGTATTACATGTAATAGTGTATTAGGACTTGAATATACACTAAATACTCCTAAGGAGTGAAGATACAAAATGCACATACAACATGATTAGACAAATACAAGAAAATATATTTATGAAAATATATTACTTGATAGAATAAATAATTTGGACAAGTTATGAACATGAAATGAAGATTTAGACAAAATACATAATTCGGGTGAAAAATACAAGACACTTATATTTATTTTTGAGAAAATAATATAAGTGAGATACATAGTTAAAAATATAAATTATTTTTAACACAAGAACACATATACAAAAAAAATAGTGACTTGTACTTGTGCGATGCAAGTCTAGTGACTAACGTTAATAAAACACGTTTAGGTCACGACGCTAGAAAAGCAAATCCGGTGAAGTTTACGACGCAGGAACGCAAAGTTGTGAGTTCATGCTCCCCCTTTTCTTTTAACTGTTTTCAGTTTTATAACTTCGGGGGTGAAATATGTCACACCCCGACCGCGTAAAACAACAAATCGCAGCGGAAACATCGGGGCGTGTTGCGACAGAATTAATTGTTTCATAACCATGGCATACAAAGTTGTATTTTATTTATTAAACAAGGGTGTTACATTTTTTTGGACAGTAAACAAAAGAGTTTATAACATAATTAAACATAATCTATCTTCTTTTAAAGTCTCTAAGGCACAGGTCCGCCCTAGTATCATGATCAACATCCTATGGAAAAGCACCTGAAAACACATGTGAATGTAGGTACGTCAGCATAAAAATGCCTGTGAGATACATAGGTTTGTGAAAATAGGATTCATGACTTGTATTTGAGAAAATGTTTAGTCATGAACCTTGTAATTTGCTTTGTCTTGTAAATCATTTGAAAACAATAAGATCCGATGATATGTATAAGTAAATGTCAGGTTAAATAAATGACCATGTAAAAAGATGTGTTTGTATAAGATAAGTTGTTTTGTAAATCAACGTCTTGTGAAAAGTATGTTATTTGTATAAAATGTTCTATGTCTCAAACTGAAATGATTCAAATAACGTTACGCCATGTAATACCATACAAACACTTATATATAGGAAGTACCAGCGGCGTATCCACCATGCTTGTATCATATTACACACGCATCGTTACTTAATCACTTAATCAAACCAAACCAATGTAAGAAGTCTATGTTTAAACCAATTGTCAAATGTATTGAATAATATGTCAAAGCGTTTATGTCAAGATGTAAATCATGTCAAGATGTCTATGTCAAATATCCATGTCAAATGTCTATGTCAACTATCCATGTCAAATGTCTATGTCAAATAACCATGTCAAATGTCTATGTCAAATATCCATGTCAAATGTCTATGTCAAATATCCATGTCAAATGTCTATGTCAAAATGTCATGTATGGCAAGTGAAATGTCTCAACTAAACCATATGCACAAAAACAAAGTATTGAAGTAAAACTTGGTTTAAATCAAAGCTATGTTTTGTGTAAATGCATGCAACTATTTAATATGAACATTTATGCGGTATTGTGAAAATGCATACATCCAAGCCTTGTGACTGTGGTGATAAACCCTTTAAACAAATTAAAGGTCTATCTGTCTTATATCATCGAATTCGGTCATTCCTTTCTGTCCCCTTTCCCTGGGATGTCCGGAACGGGAGTTGTCAATTCCTATGGTACCACTACCTACTAACGAACGGCGTAGCTAATGTTAATGAATGTATTGTCCCATGTAAACAAACCAAATGTCATACCAAAATGTAAACATGTGAAAACAATGCACTAAGTATGTAATCAAATGAACATACATAGCGTGAAATGTCATGTAAAACGATGTACTAAGTAATGCACACAATGGGCACACCTAGCATGAAATGTCATGTAAAACGATGTACTAAGTAATGCACACAATGGGCACACCTAGCATGAAATGTCATGTAAAACGATGTACTAAGTAATGCACACAATGGGCACACCTAGCATGAAATGTCATGTAAAACGATGTACTATAGTGTACTAACGAACATAGCAGGTATATGATGTGAAAACATGAAAGCATGAAAGTAACAAGTAGGCACATGTGTTCCACCCCAAAACAGTTTGGAAAACAGTAAAAGAGGGGTTCTATGTACCCACTTGAGATTGCTCAGATGTCTAAAGATAATCACCAAGTAATGCTAGAGATCTCGGAATCAAACGGCACCTAATATAGATAACTATGTTAATAAACCGGACCTATATCGGAAGACTGGGTAGCATTAGGGTTTGTAAACCAAATGAGTGTAGGAACTCATATGATATGGTTTAACAAAGCCTACATGCTAAATGAAACTTAACCTAAGTCTTATCGACCCATTACGATCCGTTTAGGTAGCTTATGCTACTTTAACGCATCGTGCGCGTAAAACACGTTCGGAACGCCTAACCAGCCCTATGACAAGTGTTATATGCCTAAACATGTTACATAATCAGTTATGTGGCAAAAGTTTAGGTTACATATGCTAAATTACCAATTATGCATGAAAAGGGTATTCTAGTAATTTACCTAAGGCATATAAACAACCTATCATACAACTACTTAAACGAAGCGACCATAAGGTATAACCTCATAAGGTTATTCCCTATATACTATGGTCACCTAATGTGTTTGGTCGGATCCTAATGATCGACCAAACGGGTCGGGTTCGAGGTATAAGCGATTTATTAGATCGCTTACCCTACGACCCTAGACAACGTGGTAATCAGTAGGCATAGTCCCAAGGGACTATGACCATCGTGATTACACTCACGTTGCGAAGTTCAAACGAACTTCGCATTGACCATTACTGGTCAACGCTGAAAGTCAAACAAAGTTTGACTTTCTGACTCGAAAAGCAATAAAATAAGGAAAAGAACGAAAGAATACTTACGAAGGGTCCCCGAATGCTAATCTAGATCAATATAGTTCAGGTATGAAACAAAGGTTTCAACTTAGAACACAATAAATCAGATTCTAGTGAGAAATAAGGTTGGGGGTAATGGGGTATTTATAGTTTTCGGTGAACCGTTGAGATCGTTTCATGGAAAAGGAGGCACGATCAATACCGTACACTTGTCGGAATGTTATGGTGACTAATTTGGCCACTCACCATAAGGTATCAACACTTGGCAAGGGAAATGGGAGTGGAAACCAGCTGCAAACAGGCTGTTACATACTCTGTATCTGGTCTGGAGACCCCTAGCGCACCGTTACACTTATATTGTAGCGGTGCGCTAGCACCTAGTTTGGCAGAATTGCATTTTCAGTCCCTGCACCTTGTTTTAGCCATTTCCGACACGTTTAAGGCCCGTTAACCCCATTTCAAAGCTCTAAAATGAAGTTAAAGTATAGGGAACTTAAAATGTGTTCAAAAATATCTCGGATGTCGGTTCGTTTGGCCGTACGGTCGCGATGTTCGGTTAATTACGACGGAATGCGCACAAGCGCGAAAAACGATCCAAATGACGCGACGAATGGATTTTTCTTAAGGCGAACACTAAAATATAATGTAGTCATGCTTTCATAAAATTTTGGATGTCCGGATGTATTCAGAACGTAAGTTATGCGCGAAAATGCAAACTTGTGCACTTTTTGACACTTTTAGTCCCTGAATGACCCAAAAGTTTATTTTAGCACACCGAACCCCTCAAAGCCTATTTCTAAGCTATGTAAAGGATATTTAAGGTGTGTTTAACTTAAGGTCATGTTCCGGAATGTTCGTTACAGTTCAAATCGACATACTTTTGCAGTTTGTCAAGTTTAGTCCCTGTAAGCGAATTAACTTGTTTTTGCCATACCAAAGCCTTCAAAACTTATTTCTAAGTTATGTAAAGGTTATTTAAGGTATGTTGAGTATATGTTGATGTTCCGGAGTATTTCTCGCATTAAACTTAGTACGTTTACGCACTAGTTTGCGTATAACTCTCCAGAAAGTGATATAGAGTTTGAAATTACATAAAAGTCAAAACATGAAAAATGTATAACATAACAAAACAGACATTGGGATCAAATAACATTGTTTTATTGATAACAGAACTGTTCATAACGATTACAAGCACAGTTGTTACAGTCTCCCCTACTTGTGGAAATTTCGTCCCGAAATTTATTTAGAGGAAACTCGTGGAAAAAGATGTGGATATTTCGCCTTCATTTGATCTTCGCGTTCCCAAGTAAACTCAGGTCCACGTTTAGCTTCCCAGCGAACTTTGACCAAAGGAATGCGCTTGCGTTTAAGCCACTTGACTTCACGTTCCATGATTTCCACTGGTTTCTCAACAAATTTCAGTGTTTTGCCAACACGAATTTCGTCAAGCGGTATGGAGAAGTTCTCATCAGCTGAACACTTCTTGAGATTGGACACGTGAAAAGTTGGATGAACATTTCCAAGTTCAGGAGGTAACTCAAGTCTGTAGGCTACCTTTCCGATTCTTTCGACGATCTTGAATGGTCCAACGTATCTAGGTGCAAGTTTTCCTTTCTTTCCAAATCTGATCACACCTTTCCAAGGTGAGACCTTAAGTAATACTCGATCACCGACTTGAAATTCCAAGGCTTTGCGTTTTGGGTCCGCGTAAATCTTCTGACGGCTTCTAGCTGCCTGAAGGTTATCACGAACTTTCTTGACCTTGTCAGTTGTCTCTAAAATGAGGGCAGGTCCAGTAAGTTGAGCCTCGCCAATCTCATTCCAGCATACTGGTGAACGACATTTTCGACCATAGAGAGCTTCGAAAGGAGCCATTTTGATGCTAGTGTGATAACTGTTGTTGTAGGAGAATTCAATCAATTTAAGATGTGAATCCCAGCTACCACCAAAATCGATCACACAAGCTCTTAGCATATCCTCCAGAGTCTGGATTGTTCTCTCAGATTGACCATCCGTTTGCGGATGATAAGCTGTGCTCAGATTAAGTTGGGTCCCCATGGCAGATTGCATGGTTCTCCAAAAATGAGAAGTGAAACGAGCATCTCTGTCAGAAATGATGTTCAAAGGAACACCATGTCGAGCCACAATTTCATCTACATAGATTTGAGCAAGTCTGTCAGTAGGAAAATCCTCGCGGATTGGCAAGAAATGTGCTGACTTTGTAAGACGATCAACGACTACCCAGATGGCATCATAACCTTTCTTTGTGCGCGGGAGTTTGGTAACGAGATCCATAGTAATGTTTTCCCATTTCCAAACTGGGATCTCTGGTTGCACCAATAACCCAGAAGGACGTTGATGTTCAGCCTTAACCTTAAGACAAGTAAGGCATTTTGACACGTATAAGGCAATGTCTTTCTTCATACCAGGCCACCAATAGTGAATACGAAGATCCTTATACATTTTATCTGAGCCCGGATGAATAGAATAACGAGACTTATGGGCTTCATCCATAAGCAAGGTACGAAGATCATCCTGGCTTGGGACCCACAAACGGTCCATGAAGTAATATGATCCATTGTCCTTCAGTTCCAGAGCAGGCGTTATGTGATAGGGAAATTCCTTATCCATCAAACCTTGTGAAACACAAGATTGTTGAGCCTGAGAAATGCGGGCTTGAATATCAGATCGAGCTTGAATAACAGATTGAACATGTACACAATGAAACTTAGTACGTTCCTTGCGACTCAATGCATCAGCTACGACATTCGCCTTACCAGGATGGTAGCGAATTTCGCAGTCATAGTCGTTTAAAAGCTCAACCCAACGTCGTTGTCTCATGTTGAGTTCTTTCTGGTTGAAGATATGCTGAAGACTTTTGTGGTCAGTGAAAACCACACATTTTGTACTGTACAAATAATGTCTCCAGATCTTGAGAGCAAAGACAACTGCACCCAACTCAAGATCATGAGTGGTGTAGTTCTTCTCATGAATCTTCAACTGCCTTGATGCATAAGCTATGACTTTGTTCCTTTGCATAAGAACACAGCCAAGACCCAATTTAGATGCATCACAATACACGAAAAAATCATCATCACCCTCAGGCAATGATAGAACAGGCGCATCGCAAAGCTTCTGCTTCAGGTGTTGAAAAGCTTCCTCTTGTCTGAATCCCCAGTAAAAGGGCATTTTCTTCTGAGTTAGAGCAGTTAGAGGAACTGCAATCTTAGAGAAGTTTTCAATGAAGCGGCGATAATAACCCGCTAGACCAAGAAAAGAACGAACTTCAGTAGGAGTAGTAGGCGTATCCCAATCCTTAATCGCACTGATCTTGGAGGGATCTACATGAATACCTCGTTCGTTGATAATGTGTCCCAAAAATTGAACTTCTTTAAGCCAAAATTCGCACTTGGAGAATTTGGCGAAAAGTTGCTCTTTCTTCAGGAGTTCCAGAGTAAGACGAAGATGCTGCTCGTGTTCAGCTCGCGTCTTAGAGTAAATCAAGATGTCATCGATAAAAACAATGACGAACTGATCCAAATAAGGTTTGCAGACCCTATTCATTAAGTCCATGAAAACAGCAGGAGCATTAGTCAAACCGAATGGCATGACTGTGAACTCGTAATGTCCATAACGAGTACGGAATGCTGTTTTCGGAATGTCTTCTTCTTGCACCCGAAGTTGATGATATCCGGAACGCAGATCGATCTTTGAAAAATAAGAAGCACCTTGTAACTGATCAAAGAGGTCGTCGATGCGAGGTAGGGGATATCGATTCTTGATGGTAAGCTTGTTAAGCTCACGATAATCGATACACATCCTAAAGGATCCATCCTTCTTCTTGACAAAAAGAACTGGAGCACCCCAAGGTGAAAAGCTGGGACGGATAAAACCTTTGTCAGAGAGCTCCTGAAGCTGCTTAGACAACTCTTGCATCTCAGACGGTGCAAGACGATATGGAGCTCTGGCAATGGGATTTGCACCAGGTACGAGATCAATGCGGAACTCGACTTGGCGTGCTGGAGGTAGACCAGGTAAATCTTCAGGGAACACTTCAGAATAATCCCGAACGACAGGAATATCTGAAATAGACTTACCCTTGCCTTTATCTTCTGTAACATGTGCTAAGAAAGCCACATAGTTCTTCTGCAGATACTTCCGAGCTTTAAAACAAGACATGAGTTTGAGACCACCGGTAGGCTTCTCACCTTGAACTTGCAGGATCTCGCCTGTCGAAAGTGGCACACGAACAATCTTCTTAGAACAAACTATCTCTGCGTGATGCTTGGATAACCAATCCATTCCCACAATAACGTCGAAGCTTCCAAGTTGCATAGGCGCGAGGTCGATAGGAAAAAGATGGTCGTTAAGATTCAACTGGCAGTTGTGAAGAACAGAATCAAGAATAATGGGTTCACCACTAGCAACCTCTACTGTCAAAGATTTGCCTAGTTTCGTTCTAGACACGCGAAGCATTTGCTCAAAAGACAAAGACACGAAACTCTTATCGGCACCAGAATCGAAAAGAACAGATGCAGGCTGATTATTAATAAAGAACGTACCGTTCACCACATTATCGTCAGCCTGTGCCTCTTGGGCATTCATGTTAAAGACTCGGCCTCGAGCCGGAGCCTGATTCTGGTTCTGGTTCTGGTTCGCCAGTCTTGGGCACCGATTCCTATAGTGGGTCAGATCCCCACAATTGTAACAAGCACCTGGTGGGTATTGTGGTCTTGCAGCTTGACCCTGTTGCTGAGCAGGAGGCTGAGCAACTTGTTGAGCCGGGTTCTGAACTGCGCGATTCTGAGCAAACCGACAAACATCGGCAAGATGACCTGACTTCCCACAGCTAGTACAGAAACGGCACTGATGTTGCGGCTGATGGTGACTGTTGCACCTATTGCACAAAGGTGCATTCCCTGAATAGGGTTTCTTTGCTGGAAGCTGTGCGGGTTGGTTGGGAGCTGCCTGATTAGCTTGGGCAGTGATAGCAAAATTTTGGGAAGCCTTACGCTTCCTTGACCTCTTCGAAGAACCAGAGTTCTTCCCATTCAAGTTTTGACCTTTCTTGCTATCACTCTTGTCAGCCGACTGCTTCTTGCCCTTGTCACCCTTCCTGTGTAGCTTTCCCTTTCTAATCTGCGACTCAGTCAATGTCGCTGATAACTCGATCGCCTGACGGAGTGTGGCAGGTTCACTACCAGTAAGAATGTCTTGTACCGAGTCAGGTAGGCCATCGATGTATCTCTCTATAGCCTTGTCGAGTGGGGTGACCATTGTTGGGCAAAGCAGACTCAATTCTTCAAACCGATCAGTATAAGCCCTGTGCTTGCCACTATCTTGCTTCAAAACATCAAACTCTTTCTCCAACGCTCGTTGCTCATGACGAGGACAGAATTCCCTCATCATAAGGGCTCTAAGTTCAGCCCATGTCTGTGCGAGAGCAACTTCTGCACCTTGGTCACTCATAACCCCGTTCCACCATGTCAAAGCCCTCTTCTGAAATACGCTCGAGGAGAACTCGACCTTGCGATTATCCGGACACTGCACATGGCGAAAAGTATTCTCTATGCTCTCGAACCACTGAAGAAGCCCAGTCGCTCCCTCAGAACCACTAAACTTGAGTGGTTTAGCCTGGTTAAAATCCTTGTATTTGCACGGACCATTGTTGTTGTTGTTGGCTTGTTGCCATTGAGCAAAGAGATTTGGGAATTGAGCAGCCATCTGCTGCGCAATAATTTCTGCCAGTTCGGCAGTAGCTATCTGGTTCTCGCGTCGAGGAGGCATTCTAAAAGAGGAAAACATGAAAAGGAACGAGTGAGATGATTGGATGAAGAGAATGAGATGAAACAAAATCAACAAAAGCAAAGATGGTGGTCATTCGTCCGTATCACAAAGCAAACAAACGACACACAGTGACTAATCAAAGTAAATGGGTCAAAAATAATGTATAATGAAGACATGCTCGCCTATAAGTGACACTCATCCCAAGAATTCCCAGGTAAGCACAACTGGTCTCGCGTCTGATGAGATATATACGAAGTGCTTGCCTAGAAGTGAAAACCTAGAATACAGGCATTCACCCTTCCAGTTTGCACATGTTCACATTATTTAAAACCCAAAACGTTTGACGGGATTTTGAAAATTTGAAGGCACAAGGCCAAAAACCAATACTGAAAAGGGTTCAAAACCATATAACAGAGGGTTCAAAACCTTGTAATAAATCATTCAAAAACAGATGATTGTTTTTCAAAAATCGTTTCGGAAAAATTTTGGCTTTTGTTCTGATAATCACCTAAGGATAGGTGATGTGCATGTTTTAAGATCTAAACACAAATAATTTGTGTTAGGGTCCTAGAAAAGTTATAGTCTAGGTCAAAGCATTACTAATAACCTAATTCCCTATAACCATCGGCTCTGATACCAACTCTTCTGTCACACCCCGACCGCGTAAAACAACAAATCGCGGCGGAAACATCGGGGCGTGTTGCGACAGAATTAATTGTTTCATAACCATGGCATACAAAGTTGTATTTTATTTATTAAACAAGGGTGTTACATTGTTTTGGACAGTAAACAAAAGAGTTTATAACATAATTAAACATAATCTATCTTCTTTTAAAGTCTCTAAGGCACAGGTCCGCCCTAGTATCATGATCAACATCCTATGGAAAAGCACCTGAAAACACATGTGAATGTAGGTACGTCAGCATAAAAATGCCTGTGAGATACATAGGTTTGTGAAAATAGGATTCATGACTTGTATTTGAGAAAATGTTTAGTCATGAACCTTGTAATTTGCTTTGTCTTGTAAATCATTTGAAAACAATAAGATCCGATGATATGTATAAGTAAATGTCAGGTTAAATAAATGACCATGTAAAAAGATGTGTTTGTATAAGATAAGTTGTTTTGTAAATCAACGTCTTGTGAAAAGTATGTTATTTGTATAAAATGTTCTATGTCTCAAACTGAAATGATTCAAATAACGTTACACCATGTAATACCATACAAACACTTATATATAGGAAGTACCAGCGGCGTATCCACCATGCTTGTATCATATTACACACGCATCGTTACTTAATCACTTAATCAAACCAAACCAATGTAAGAAGTCTATGTTTAAACCAATTGTCAAATGTATTGAATAATATGTCAAAGCGTTTATGTCAAGATGTAAATCATGTCAAGATGTCTATGTCAGATATCCATGTCAAATGTCTATGTCAACTATCCATGTCAAATGTCTATGTCAAATAACCATGTCAAATGTCTATGTCAAATATCCATGTCAAATGTCTATGTCAAATATCCATGTCAAATGTCTATGTCAAAATGTCATGTATGGCAAGTGAAATGTCTCAACTAAACCATATGCACAAAAACAAAGTATTGAAGTAAAACTTGGTTTAAATCAAAGCTATGTTTTGTGTAAATGCATGCAACTATTTAATATGAACATTTATGCGGTATTGTGAAAATGCATACATCCAAGCCTTGTGACTATGGTGATAAACCCTTTAAACAAATTAAAGGTCTATCTGTCTTATATCATCGAATTCGGTCATTCTTTTCTGTCCCCTTTCCCTGGGATGTCCGGAACGGGAGTTGTCAATTCCTATGGTACCACTACCTACTAACGAACGGCGTAGCTAATGTTAATGAATGTATTGTCCCATGTAAACAAACCAAATGTCATACCAAAATGTAAACATGTGAAAACAATGCACTAAGTAATGCACACAATGGGCACACCTAGCATGAAATGTCATGTAAAACGATGTACTAAGTAATGCACACAATGGGCACACCTAGCATGAAATGTCATGTAAAACGATGTACTAAGTAATGCACACAATGGGCACACCTAGCATGAAATGTCATGTAAAACGATGTACTAAGTAATGCACACAATGGGCACACCTAGCATGAAATGTCATGTAAAACGATGTACTATAGTGTACTAACGAACATAGCAGGTATATGATGTGAAAACATGAAAGCATGAAAGTAACAAGTAGGCACATGTGTTCCACCCCAAAACAGTTTGGAAAACAGTAAAAGAGGGGTTCTATGTACTCACTTGAGATTGCTCAGATGTCTAAAGATAATCACCAAGTAATGCTAGAGATCTCGGAATCAAACCGCACCTAATATAGATAACTATGTTAATAAACCGGACCTATATCGGAAGACTGGGTAGCATTAGGGTTTGTAAACCAAATGAGTGTAGGAACTCATATGATATGGTTTAACAAAGCCTACATGCTAAATGAAACTTAACCTAAGTCTTATCGACCCATTACGATCCGTTTAGGTAGCTTATGCTACTTTAACGCATCGTGCGCGTAAAACACGTTCGGAACGCCTAACCAGCCCTATGACAAGTGTTATATGCCTAAACATGTTACATAATCAGTTATGTGGAAAAAGTTTAGGTTACATATGCTAAATTACCAATTATGCATAAAAAGGGTATTATGGTAATTTACCTAAGGCATATAAACAACCTATCATACAACTACTTAAACGAAGCGACCATAAGGTATAACCTCATAAGGTTATTCCCTATATACTATGGTCACCTAATGTGTTTGGTCGGATCCTAATGATCGACCAAACGGGTCGGGTTCGAGGTATAAGCGATTTATTAGATCGCTTACCCTACGACCCTAGACAACGTGGTAATCAGTAGGCATAGTCCCAAGGGACTATGACCATCGTGATTACACTCACGTTGCGAAGTTCAAACGAACTTCGCATTGACCATTACTGGTCAACGCTGAAAGTCAAACAAAGTTTGACTTTCTGACTCGAAAAGCAATAAAATAAGGAAAAGAACGAAAGAATACTTACGAAGGGTCCCCGAATGCTAATCTAGATCAATATAGTTCAGGTATGAAACAAAGGTTTCAACTTAGAACACAATAAATCAGATTCTAGTGAGAAATAAGGTTGGGGGTAATGGGGTATTTATAGTTTTCGGTGAACCTTTGAGATCGTTTCATGGAAAAGGAGGCACGATCAATACCGTACACTTGTCGGAATGTTATGGTGACTAATTTGGCCACTCACCATAAGGTATCAACACTTGGCAAGGGAAATGGGAGTGGAAACCAGCTGCAAATAGGCTGTTACATACTCTGTATCTGGTCTGGAGACCCCTAGCGCACCGTTACACTTATATTGTAGCGGTGCGCTAGCACCTAGTTTGGCAGAATTGCATTTTCAGTCCCTGCACCTTGTTTTAGCCATTTCCGACACGTTTAAGGCCCGTTAACCCCATTTCAAAGCTCTAAAATGAAGTTAAAGTATAGGGAACTTAAAATGTGTTCAAAAATATCTCGGATGTCGGTTCGTTTGGCCGTACGGTCGCGATGTTCGGTTAATTACGACGGAATGCGCACAAGCGCGAAAAACGATCCAAATGACGCGACGAATGGATTTTTCTTAAGGCGAACACTAAAATATAATGTAGTCATGCTTTCATAAAATTTTGGATGTCCGGATGTATTCAGAACGTAAGTTATGCGCGAAAATGCAAACTTGTGCACTTTTTGACACTTTTAGTCCCTGAATGACCCAAAAGTTTATTTTAGCACACCGAACCCCTCAAAGCCTATTTCTAAGCTATGTAAAGGATATTTAAGGTGTGTTTAACTTAAGGTCATGTTCCGGAATGTTCGTTACAGTTCAAATCGACATACTTTTGCAGTTTGTCAAGTTTAGTCCCTGTAAGCGAATTAACTTGTTTTTGCCATACCAAAGCCTTCAAAACTTATTTCTAAGTTATGTAAAGGTTATTTAAGGTATGTTGAGTATATGTTGATGTTCCGGAGTATTTCTCGCATTAAACTTAGTACGTTTACGCACTAGTTTGCGTATAACTCTCCAGAAAGTGATATAGAGTTTGAAATTACATAAAAGTCAAAACATGAAAAATGTATAACATAACAAAACAGACATTGGGATCAAATAACATTGTTTTATTGATAACAGAACTGTTCATAGCGATTACAAGCACAGTTGTTACAAAATACATGTTACAAATGTTACAATGTTTACAAACGGTATGGTGGATACAAAAACAAGAAGCACTCTTGGTGATAACTAGTACCAAGTATGATGCGTTTTAAGGAATGATACGAGAAATTGTGTCACGAATAGGGTTCCATAAGCACCATTAATCGTGTACATACTAAGACCGCAGAACAAAAGGTTAGATCTAATGGGTTTTCGAGCAGCCACACTCTTGGTGAAAACTAGTACCGAGTTGTGCTTTTGTGTCTCCGTCGTGAATCGACAACTAGAAAAATGTAACACCTGTGCCTCCACGGCCATCAAACAAATACCAAACCAATGAAATATTGTATTTCATACTTGGGATTTGTATAAATATGTGTATCAGTTACACATATCAACTCTTGTTCAATTTCAAGCTCTAAATCACTTTCTGGAAGGTTATACACGCACTAATGCGTAAATATAACCAGTTTAATGCAACGAACACTCCGGAATAGTGAAATAGGCTTAACATACCTTAAATAACCTTTACATAACTTAGAAATAAGTTTTGAAGGCTTTGGTATGGCAAAATCAAGTTAATTCGCTTACAGGGACTAAACTTGACAAACTGCGAAAGTATGTCAATTTGAACTGTAACGAACATTCCGGAACATGACCATAAGTTAAACACACCTTAAATATCCTTTACATAGCTTAGAAATAGGCTTTGAGGGGTTTGGTGTGCTAAAATAAACTTTTGGGTCATTCAGGGACTAAAAGTGTCAAAAAGTGCACAAGTTTGCACTTTCGCGCATAACTTACATTCTGAATACATCCGGACATCCAAAAATTTATGTAAGCATGACTATATTATGCTTTAGTGTTTGGCTTGCCAAAAATCCATTCGTTGCGTCATTTGGATCGTTTTTCGCACTTATGCGCATTCCGTCGTAATTAAGCGAACATCGCGTTCGTACGACCAAACGAACCATCATCCGGCATATTTTTGAGCATGTTTCATGTCCACAATGTTTAGGCATCATTATAGGGCCTTAAAGTTGGCTTTATGGGCCTTAGAAGTGCCGGAAATGGGCTTAAACACGTGCAGGGACTGAAACTGTCATTTCTGAAACTTTGTTCTGATCTGTGACACCTACGCGGCCCGCCTCAAGATCTTAACATCCTCAGGCGGCCCGCGTCAGACCTTCTGACCAGATTAAATGTTTCTAACAGCAGATTGCAGCTGTTTGATCCACCACCACACATTCTCATTTGTCTAGTCAGCTGATAAGAACCATTTTCTAGTCACCATAAGGTTCCAACACTTGTACAGTTACGATTAAGGCACGTTTTCCATGAAACGATCCTAACGGTTACCCGAAAACTATAAATACCCCATCACCCCAATGCAAAACTTACAAGAACTTTGATTTGAGAAACTCTAAGTTGAAACTATTGTTTCATACCTGAGATTTTTGAATCGAGGTTAGCATTCGGGGACCCTTCGTAAGTATTCTTTCGTTCTTTTCCTTATTTTATTGCTTTTCGAGTCAGAAAGTCAAACTTTGTTTGACTTTCAGCGTTGACCAGTAATGGTCAATGCGAAGTTCGTTTGAACTTCGCAACGTGAGTGTAATCACGTTGGTCATAGTCCCTTGGGACTATGCCCACTGATTACCACGTTGTCTAGGGTCGTAGGGTAGGCGATCTAATAAATCGCCTATACCTTCGAACTCGACCCATTTGGTCGATCATTAGGATCCGACCAAATACATTAGGTGACCATAGTAGGTAGGGAATAACCTTCCGAGGTTATACCCTATGGTCACATCGTTTGAGTAGTTGTATGATAGGTAGTTTATATGCCTTAGGTAAATTACCAAAATACCCTTTTCATGTATAATTGGTAATTAAGCATATGTAACCTAAACTTTTGTCACATAACTGATTATGTAACATGTTTAGGCATATAACACTTGTCATAGGACTAGTTAGACGGTCCGAACGCGTTTCACGCGCACGACGCGTTAAAGTAGCATAAGCTACCTTAATGGGTCGCGATGGGTCGAAAGCACTTAGGTTTGGTTTCATTGTAGTATGTAGGCCTTGTTAAACCATATCATATGAGTTCCAACACTCATTTGGTTTACCAAGCCTCATCCTATCCGATCTCCCGATTTAAGTCCGGTTTATTTATATAGTTTTAGATTGCCGACTGATTCCGTGCTCCCTCTAGCTTTGTTTGGTTGTTGTTCAAGACCTCCAAGCATTATCAGGCGAGTACATTATTCCCCTATTTTACTGCTTTCAATTGTTTTGGGGTGACTCATATGTGCTAAATGTTTTCGATGTTATAACGATGGTTTCAAAAACAATTAAGACGATTTATACAAAACTAATAACGATTTCAATAAAGTGAACAAACTTGTTGGTTGTAGTTACATAACAAATGACATTCATTAGCAATGATCAAGCCGACCAGTATTAGGTTATGGTACCATAGGATCTGACAAATCCCGTTAGTTACTACACCCGTAGTTATGTGTGGGTGTTGTGGGTAGCGACTGAATCTGTAAATGTTAATTTACTCTTTGGTAAGGGTTTATTAATGCGAGATGTTAATCTATCCTTTGGTAAGGGTTTATTAATGCGAATTATTAATCTATCCTTTGGTAAGGGTTTATTAATGCGAGTCAAGAAGGTTTGAATGTTATTAGCGAGACGACCATTTAAGTAGTTTCACGACCTAAAACGAATTTAACGATTGGGTAAACGATTGGTTTTCACACGATGTTTTAACGATTGGGTAAACGATTGGTTTTCACACGATGTTTTAACGATTGGGTAAACGATTGGCTTCAAAGCGATATACGATTGGGTTTTGGTTACATATTACATGATTTACATTGGGCATGAACATTACTTTGGTGGTTTGGTTTGATTAAGTGATTAAGTAACAATGCGTGTGGAATATGATACAAGCATGGTGGATACGCCGCTGGTACTTCCTATATATAAGTGTTTGTATGGTATTACATATTGTAGCGTTATTTGAATCATTTCAGTTTGAGACATAGAACATTTTATACAAGTAACATACTTTTCACAAGACATTTATTTACAAACAACTTATTTTATACAAACTCATTTTACATGGTTATTCATTTAATCATGCATTATTCTCTTATTATACATATCACCTGAACTTATTATTTTTCAAATGATTTACAAAGGCAAAGCAAATTACAAGGTTCATGACTAAACATTTTCTTAAACAGAAGTCATGAATCTTATTTTCACAAAACCTATGTACTCGCCAGCATTTCTTTGCTGACTTCGTTTTCACATATGTTTCAGGTATTGTTGAATGATATCGATTGATAAGATGCATGCTCACATAGGACTGGACAAGGCCTTAGTGACTCAATAACAATGATAGATTATGTTTAAATTGTGTATTTAGATTTCCAAATGATGTAATTATTCAATGTTTAAATAAAATGAAACACTTTTGGTATCCATGGTTATGAAACATTAATTCTGTTGCAACACGCCCCGATGTTTCCGCCGCGATTTGTTGTTTTACGCGGTCGGGGTGTGACAGAAAAGATGGTATCAGAGCCAATGGTTATAGGGAATTAGGTTATTAGTAATGCTTTGACCTAGTCTATAACCTTTCTAGGACCCTAACGCGAGTTTACTTGCGTTTAGTCATAAAACAATACCGTCACCTATCCTTAGGCGACGACCACAACAAGAACATAAATTTCAAAACCGCTTTGAAAACTAATCATCTGTTCTAGGATGATTGATTACAAGGTTTTGAACCCTCTGTTATATGGTTTTGAACCCCTTTGAATTTTCAAAATCTCGGCAAAGTTTTGGGTTTTAAATAATGTGAACACGTGCAAACTGGAAGGGTGAATGCCTGTATTCTGGGTTTTCTGTCTAGGCAAGCACTTCGTATACATCTCATCAGACGCGAGACCAGTTGTGCTTACCTGGGAATTCTTGGGATGAGTGTTCACTTATAGGCGAGCATGTCTTCGCGATACATTATTTTTACCCATTTACTTTGATTAGTTCTGTGTGTCGTTTATTGCTTTGTAGTAACAAACAAATGACCACTATCCTTGCTTTCATCAGATTTGTTCATCTCATTCTTTCCGTCTAATTCTCTCACTCGTTCATTTCATGTTTCCTCTTTTAGACAATGCCTCCTCGACGCGATGATCGAACCGATGCTCGGACTTTCACTATTGAAGAACTCGCAGATCTGATCTCTCAGCAGGTGGCTGCTGTGCTCCCCGGGGTTGTAACCCAAGTCCACGAGATATACAACAACGGCAATAATAACAACAACAATAACGCACAGTGTAAATACAAGGATTTTAACCAGGCTAAACCACTCAAGTTTAGTGGTTCTGAAGGAGCGACTGGGCTTCTTCAATGGTTCGAGAGCATTGAGAATACTTTCCGCCACGTGCAGTGTCCTGACAATCGCAGGGTCGAGTTTTCTTCGAGTGTGTTTCAGAAGAGGGCTCTCACATGGTGGAACGGGGTTATGAGGGATCGTGGTGCAGAAGTTGCTCTAGCACAGACATGGGCTGAGCTTAGGGCTCTCATGATGAGGGAATTCTGTCCTCGTCATGAGCAGCGAGCTTTGGAGAAGGAATTTGATGAGTTGAAGCAAGATAGTGGTGAGCACAGGGCGTATACTGATAGGTTTGAGGAGTTGAGTCTGTTTTGCCCGACAATGGTTACCCCACTTGACATAGCTATCGAAAGGTACATCGACGGCCTACCTGACTCGGTACAAGACATCCTTACTGGTAGTAGCCCTGCCACACTCCGTCAGGCGATCGAGTTAGCTGCGACATTGACTGAGTCGCAGATTCTGAAGAATAAGTTACACAGAAAGGGTGACAAGGGTAAGAAGCAGGGGTCTGACAAGGAGGATAGCAAGAAAGGTCAAAACAAGAAGGGTAAGGAAGGTGAGACTTCGAAGAAATCAAAGAAGCGGAAGGGTGCCCAAAATTTTGCTGTTACAGTACAGACTGCTCAGAACTTGCAAAACCCACCGGCACAGCCAGCTGCAAAGAAGGCATATGCTGGTACCGCACCACATTGTGCCCGTTGCAACGGTCATCACGTTGCACAACAAAATTGCAAGAAATGCACAACGTATGGTAGACTTGGGCATTTGGCCAATATTTGTCGTCTGGGACAAAATCAGGCTGCTCAGGTTCAAGCTCAGGTTCAAGGGAATGCTGCGAGATTCCCACTGGGTTCATGTTTCAATTGCGGAGAGATTGGTCATTTCCGCCACAACTGCCCAAGACTGGTGAATGCAAATGCTAACGCAAACCCGAATGCGAACGTCAACGTCAATGTGAATCTAGCATGTGGACGAGTGTATAACATCAATGAGGCAATCAATGATGAAGAACAAGTAGAATTTTGAAATTCCTCTGGTTGTTATCTTGTAACATTTAAAGACAATGCGGTTGTTATATAAATAAAAATTTGTGGTTTTTATTTTCAACTAATGCAATTGTATGAATATTTGATCCAACCTTATGATGTCATCACAAAGACAAAACTACTCTTGTGGTTCTGTCATTTTTATGATCACTTGTGATCTCCCTAAGAACCTCAAACACTTGTTTCTTCTAAATCTAAAGTATCTTATCGTCTTGCACTGTTCGAGATGCAAGAATTATCAAAACAGCTTCAAGAGTTGTCTGATAAAGGATTCATCCGTCCGAACTTTTCACCTTGGAGAAACTCCTGTTCTCCTTGTGAAAAGAAAAATGGATCTTTTCGAATGTATATCGATTAACGTAAGCCTAGTAAGCTTACCATCAAGAATCGATATCCCCTACCTTAAATCAACGATTTCTCCGATCAACTGCATAGCGTTTCATGTTTTCCAAGATCGATTTGCGTTTTGGGTATCATCAACTTTGTATTCTCGAAGAAGATATTCCCAAAACAGTTTTCTGCACGAAGTATGGCCATTACGAGTTTACAGTCATGCCTTTTGGGTTGACAAATGCTCCAGCCATCTTCAAGGACTTAATAAATAGAGTCTGCAAGCCTTATTTGGATCAGTTCGTCATTGTTATTAATGACATCTTGATCTATTCATATCACGAGCCGATAACGATCAACACCTTCATTGACGCTGGAACCCTTAAAGAAGGAACAAACTTTTCGCTAAATCCTCCAAGAGGAAATTTTGGCTTAAAGAAGTTCATTTTTTGGGTCATGTAGTCAACAAGCAGGGTATTCATGTGGATCTATCCAAATTGATGCAATTAAGAATTTATTTCCTTGTATGCATTAAATACCCGTGTCTAAAGATAACAAATTTAAAGGTCAATTTAAACAATTATGCGAGTATACGATTATGCGATTATGTGATATGTGTTTATGTGTTCTCCTCTATGTTTTTGTGTGGTAAACGATTTTCAAATCCTCATAGAATCTTTTATATCTTCATATGAGGGATTCATAGTAGGATATTCAAAAGGTACTACCTTAAATCCTTATGGGCTTCTACGTGGTAGTTAAGACCCTTGGGTTATATAGTACCATTCCATGATTCGATGATAGACCCTTGAGTGGTCTAGTTAAAGATTGATTCAAGACCTGGTTAAGAATGGCATGTGATGATACAGCTGAAAGGACCCTATGGTGGTCCAGTCACACTCATCACAGGTTTGTTAATTTGGGTTTTACCCTACACATTATAAAATAGACTGTGTGAACTGTGCAAGGAATTGTCTAATTATGGACGCGTACATAATTATGAAATTTAGTGCACAGAAACCCAGTAGGATTTATTATGTGTAAGAACCGATAGTGACAACAATAACGAAATGAGAACGATGTAATGGAGGTACGGTGGACGCACCAATGACGCTTCATATACTTGTATATAAGTGTCCCTCTTACATTGCAAGCATAATGTTATTAAGGTTACTAGAAGTTCAGAACCCTAACCAATATTGTTCGATCTTTTCAACTTCATGTTTTCAAGCTCTCACAAGTTTCCTCTAAATAAATTTCGGGACGAAATTTCCTAAAGTAGGGGAGACTGTAACACCTGTGCCTCCACGGCCATCAAACAAATACCAAACCAATGAAATATTGTATTTCATACTTGGGATTTGTATAAATATGTGTATCAGTTACACATATCAACTCTTGTTCAATTTCAAGCTCTAAATCACTTTCTGGAAGGTTATACACGCACTAATGCGTAAATATAACCAGTTTAATGCAACGAACACTCCGGAATAGTGAAATAGGCTTAACATACCTTAAATAACCTTTACATAACCTAGAAATAAGTTTTGAAGGCTTTGGTATGGCAAAATCAAGTTAATTCGCTTACAGGGACTAAACTTGACAAACTGCGAAAGTATGTCAATTTGAACTGTAACGAACATTCCGGAACATGACCATAAGTTAAACACACCTTAAATATCCTTTACATAGCTTAGAAATAGGCTTTGAGGGGTTTGGTGTGCTAAAATAAACTTTTGGGTCATTCAGGGACTAAAAGTGTCAAAAAGTGCACAAGTTTGCACTTTCGCGCATAACTTACGTTCTGAATACATCCGGACATCCAAAAATTTATGTAAGCATGACTATATTATGCTTTAGTGTTTGGCTTGCCAAAAATCCATTCGTTGCGTCATTTGGATCGTTTTTCGCACTTATGCGCATTCCGTCGTAATTAAGCGAACATCGCGTTCGTACGACCAAACGAACCATCATCCGGCATATTTTTGAGCATGTTTCATGTCCACAATGTTTAGGAATCATTATAGGGCCTTAAAGTTGGCTTTATGGGCCTTAGAAGTGCCGGAAATGGGCTTAAACACGTGCAGGGACTGAAACTGTCATTTCTGAAACTTTGTTCTGATCTGTGACTCCTAGGCGGCCCGCCTCAAGATCTTAACATCCTCAGGCGGCCTGCGTCAGACCTTCTGACCAGATTAAATGTTTCTAACAGCAGATTGCAGCTGTTTGATCCACCACCACACATTCTCATTTGTCTAGTCAGCTGATAAGAACCATTTTCTAGTCACCATAAGGTTCCAACACTTGTACAGTTACGATTAAGGCACGTTTTCCAAGAAACGATCCTAACGGTTACCCGAAAACTATAAATACCCCATCACCCCAATGCAAAACTTACAAGAACTTTGATTTGAGAAACTCTAAGTTGAAACTATTGTTTCATACCTGAGATTTTTGAATCGAGGTTAGCATTCGGGGACCCTTCGTAAGTATTCTTTTGTTCTTTTCCTTATTTTATTTCTTTTCGAGTCAGAAATTCAAACTTTGTTTGACTTTCAGCGTTGACCAGTAATGGTCAATGCGAAGTTCGTTTGAACTTCGCAACGTGAGTGTAATCACGTTGGTCATAGTCCCTTGGGACTATGCCCACTGATTACCACGTTGTCTAGGGTCGTAGGGTAGGCGATCTAATAAATCGCCTATACCTTCGAACTCGACCCATTTGGTCGATCATTAGGATCCGACCAAATACATTAGGTTACCATAGTAGGTAGGGAATAACCTTCCGAGGTTATACCCTATGGTCACATCGTTTGAGTAGTTGTATGATAGGTAGTTTATATGCCTTAGGTAAATTACCAAAATACCCTTTTCATGTATAATTGGTAATTAAGCATATGTAACCTAAACTTTTGTCACATAACTGATTATGTAACATGTTTAGGCATATAACACTTGTCATAGGACTAGTTAGACGGTCCGAACGCGTTTCACGCGCACGACGCGTTAAAGTAGCATAAGCTACCTTAATGGGTCGCGATGGGTCGAAAGCACTTAGGTTTGGTTTCATTGTAGTATGTAGGCCTTGTTAAACCATATCATATGAGTTCCAACACTCATTTGGTTTACCAAGCCTCATCCTATCCGATCTCCCGATTTAAGTCCGGTTTATTTATATAGTTTTAGATTGCCGACTGATTCCGTGCTCCCTCTAGCTTTGTTTGGTTGTTGTTCAAGACCTCCAAGCATTATCAGGCGAGTACATTATTCCCCTATTTTACTGCTTTCAATTGTTTTGGGGTGACTCATATGTGCTAAATGTTTTCGATGTTATAACGATGGTTTCAAAAACAATTAAGACGATTTATACAAAACTAATAACGATTTCAATAAAGTGAACAAACTTGTTGGTTGTAGTTACATAACAAATGACATTCATTAGCAATGATCAAGCCGACCAGTATTAGGTTATGGTACCATAGGATCTGACAAATCCCGTTAGTTACTACACCCGTAGTTATGTGTGGGTGTTGTGGGTAGCGACTGAATCTGTAAATGTTAATTTACTCTTTGGTAAGGGTTTATTAATGCGAGATGTTAATCTATCCTTTGGTAAGGGTTTATTAATGCGAATTATTAATCTATCCTTTGGTAAGGGTTTATTAATGCGAGTCAAGAAGGTTTGAATGTTATTAGCGAGACGACCATTTAAGTAGTTTCACGACCTAAAACGAATTTAACGATTGGGTAAACGATTGGTTTTCACACGATGTTTTAACGATTGGGTAAACGATTGGTTTTCACACGATGTTTTAACGATTGGGTAAACGATTGGCTTCAAAGCGATATACGATTGGGTTTTGGTTACATATTACATGATTTACATTGGGCATGAACATTACTTTGGTGGTTTGGTTTGATTAAGTGATTAAGTAACAATGCGTGTGGAATATGATACAAGCATGGTGGATACGCCGCTGGTACTTCCTATATATAAGTGTTTGTATGGTATTACATATTGTAGCGTTATTTGAATCATTTCAGTTTGAGACATAGAACATTTTATACAAGTAACATACTTTTCACAAGACATTTATTTACAAACAACTTATTTTATACAAACTCATTTTACATGGTTATTCATTTAATCATGCATTATTCTCTTATTATACATATCACCTGAACTTATTATTTTTCAAATGATTTACAAAGGCAAAGCAAATTACAAGGTTCATGACTAAACATTTTCTTAAACAGAAGTCATGAATCTTATTTTCACAAAACCTATGTACTCGCCAGCATTTCTTTGCTGACCTCGTTTTCACATATGTTTCAGGTATTGTTGAATGATATCGATTGATAAGATGCATGCTCACATAGGACTGGACAAGGCCTTAGTGACTCAATAACAATGATAGATTATGTTTAAATTGTGTATTTAGATTTCCAAACGATGTAATTATTCAATGTTTAAATAAAACGAAACACTTTTGGTATCCATGGTTATGAAACATTAATTCTGTTGCAACACGCCCCGATGTTTCCGCCGCGATTTGTTGTTTTACGCGGTCGGGGTGTGACAAAAAATGCCTATGGTTTGGTTGCTTCCTATGTCGTGTCACATGTTAATGGCCTTGCAACCCATTAACAACATGATACATATAGAAATACTTGATTTATACGAGAATACTTGAATTATACGAGAATACTTGATTTATACAAGAATACTTGATTTATACGAGAATACTTGATTTATACAAGAATACTTGATTTATGCAAGATACATACCATGTTTTCATACAAAGTATACAAACGTTCAATACAAGAACTGCATGAATTCACACCAACATTATGTTGACGTTTTTCCAAACCTCACATGTATTTCAGGTAACTAAAAGTGGATGTGCGCGCTGTCTTACTCATGCTCTTGGATGTTGCTTATGTTTATCCTTAAATAAAGTTGTAAACTTTCAGACAATATGTTGTTTCGTGATGTAAACACTTAATCTATGTTTTCAGTAACGTAATGTTATGGGTATTTGAAGTTATTTTTACGAGCATGTAGTATGTTTACCTTTCGTATGCAATGAGAACCTTTCATGATCACACCTCGTGCTTCCGCCTAAGAAAGGGGTGTGACAGATTGGTATCAGAGCTGCGATTGTAGTGAACCAGGATTCCTTCTCGAGTCTAGTCTACAATCTCTAGGATCCTTTCACGAAAACAATTTTTCAAAAAGTTTTCATTGCATAAAACTTTCCGCGACATCCACTACCTGAAACTGTTTACAAAGAGTCAAGAAAAGACACTATGAGACTTAGGGTGCACTGGGGTAGCACTTGTCTGTGATTAAGAATTACTTGCAGTTATGTGTGATAATTGACGTATACATATACTAGAAGTAGAATGTCACAGGTATACGTGACTTTACCTGAAAACAGTGACCTATCTGAAGGAAGAAATACGAGGATAAAATGAACTGTGCGGATTGTGCAAGGAGTTACGTAATTATGGATGCATACATAATTATGGAATTCAGTGCACAAAAACCATAGCAAGTCTTGTCACGTATAGATTCCCTCAGTACAAGAACAGGTCAAACGTGACACAATAGTATTTATGCATGTTTGTTGCTGTATGAATTGATACATTTGGCGGATTGTTTGATGTCACTTAAGTGGTATATACCTGTATGTATGTACTGCCACTAACTCGTATGACAATATCAAACAAATGTCTAACCCTATTGTGTTATGTTCTGTCAGAACATGCCACCCAGAAGAGCTGTGAACGCTCATGATCAACCTCCTCCTCCCCCACTGCCAAGAACTGCTGAAGAGCTGAACGCTCTACTGGAAGAAAGGATCTCCGCAGCTATCGCCCAGTACGAGGCAAACCGTACTAAACAAAGTGGAGGACCAAGCAATGCAAGGCGCAATGGGAATGTAGATTCATCTGGAGGAAACGCAGCTCAGGGATGCACTTTCAAGTAGTTTCTCGACTGCAAACCGATGAACTACGACGGCACTGGAGGTGCAGTAGCGTTTGTACGCTGGACGGAGAAGACTGAAGCTACTATCCGCATGAGCAAGTGTACCACGGATCAGCAAGTCACTTTTGCTACCGGGTTGTTTATCGATGAAGCTTTGACTTGGTGGAACTTGCAAGTCCAAACCCTGGGTGATGATGCCGCTTATGGCCTGAATTGGTATGAACTAAAGGAAAGAATGAGAGAGAAGTGTTGCTCACGTGCTGAACTCCAAAGGTTGGAGACTGAATTCTGGCACTTGACTATGGAAGGTGCTGACATCACTGGGTATACTCGAAGGTTCCATGACTTGTCTAGGGTGATCCCCTATATGGTGACTCCTAAATTTAAGCGCGTTGAACGCTACATTTGGGGACTGGCCCTAGAGTTTCGCGGCATGGTAACTTCGGCCAAACCCGCAACAATCTCTGAGGCTGTAACTCTGGCTATCAGCCTTACTGAAGATGCTGTTCGAATGAAGAAGTTATCGTTGAACCCAACAGAAAAGACCGAGACGCATGCTGAGTCGTCCGGTGACAAGAAAAGGAAACATGCAAACCTGAATCAAGCAACTCGTAACAACAAAGGTTCAAACAAAAAGAAGTGTGGCACTAACCCGCCTCAGGAGGCGAAAACTCTTGCAACCATGAATGACGCTCCTGCCAAAAGATACCTGGGCACTCTGCCCATTTGCAACAATTGCAAGCGTCATCACGAAGGAGTTTGTCGCATTCCAAAATGCGACAAGTGTGGAAAATTGGGTCATTATGCTGAGGATTGTTGGGGAAAAGGAAAGAACGGGAATGGAAATCGCAACGGTACCGGTAATAGAAATGGTGGAAATGGAAATGGTGCTGGTAACAGGAATGATAACGGAAATGGGCGGAACCAAGGATGCTTCAGTTGTGGAAGCAAGGATCACTTCATGAAAGATTTCCCAGGGGGAAACAACGCTCAGGCTCGAGCATTTGTGATTGGAGCAAGGAACGCACGCGAGGACCCTAACGTGGTCACCGGTACGTTTCTCGTTAACAACCACTTTGCATCCATATTATTTGACACTGGTGCCGACTATAGCTTCATGTCTGTGGAATTTAAACGTATGCTTGGAATAGAATCTAGTAGATTAGATATTCCTTATTCTATAGAGCTAGCCAATGGTAAACTTGTTGAATCGGGTGAAGTTGTTAGAGGCTGCACTCTAGAACTTGGTGAACAAAGATTTAGCATCGATCTCTTACCTATTCAATTAGGTAGCTTCGATGTAGTGGTTGGAATGGACTGGTTATCCATGAACAAAGCTGAAGTTATTTGTCATGAGAAAATCATTCGCATCCCTTTGGCGGATGATGGAACTCTCATCGTGCATGGAGAAAAATGAGACGCGCCTCTGCGAATCATCAGTTGTATGAAGGCACAGAAGTGCTTAAGGAAAGGATGTGTTGCTTTCCTAGCACACGTTGTAGATAAGAAGGTTGAGGAGCCGAAACTCGAAGACATTCCTGTG
Source organism: Helianthus tuberosus (assembly GCA_030545235.1). Taxonomy (NCBI): domain Eukaryota; kingdom Viridiplantae; phylum Streptophyta; class Magnoliopsida; order Asterales; family Asteraceae; genus Helianthus; species Helianthus tuberosus. Next base: position 93,765,670 of record CM060413.1, read on the forward strand.
GTGAAGGAATTCCCTGATGTTTTTCCCGAAGATCTGCCATGACTACCTCTGCAACGACAAGTCAAATTCCGTATAGACTTGGTTCCAGGAGCCGCTCCTGTAGCCAAGGCACCCTATCAGCTTGCACCATCCGAAATGCAAGAATTATCTACACAACTCCAGGAGTTGTTGGATAAAGGATTCATAAGGCCAAGCTTCTCACCCTGGGGAGCTCCAGTATTGTTCGTGAAGAAAAACGATGGAACTCTACGGATGTGTATCGATTACAGAGAACTGAACAAGCTCACAATCAAGAATCGGTACCCACTACCGAGGATTGATGATTTATTTGATCAGTTGCAAGGATCAAGCTACTATTCCAAGATCGATCTTCAATATGGATACCATCAGTTAAGGATACAAAAGGAAAGCGTACCAACGACTGCTTTCAGAACACGCTAGCGATATTTATGGATCTGATGAACCGCGTATGCAAACCATATCTCAATAAATTCGTGATTGTATTTATCGATGATATCCTGATTTACTCGTGAACGAAAGAAGAACACGAGCAACACCTCAGAACCATTCTAGAACTACTAAAGAAAGAGAAACTTTATGAAAAGTTCTCAAAATGCGAATTCTGGATTCGCGAAGTACAATTTCTCGGTCATGTTGTGAACGAGAAGGGCATTCATGTAGACCCATCCAAGGTTGAAGCAATAAAGAATTGGGAAGCCCCCAAAACCCCAACTGAAGTTCGACAATTTTTGGGCTTAGTGGGTTATTACCGACGGTTTATTGAGAATTTCTCAAAGATAGCTCAACCGCTGACTAACCTTACCCAGATAGACAAGAAATACGACTAGGGTGACAAGCAGGAAGAAGCCTTCCAGCTACTTAAAAATAAGCTATGCGATGCACCAATACTATCATTACCCGAAGGCACTGAAGACTTCATGGTATACTGCGACGCTTCACGACAAGGTTTGGGTTGCGTGCTCATGCAACGCCAGAAAGTCATCGCTTACGCTTCAAGACAATTGAAGGTACATGAAAGAAACTATACCACTCACGACTTGGAACTCGGTGCGGTGGTATTCGCCTTGAAGATCTGGCGACACTATTTATATGGTACTCGATGTACAATCTTCACAGATCACAAAAGCCTGCAACACATACTTGATCAGAAAGAATTAAACATGCGACAGCGATGATGGGTCGAGCTGCTGAACGATTATGACTGTGAGATTAAGTACCATCCAGGAAAGGCTAACGTTGTAGCAGACACATTAAGCCAAAAAGAAAGGGTTAAGACCCTAAGGGTTCGAGCATTGGAAATGACGATTCGAACGAACCTCACTGCACGTATTCATGAAGCACAACAAGAAGCCCTTAAGATGGAAAACTGTAAAGCTGAATACCTCCGGGGTATGTTGAAATACATGGTGCCAAATGAAGAGGGAACCTTATACTTTGAGAAGCGTATTTGGGTTCCGCTCTATGGTGGTATACGAGAAGTCATCCTTGATGAAGCGCACAAATCAAGATACTCGATCCATCCAGGATCGGACAAAATGTATCAAGACTTAAAAGAATATTATTGGTGGCCAAGACTCAAGAACGATGTTGCTATTTATGTTGGGAAGTGCCTAACCTGTGCTAAGGTTAAGGCTGAATATCAGAAAACGTCCGGCCTACTACAACAACCAGAGATACCCATGTGGAAGTGGGAGCAAATCTCTATGGACTTCATAACAAAATTACCCAAGACCCCTAGAGGGCACGATATGATATGGGTGATAGTTGATCGATTGAAAAAATCTACGCATTTCCTACCAATCCGAGAAAAGGATAGCACTGGAAAGCTTGTTGAGATATGTTAAAAAGAAATTGTGGCACGTCATGGAGTGCCTATCTCAATTATTTCAGACAGAGATGGACGCTTTGTCTCAAGAATCTAGCAATCCTTTTAGGAAGCCTTTGGATCTCAGCTAGACCTAAGCACGGCTTTCCATCCGCAAACAGACGGTCAGAGCAAACAGACTATAGAAACGTTAGAAGATATGCTTCGCGCATGTGTCATAGACCTAGGCGGCAGCTGGGATACTCATCTACCTTTAGTTGAGTTTTCCTACAATAACAGTTATCATACAAGCATAAAAGCCGCACCGTTCGAATCTCTGTATGGCCGCAAGTGCCGATCGCCCTTATGTTGGGCAGACGCTGGAGATAAACGTATGTTTGGTCCTGAACTTGTACAAGAGACAACCGACAAGATTATACAGATCCGAGAGCGCATTAAGGCGGCTCGAGATCGACAAAAGAGCTACGCTGATCGAAGACAAAAACCATTAGAATTCGAGGTGGGAGACAAAGTTTTGTTGAAGGTCTCACCTTGGAAGGGCGTAGTAAGATTCGGAAAACGTGGGAAGCTGAATCCCCGATACATCGGACCATTCAAGATTTCGGAAAGAATTGGTACCGTGGCATACAAGTTGGAATTACCGGAAGAACTTAATGGAGTACATGATACGTTCCATGTATCCAACCTCAAGAAAACGTGACCATCCCTGTGGATGAAGTACATATTGATGACGCCCTCCGATTTAAAGAACAACCCGTTGAGGTTACCGACTAGAAAGTCAACAAGACCAGGAGGAGCAGTGTGAAACTTGTCAAAGTACGTTGGAACTCTAAGTACGGTCCCGAGTACACGTGGGATCGTGAAGACCAGTTTAAAGAAAACTACCCCCACTTGTTCAAGAAAACTCCTGCGAGAGATAGATCAGCCTGAATTTCGGGACGAAATTCTTTTAACGGGGGGAGACTGTGACAACTGGCACCAAACCGGTAATTTCTGTACACTTTAATTATTATTTAATGACTGCAATTATGTGCTTAAATGTCAACATTGTTTGATCACATGATATGCTTGTGAATTCATGGACGTTTTATACTACAAGAATTACTTATGCATTAATGAACAACGTTGCGTCAGAAATACTAGTAAACTCACCGGTAAGACACATTGTGTCAACAATTCTGCAGGAAGCAGTTAGACAAAAGAATTAGGGCCTAGGTGTAGGTCCAACAACAAGAATACATTAAAACCCAAGAGTACATACAAGGGTTTATATATAGACTTTCCAGAAGCTAAAATACGCACTAAAAAGCACCCGAAATACACTTTAAAAGCTGAATTTTATATAATTCAGCAAAAATTCAGCAATATAACAAGATATTACCATGTAAAAACATGACTAAATGGTCCAGAATACTTCCCTAAGTGTTGAGAATTAAAAGTGTCACAAAAGAATACCTAAAGGACACTAAACGGTGCAATTTAGCACTTTAACGAACCGGTATTTAACCGAACAACCAGACATTACCCGGAACACAAAAATATTACTAGAAGCATTGTTTATTTATTTTAAGCTAGTTATAGTTCCCGAGCACTTAAACATTCTATATAAAACATCCTACACACTAAACACTAGACATTTACCTTAAACCTTCCACTAATTACCATCATGTGCCAACAATTTACACTTAACCCCCCCCCCCCCATATGAAGTGGACGGCCCCATGTAGTGGCCCCACAATAATCTTGCCAATATCCTACAAAATCCTTAATAATCTTCCTTGGATGCATGGAGATATGGTGGAGATTTACTAGTAATCTTGTAGTGTACTTACAAGACATAGTGCCCATTGGATATTAACATAAGATGATTATAAAGAGACTTGAATCACCAACACTTCACAACATTTTCATCACTCCCTTCTCCTCCCTTGTTCTCGGCTCCAACACCCCACACTACCACCACCATTTTCATATTTAATTCAAGCATTCCAAGCTCATTTTGAGGTGTAAGAAGCAAGATTAGAAGGTGTGGAACTCTTGGAACTTGAAGGACCTCACTCGTTTGCTTTTATCCACTCATTCTTCTTCATTGTTCTTCCCTAGCTTTAAGCTAGTTGTAAGATTCTTGAACACCCTTGTTACTTCATATTTTTAGTGGTTAAAAGATATAACATGTTGATTAACTTAAGAACACTAAAAGACATACACATGAATCTTGAAACATAAGGTTAAATATGATGATATCTTGATGAAATGATGTTGTTTAGTAGATGTATAATGTTTGCTTGTTGATTACTAGAAATATTGATGTTGATCAATACATGAAGCTTGTTAGATTGTGTTTAAACACATGATCTAGCAAGTTAGAGGATGATTATGTGTTTACACTAGAAGATCATCCTCATGAATAAACATGAACTTGATGAATAAATGATTTCTTGGAAAATAATAAACAAAGTAAGCTAGTAAACTTGTAAACCTAAGATGTATGAATGGTTTTTCTAAAAGAAAACCAAGTTTAAAATATGATTTTTGGAAGATCTTGGTTTTTAAATAAACCTACACTATTTTTATTAGAAAAACAAGTGTATAAACACTTATGAAACAACAAAAATACAAAAGGAATATTTTTAGAAAAATCATACTACAAGTTGTAAATGTCTAAATCTTTCAAGAGAGTGATTTACAAACAAATAACCATGTTTTTAAGGGAAACTAAACCTACTAAATAACATGGTAAGTTACTACAAGTTTTTACAAGAACTTCAAGTTCATGATGTAGTGTGTTTTACATGATCTAGGTTTATGGTAAGACTTGATTGGGTTGTTGATGTTCATGATGATATAAATGAAAATAAACACATGTTTTGAAAACATGGGAAACCTCCATTTTTAGGGGAAGCTCTGTCAAAATTTCTATAAAAGAAATTTTGACACTTAGAAAAATATAAGTTTTGAGAAACTTATTCCCTAAAAATGTATCTAAAAGCATTTACCAAGGTTTCCCAAAATTTTTGTGTTAAGAAATAATGATTTCTTCAAGATTAAAATTGATATTAAGTATGTATAATTTTTAGAAAAATATATATATTTATTTATCACCAAATTTTGTGCTAAGTGTATGTAGTATGTATTATGTGTAATAGTGTATTAGGACTTGAAAATACACTAAATACTCCTAATGAGTGAAGATACAAAATACACATACAACATGATTAGACAAATACAAGAAAATATATTACTTGATAGAATAAATAACTTGGACAAGTTATGAACATGAAATGAAGATTTAGAAAAAATACATAATTCGGGTGAAAAATACAAGACACTTATATTTATTTTTGAGAAAATAATATAAGTGAGATACATAGTTAAAAATATAAATTATTTTTAACACAAGAACACATATACAAAAAAAATAGTGACTTGTACTTGTGAGATGCAAGTCTAGTGACTAACGTTAATAAAACACGTTTAGGTCACGACGCTAGATAAGCAAATCTGGTGAAGTTTACGACGCTGGAACGCAAAGTTGTGAGTTCATGCTCCCCCTTTTCTTTTAACTGTTTTCAGTTTTATAACTTCAGGGGTGAAATACATGTTACAAATGTTACAATGTTTACAAACGGTATGATGGATACAAAAACAAGAAGCACTCTTGGTGATAACTAGTACCAAGTATGATGTGTTTTAAGGAATGATACGAGAAATTGTGTCACGAATAGGGTTCCATAAGCACCATTAATCGTGTACATACTAAGACCGCATAACAAAAGGTTAGATCTAATGGGTTTTCGGGCAGCCACACTCTTGGTGAAAACTAGTACCGAGTAGTGCTTTTGTGTCTCCGTCGTGAATCGACAACTAGAAAAATGCCTATGGTTTGGTTGCTTCCTATGTCGTGCCACATGTTAATGGCCTTTAAACCCATTAACAACATGATACATATAGAAATACTTGATTTATATGAGAATACTTGAATTAAACGAGAATACTTGATTTATACAAGAATACTTGATTTATACGAGAATACTTGATTTATACAAGAATACTTGATTTATACAAGATACATACCATGTTTTCATACAAAGTATACAAACGTTCAATACAAGAACTGCATGAATTCACACCAAAAGAAAGCTGATGATATTGTTTGCAAGAAAGCCTAACCCTAGTTTTCTCTCAAGCAAATGGAGGAAAACGGCGCCCCACAAATCCTTTGACCAAAATTCGTGATTTCTTCTTGCTAATGAGGATTGATTGTGTGATTAGGGTCTCTTGATTCCTGATTTCCAATTCCAATTCAGGTTAATCATTAAGAATCCGTTTTTATACATTAGGGTTACGTTTTTATCCATCCTTTTTGCAAGTTTCGTTGGCTGCTGTTGTGTTTGGGTTCATTGGTTGCTTGTGTTTCGTAATTGTTTGGGTTTTATCAAGAGAGAGTGATTGATTTGCAGTAAACATTCATTTGATTTCAAGATTGGCTGAGCTTTCTTGGTCGTTTTTTGGGTTTGACGAATTAGGGTTTCAAGTTAGAGGTGATGGCTGATTGTATTGACGAATTAAGGTTTCTTAATAACCAGATTTGGATTCAATCTTTGGCCGCAATTCAGATTCAAGCAAGTTAACGTTCTGAAGGGTTGTGGCTGCTGAAATGGAAGAAAAAAATGCAGACAACGTAAACGTCTTTGCAAGGAAGATAAAGAATATTGACGGTAAACCTTTTGAGCCAAAACTAACGTCAAATATAGCTGCGAGGGTTTCCAAATTGAGCAAGAAGGTAACTTTTATGCTGCCACTAGATGATGATGAACAGGTTGGTCGGTCTGATTCTCCTAATCAGCAGTATGCTAAGGTTCTTGATAAAAGAAAGGTAGCTTTTGTGCTCCCGTTGAATGATGTTAGTCCTATCCCTCGAGCTACTTCTCAATCGTACGCTAATGTTGTGTCAAACAAACAAGCTGACCAGGGTGGTGTTAACATGGATTCTGGCTCGAATGCTCAAAATTCAGCTAGGAATGCTAATGAGTCGGCTGATCAAACTCCTAAAATTAATTTTAGGTCGCTAAAGTCGGATGTCTCCTTGGAAGGAGTGGATGTAGTTTTACCAATTGATTCTGTTCGTCAGGTTAACAGCAGGTTAGCAAATACTCTTTATGGTTACTTCCTGGGGGATAGAATTGCTTATCCGGTTGTTGAATATTTTGTGAAAACAAATTGGAAAAAACATGGTTTTCAGAAAATTATGATGAATTCGAATGGGTTTTTCTTCTTCAAGTTTGAAGATAGTCAGGGTATGAATAATGTTCTTGAAGGGGGTCCTTGGCTGATTCGGAACAAACCTCTTTTTCTCAACACTTGGTCCCCTACAAACACTCTTAAAAAAGAAGATATTAAAAAGGTTGCGGTTTGGGTGAAATTGCATGAGGTTCCTCTAGCGGCGTATACTGATGATGGGTTAAGCATGTTGGCGTCTAAAATTGGTTCTCCTTTGCGGTTGGATTCGTATACTATTGATATGTGCAACGAGGCTTGGGGACGAAGCAGCTATGCTAGGGCCCTCATTGATATCTCTGCTAAACATGATTTTAAAGAGGTCCTAACCATGGCTATTCCTGAGTTGGATGAGAACAAGTATGTCAATGAGACTATTCATGTGGAATATGAATGGAAACCCCCGAGATGTGCCCACTGTTGTGTATTTGGGCATGATTCTGAAGAATGTCCAAAATGCATTCGATCGACAGTGAAACCTCCTACAAACAGTCCGAAAGTAGATGAGGATGGTTATACGGAAGTCAAGACAAAGAAGAATGTAAAGAAGAGCGGTTTTCAAGTTAACAATCAAAAGCCCAAGTTTGAATATAGACCTGTGGATAAAAAGAAAAAGGCAGTGAGTTCTTCCTACGTGAATGCGTGGTGCACTAGTTCGTCCAAGGTTCAAACACACAATTCGTTTAGTGCTCTTGGGTTTGTTAGGGGGAACGGGGGTTCCTTCCAGGGGAGATATAAAGGGGGACGTGAGCTAAATGAGGAGTCTGACGATGACGAGGTAGAGGTTGTATATGATGAAACGAATGAGTTTATGACATCGGGTACACATCCTACGTCTTCCAGTACAGGGGCAAGCACCTCTCACATAAAGTTGTCCAATGGATAGGTGGCTTCTGTTTCATGCTAAGGGGCTACCGGTTGGTAGCAATTTCATTTTTGATGATGGCGGTTGATGTCGTTTGTTTGATTTTGTTCGTTTGTCTACTAGTTAGTCATTATCATGATTGTAGTAGGCTAGATTGAGGTGGTAACTTGGTTTTGTTTGTTTTTTTTGCTTACATATATGGGGCATGTCCTGTATATGAACTAGTGGGGAACTCATCCTCACTACTTGTACTTATTTGGCGGTTATCTATAATAGAATCACCGGGGTAACCCTTTACCCAAAAAAAAAAAAAAGAATTCACACCAACATTATGTTGATGTTTTTCCAAACCTCACATGTATTTCAGGTAACTAAAAGTGGATGTGCGCGAGGTCTTACTCATGCTCCTGGATGTTGCTTATGTTTATCCTTAAATAAAGTTGTAAACTTTCAGACAATATGTTGTTTCGTGATGTAAACACTTAATCTATGTTTTCAGTAACGTAATGTTGTGGGTATTTGAAGTTATTTTTACGAGCATGTAGTATGTTTACCTTTCGTATGCAATGAGAACCTTTCATGATCACACCTCGTGCTTCCGCCTAAGAAAGGGGTGTGACAGCCCTGACATGGTGGAATGCTCAGGTTCAGCTGTTGGGCATCGAGGTGACAAATGCCACTACTTGGGATGATTTTAAGGAGCTGATAAGGGAGGAGTATTGTCCTCGTGATGAAATACAGAAACTTGAGAATGAATATTATGATCTGAAGATGGTGGGATCTGAGATTGAGGCGTACGCGAAACGGTCACATGAGTTGGCGATCATGTGCCCGAACTTGTCCCGACCTCCGCATCGGAGAATTGAACTGTTCATCAAGGGATTAGCTCCTCGAGTGAAGGGTTTGGTTACTACAGCAAACCTCAACAACTTAACTCAGATTGTTCGTTTGGCTCACAAAATCACTGATCAGGAGGTGGAGATTGGTTCTTTACCACCGCGTGTTTCTGCCACTACTGCTGCTACAACCACTGCAACTGTACCTGCTAGTGACAACAAACGGATATGGAACGACGCTGACAAGTCAACCAGTGTCAGCCAATCTCAGAAAAGGCCTAACAACAGCAACAACCATAGTTTCAGTCAGTCATCTTCGGTTAATCAAGGCCAGGGCAGCAACCAGAATCAGGGTTCTTATGTTGGGAAGAAGCCACAACGCAACAAGTGTGGCTATCATCATTATGGGCAGTGTGTCCGGGCTTGCAGTAGGTGCGAGAAAGTGGGCCATGAGGCCAAAGACTGTAGAGCCCCACAGCCAAAGCAGCAGCAGCAGCAAAACCAGTAGTACCAGCAATTGCAAAGGCAACAACCCCATCAGAATCAGGGTTTCAAGAAAGGGTGTTATCAGTGTGGGGATGAGGGCCACTCTAAGCGAGATTACCCTCAGTTGAATCAAAACGCCAACGACAACAACCGCCAGAACAACAACAATGCTGGGAACAACAATGGCAACAATGGGGGGAATGGTGCTCGTGGAAGGGTATTCACGATCGGTGCTGGTGATGCTAGGAACGACGGCAATGTCGTGACTGGTACGTTTTCTGTGAATAATCTTATTGCTTCGGTGTTATTTGATTCCGGTGTTGATTGGAGTTATGTGTCCCTAGAGTTTAGTCAGCGATTAAGGTTAACTCCAACACCTCTAGAAGTTAAGCATGTAGTAGAATTAGCCGATGGTAAAATGATAGAAGCTTCGCATGTCCTTTTTGGGTGTAAGCTAGACCTCGTGGGTCAAGTGTTTGATATTGATCTCCTTCCTGTTACCCTCGATAGCTTTGATATAGTAGTTGGTATGGATTGGTTGTCCAAACATCAAGCTAAGATTATGTGTAAGGAAAAGATTGTACGTATCCCTCTCCCTGATGGAGAGTCATTATCGGTTCAGGGGCATCGCAACGGTGCGATGGTTGGTATTATTTCAGCTATGCAAGCACAGAAATGTCTGCGAAAGGGGTATCCTTCTATTTTGGCACTTGTTACTGACACTCCGTCAGGAGAAAGAAAGATCGAGGATCTGCCAGTAGTACGTGAATTCGCCGATGTATTTCCTGAGGAGCTTCCTGGTTTACCTCCTCACCGTCAGGCGAAATTTCATATTGACCTTGCACGAGGAGCGGCTCCAATCGCTCGCGCTGCTTACCGTTTAGCGCCTGGAGAGTTGCAGGAGATGTCCAATCAGCTGCAAGAGTTATTGGACAGAGGCTTTATTCGACCCATTTCTTCGCCTTGGGGAGCCCCAGTTTTGTTTGTAAAGAAGAAAGACGGGTCCTTTCGCATGTGCATTGATTATCGGGAACTCAACAAAGTGACCATCAAGAACCGTTACCCATTGCCACGCATCGACGACTTGTTTGACCAGTTGCAAGGGTCAAGTTTTTATTTGAAGATCGACTTAAGATTGGGCTATCATCAGGTGAGAGTCCGAGAGGAGGATGTTCCGAAAACGGCTTTTCGAACGCGTTATGGGCACTATGAGTTTTTGGTTATGCCGTTTGGATTGACGAATGCGCCAGCGGTCTTCATGGATCTCATGAACCGTGTATGCAAACCGTATCTTGAAGACTTTGTTATAGTATTCATCGACGATATTTTGATCTACTCAAAGAGGAAGGAAGATCACGAACGGCACCTGCGTCTTATTTTGGAACTTCTAAGGAAGGAGCAGCTCTATGCGACGTTTTCTAAGTGTGACTTCTGGATTCGGGAGATACACTTTCTTGGGCACATTGTTAATGAATTGGGGATACACGTGGATCCTGCAAAAGTTGATGCTGTTAGAAATTGGGCGGCACCAAAGAATCCTTCGGAGGTGCGGTAATTTCTTGGTCTCGCTGGGTATTATCGAAGATTTATCAAAGACTTTTCGAAGATCGCTCAACCTCTTACTTCATTGACACAGAAAAGTGTTGTATACTCTTGGGGGACAAAAAAAGAAGAGGCTTTCCAACTATTGAAACAGAAACTCCGCAGTGCGCCAATTTTGTCTCTACCTAAAGGTACCGAAGATTTCGTGGTATACTGTGATGCATCTATTCAGGGTCTCGGCTGCGTGTTAATGCAACGCAACAAGGTGATAGCTTACGCCTCTCGCCAGTTGAAGGTTCACGAGAGGAATTATACGACGCACGATTTGGAGTTGGGAGATGTAGTATTTGCACTCAAAATCTGGAGGCATTACCTGTACGGTACTAAATGCACTATTTATACCAACCACAGGAGCCTTCAGCATATTTTCGACCAGAAGGAATTGAATATGCGACAGCGTCGCTGGGTGGAACTTTTAAATGACTACGACTGTGCAATCAAGTATCATCCGGGTAAGGCTAACGTGGTAGCTGACGCTCTCAGTCGAAAGGAATCGAAACCCAAACGTGTCCGCGCCTTGCAGCTTACTATCCATTCAAACCTACCTGATCAAATTCGTTCTGCAAAACCGAAGCGTTAAAAGAGGAAAACATTGAAGTAGAATACTTATGGGGTATGGAAAAACAACTTGTAGAGAGATCGGATGGTATTCTCTACTTCATGGAGCGTGTATGGATTCCCTTGTTCGGCAACCTTAGAGAACTTGTGATGGATGAAGCGCACAAGTCTCGATACTCTGTTCATCCAGGTTCGGATAAGATGTATCAGGATCTCACAGTCATGTATTGGTGGCCGAAGATGAAAGCTCACATCACGACTTATGTGAGTAAGTGTTTGACCTGGTCGAAAGTTAAAGTGGAATATTAGAAACCGTCTGGATTGCTGCAACAACTAGAAATACCCATGTGGAAATGGGAGCAAATCGCAATGGATTTTGTTACTGGGCTACCCAGAACTCAAAATGGAAACGACACATTTGTGTGATCGTGGATCGTCTCACGAAGTCAGCACACTTTCTGGCAACCAAGGAAACAGATAAGTTCTCACAACTAGCTGATGTCTACCTAAAGGAAGTGGTTTCTAGCCAAGGGGTGCCGACATCTATTATCTCTGACCATGACCGCGTTTCGTCTCAGATTTGTGGCAATCAATGCACAAGTCGTTCGGCTCGCGTCTCGACATGAGTACTACTTATCACCCGCAGACGGATGGTCAGAGCGAACGAACCATCCAGACACTTGAAGACATGCTGCGGGCGTGTGTGATTGATTTTGGAAAGGGTTGGGAGATACACTTTCCTTTGATCGAGTTTTCTTACAACAATAGCTATCATACCAGCATTTAGGCAGCTCCATTTGAAGCATTGTACGGAAGAAAGTGTCGTTCACCTCTCTGTTGGGCTGAAGTGGGTAACAGCCAGGTCACAGGCCCTGAACTTGTATTGGAAACTTCAGAAAAGATTATGCAGATCAGGAATCGGATGGCAGCGGCGCGTGACCATCAGAAAAGCTATGCCGATAAGCGCAGGAAACCTTTGGAGTTCGCAGTTGATGATCGTGTTATGTTGATGGTCTCACCCTGGAAGGGTGTGGTGCGTTTTGGGAAACACGGCAAGCTTAACCCTCGTTATGTGGGGCCATTTAAAATTCTGGAACGGATCGGTAAAGTAGCCTACAAGTTAGAATTACCTGATGAGTTGGGTAACGTTCATGATGTTTTCCACGTATCACAACTCAAGAAGTGTTTGTCTGATGAAACACTAGTTGTACCGTTTCAGGAGCTGAAGATCGACGACAAGCTGCAGTTTGTCGAGGAACCAATAGAAATTATGGACCGGGAGGTCAAGGTCCGTAAGCACAGCCGTATTCCAATCGTGAGAGTTCGTTGGAACTCAAGACGTGGACCGGAGTTCACGTGGGAACGCGAGGATCAGATGAAGCTTAAGTACCCACATTTATTCCCAGAGGACAAGTCTAAGCCTGGCAAATCTAAATCTAATGAAACGAGTGAATTTCGGGACGAAATTCCAATTCAAGTTGGGGATGATGTGGTACCCGCAGAAAATCCACAGTCATCCTAGTCATCCTGAGTTAACGTCTTGCTGTTTTAGGATTGCGTATCAAATTTCGGGACGAAATTTCTTCAACCATTCCTTTACGCGTCATCTGTTTTGCAGTCTCGTTTTACATTTCGTTGTACGTTGTACTGCGTATATTATTCTAAAATGATTTCCAATTTAAGTTAGTATTTTATGAGTAATGATTGGACTTGTAAATAAAAATCCATATTAATCAAAGTGGTGTCCACGAAACTGTTGCATGTGAGCTCGACGAAAGATGGCCCTTTTGATGTTTCGTCGCACATTTGAGGGTTTTCGTCGGCCATTTGATGTTCGTCGCCGGGATGGGCTCTCGGCCCATGTGAGGCCCAACATTGATCTGTTTTATATTTGATTATTGTACGCTAAACGTCAGTTATCAAACCCTAGTGCTCTCTATCTTCTTCATTCGATGGCTGTGTGTGATCGAAGTTTTCCCTCTTTCTGTTCGTGTATCATCTCCCTCTCATTCTTGTGCGAAACCTCAACACCTTTGGTTAGTATAAAATATTTCTTGATTGGTTTCGTGTGTACATGTTTAATGACATCGTTCTTATAAATCTGAACATACTGATGAGTATAGTCCTAGTAGTGATCATGTTAATGATTGATTAACATGCATGTGATAGTCTTGATGATTGTTGATTATTGATAAAAGAATGTAGATAACCATATAAAATTCTAGTGAATTGATATGTATGATCGGTCCAATACAAGTGAAGGTACATGGCCAAATAAAAATTGCTAATCTTGAATTCAAAACTGGCGGCCCATGTGAATCTAGTCAAGTAAACATACCATGTACCATTAATGATGAGATGATGTGCTGTTTGGGAAATTGTGATCTATGAAAATGGAAGCCCTATTCTTGAACAATATGCATAATATTATTTTAGTGCACAACAACTATGAATGATAATGATGAATGAAACAGTTTCAGTAGGGTTTCGCATGATCAGTAGGTAAGGAGGGTTAAGTTTACTACATGAACCATAGAAATTTGTTAGGTTATTAAGACCATCGCACCCACTGTTGATGATATTCATTAATGATTATGTTAATAAACATGTTAAGTGTGGACTAGGTTGACTTTTTTGTTGGATGATTATGATTATATTAATTAAACAATGATATCTGATGTTAATGATAATACAGTTAATGGTGCTCACTGTTAACAATGTTTAGTTATGAACAAGTGACATAAGTAGGCTTTTACATCCAGCACCCTAACTCTTAAGCAATATTGCGAAACGTACATATGATTGGTGGACGTAATAGAGTCATGTAACTGCTGTGTGTATTCGGAAACTGTTACTTGAATGCATGCTACGAATATAAATGTAAACCTGTACATTGTGAACATAAACTGATTATGTGTACGTGAACACATAGGCTTCGATTAACTGAGTGTGTACAAGTAGTTAATCAAACCGAGCAAACCAAGGTGAGTTCACTGCTCTTTTCCAAGCATGCATCCCGGGAAGGGATATCGGGTAACGTTTTCAGGGAAGAATGTCAGGTTAATGGGATGTTTGTTATTACTCAATTTCTATCATATAAGACCCCTTACATCTACCGATTGTTGCCGGGAAGGCAACGAGGTATTTAGTTGATAGCGCTATTAGGTTTGGCACCCTCACACCGGGCCGGAATGGACGGGCGTGAACTATTTACCTTGACCACTTGACCAATGCTTTGATAGAGGCATTGGGGTTTGGGCAAACACATCAAGTAGCCACATACGGTAATCGAGTTAATAACATCATCAAAACATAACGTTGATCTGTTTTAAACACACATCTGGTAATTAAACACATTAACAAAACTTTGAACTCACCAGCGTCATCTGACACACTTGTCTGCATGCTTGCAGGTCGTTAGATTTCTGATTATGGACTTGCTATCTGGGAGCACTGGAGTGGTCATGGATCGAGACTCTTGGATAAGCGCTTTGTTAATCATGAACACATGTTTTGAAACAACTGGAATGCTATTTACTTTATGCTTTCGCTGAATACTTACTTTTGTTTAACTCATGATTTGGATTTTCATTTTGAAATATATGGAATGTTTTATTAAAAACTATGCGTAGTTCAATGTGATTGGTGGCTTGGATCCTGGTACGTCACACGCCCCGCGGTGATTCCGCATGTGGTATTTTGGGGGTGTGACAATATATCTTCCAAAGATTTCAAGAAAAATATATATTCATACTTGCCAAAAATAATATAATTTTCCCTTGTCAAAAATGTGATATATCCTTGTAGTAATTGTAAAAATCATATTTTCATTTTCTTGGTGTCCAAAATATTATTTACCAAAATATACTTTGTGAATAAATTTTCCGGGATATTTTGTAAGTTATATTCCTTAGTTCGGTTTCACCAATATTTTGTGTGAAATGTGTATATTAAATTCCTTAGAAAATTTTGCCATAGTTTCCCCTAAAAATGGAGGTTTCCATGCTTTCAAGCATATCATTTTCTTTTGTAAAAATCATCACAATCAATCCACAAATAATAATAAACAATCTTTACTTACCAATTTTTCCAAAAACAAGTATAATCAACTACTTCATGAACTTGAAATTTCACAAAAATTTGTAGGAACTTACTAGTGTTCTTAGTAAGCCTTGTTACCCTTTAAAGTGTGATTAGTTCTTTAAAAACTTCATTTTTAAAGAATATGGATCTTTACAACTTGTGATCATCATTTCTAAAAATGTTTCTTTATGAATTCTTCTTGTTACACAAGTGTTTCTACACTTGTTTAACCACCAAAAATAAGGTTTGTTTATGTAAGAACCAAGATTTAGTAAAACTTATATTTTTAACTTGGTTTCTTTGAAAACTCATCCATAAATCTTTAGATCTACAAGTATTACTACTCACTTTGATCATTACTTTTCAAGAAACAACTTTATTCATTCAAGTTCATGCTTCTTATGAGGATGATCTATTAACTTCTAACATGTTCATCCTCTCATCTTTCTAGATTATGTTTTTAATCATGATCTAGCAAGATCATATGATGATCAACATCATTTTCACAAACAATCAACAATCATCAAGCATAACAACTCATATTCATCAAGATCTCTTCACATTTTAAGCTTATGTTCAAGTTTACTTCTTGTGATTCTTAGTGTTCTTCATGATCAACATTATGATTCTTCTTTTAACCACTTAAAATGGAAGTAAAATAGCAAGATCAAGGTTCTTACCACTAGCACAAGGCTAGGGATGATCAAGTGAAGAAAACAAGTGGATAAAAGCAAATAAGAGAGGTCCTTGAACTTCCAAAAGCTCCTAGCTCCTTTATGTGACCTCTAACACCATTGTATAAACTTGGAATGTTTGTAACTTGATTGAAAAATGATGATGATGGTGGTGCTTGGTTCGGCTGAGAGCAAGAAGAATAGAGGAGAAAAAGGTGTGTTTTGAGTGTGTGAAATTATGAGAACTCATGTCTTCCAAGGGTTATACTTATAACCATATTAACACTTTAACTCATGTATATTACGTCTACAAAGTGCCAACATGATCTATTTTTATATTGAAATAAAATCAAGATGATGGGGCCCTTATTGGCCGTCCATAGGTGGGGGTAGTAGATTAGGCTTGTAACTAAGTTAGTTTGTTTAGGTTAAAAATCAAGTATCTAGTTAGTTATTCTAGTTACTAGATATTTATGATGTGTTATGATGCTCGGGGACCATAACTAGCTTGGTAATGTTAAAACATTGCTTCTAGTGCAAATTTGATGTTTCGGGTAGTGTCCGGTTGTTCGATTGGTTACCGGTTCGTTAAAGTGCTAAACTTTGCAGTTTAGTGTGCTTTATGTACCCTTTTGTGACACTTTTGATTCCCGACACATAGGAAAGCATTCAGGACCATTTAACCATATTTCTGCATAAAATTAGATTGTTAAAATGCTGATTATTGCTGAATTTTGCTGAATTCAACACCTTTTGTGAGTTTTAGGCACTTTCCGGCACTTAAACTATCTCTAGGAATGCAGTTTTGTGATCCTTACTTTCCTACACACTATACTAGGGTCATACTTGGTTTCTGGCCCATTCCGTGTCTCAACACAATGTCTGCCTATATACTGAGTTCTATCAGCATTTTCCTAATTTATCTGATAACTGTGCTAACTATGTTTCGTGCATCATTTGAGTCTCATGGAATCATGTCATAACATTTAGCAATATATGATGCACATATTTGTATAAAGCAGTAACCAGGAAGTAGTTAATTGTAATCCAGCACAGTCATTAAGCACTAATCATGGTTTAATAGTTGTACGGATACCTGAATTTTTGACAGTTGTCACATTCTCCCCCTGTTATGAAAGTTTGTCCCGAAATTTTAAGCTCTACTACTAGCTGTAGGGGTGTTAGGCAATAAATGCGGATATTCCACCTAACCTTGACGAGTTTAACACTACTCCTCTGAGTCTTGTTAACTTTCCAGTCAGTAACCTCAACAAGTTCTTCGGTAAAGTGGAGTGTGTCGTCAATGTGAACTTCATCAGCAGGTATGATCACTGTTTCTTAAGTTGGACTCTTCTTCAGATTAGATACATGGAATGTATCATGAACACCATTAAGTTCTGCTGGTAGTTCCAACTTGTATGCTAAAGAGCCAATCCTTTCTAGGATTTTGAACGGTCCGATAAATCGTGGGTTTAACTTACCACGCTTCCCAAAGCGTGTCACACCTTTCCAAGGTGAGACTTTTAACAAAACCATATCTCCCACTTCGAATTCCGAAGGTTTCCTTCTTTGGTCCACATAGCTCTTTTGTCGATCACGAGCTGCCTTGATGCGCTCTCGGATCTGCATGATCTTATCTATCGTCTCTTGGACCAATTCGGGACCAACCAGCTGTCTATCACCTGTATCTGCCCAGCACAAAGGTGATCGACATTTGCGTCCGTAGAGAGCTTTAAACGGTGCAGCTTGAATGCTTGTATGGTAGCTGTTATTATAGGAGAACTCAACCAAGGGTAGGTGAGTGTCCCAACTGCCATCAAGGTCCATCACGCAAGCTGGTAACATATCTTCAAGCGTCTGAATCGTTCTCTCACTTTGACCGTCCGTCTGTGGATGAAATGCGGTGCTCAGATTCAAGTGTGAACCAAATGCTTCTTGGAAGGATTGCCAAATCCTTGACACCAATCTCCCATCTCTATCAGATATAATCGAGATAGGCACTCCATGACGTGCAACTATCTCCCTTAGGTACATCTCAGCTAGCTTACCTGTGTTATCCTTCTCTCTGATTGGCAAAAAGTGCGCAGATTTTGTCAGACGGTCTACGATTACCCAAATCGTATCATGACCTCCGGGGGTCTTTGGCAACTTCGTTATGAAATCCATTGAGTTCTGCTCCCACTTCCACATGGGTATCTCATGTTGCTGTAGGAGACCTGAAGGCTTCTGATACTTGGCCTTCACCTTGGCGCAAGTCAAACATTTTCCAACATAATTTGCAACATCACCTTTCAATCTCGGCCACCAGTAGAAATCTTTCAAATCTTGGTACATCTTATCCGATCCTGGGTGGATCGGGTACCTTGATTTATGAGCTTCATCAAAGATCACATCTCTAAGACCACCAAAGAAGGGAACCCAAATTCGTCCCATGAAACACAAGCTTCCTTCCCCATTGGGTACCAACTGGTTCTCCATCCCACGAAGATATTCATCCTTCAAGTTTTCCTTCTTGAGAACTTCTCTTTGTGCAGCACGAATGCGCAACGAGAGGTCTGTTTGAATGATCATCTCCAAAGCCCTAACCCTTATGGGCTTAATCCTCTCTTTTCGACTTAAGGCGTCTGCCACTACATTCGCCTTTCCTGGGTGATATTTGATTTCGCAATCATAATCGGTTAACAACTCAACCCATCGTCGCCGTCTCATATTAAGCTCTTTCTGATCGAATATGTGCTGAAGGCTCTTGTGATCGGTAAAGATTGTGCATCGGGTGCCATACAAATAATGTCGCCAGATCTTCAAAGCAAACACCACTGCGCCTAATTCCAAATCATGTGTGGTGCAGTTCTTCTCATGAACTTTCAACTGGCGCGAAGCATAAGCGATAACCTTCTGTCGCTGCATCAGCACACAGCCTAATCCCTTATGCGAGGCGTCACAGTATACCACGAAGTCATTGGTGCCTTCGGGTAGGGATAATATATGTTGGTGCATAGAATGTCTGTTGACTTCGTGTGAATCAAGTCTTAGGTCAAGATGGACAAGATTAGTGCTTGGAAGTCAAAATTAGGGTTTTATATTGTTAATTTCTCTTTTGTGAACATAGGTTAGAGGTGATTTCGCTTATTTGTACACTAGGGATTTCGCTTTTATGTCACTTAGTGAAAAATCAAGGGCTCTTGCAGTTATATATGATGATGAAGGTTACGACTGGAGTCAGGTTTGCCCTGAAGAAGATGCTGTTGGGTATGCATTTGTGGCTGATGCTGATCCTGATAGATATTGGAAAGCAGACTATGCAAGATGGGAAATTGGAAAATTAAACGAACCATTCAAAGAAGCCCAGAGAGCAAAACGATGGAATGAAGAGTTGGAATGTTACATGGATCCATGGGGTAATCCAGTTGTTGACCCATCAAAAGTGGATTTCAAAGCTGTAACAAATTTGATTCCAAGGCAAGCTACTTTCAACACACGAAGGTTATCTGATAAAACATATTTGCCCGATTTGGAGAAGAAAATTAGAGAGGTTTGTGAAGCAAGTCTACCGAAGGTGGTAGAGATGAAAAAGAGAAAAGAAGAAGAATTGAAGAAGATGATTGAGGAAGTGAAAACTGTTGTGAAGCTTGCTGTTGAAGAAGAACAGAAGATAGAAGATGTAAAGATAGAAGAAAAAGAGGAGAACAAAGAGCAAGATCAGAAAGCTGAAACAGAAGAATCGGTGCTGAAAAAGACTGAGGTAAATGAATCTTCTGACTTATCGAATGTTGAAATTGTTGATAACAATGAAAACAAGTGCAGGAATTGCATAGAAATGTGCAAAGCCTGTATTAAAAAAGATGACATAATAAAAGCAAAAGAAATTGAAGCAACCAAATTTGAAAATGTTTTCAAAATAAAATGTAAAGAAATGGTTGAAACAGAAGAAATGTTGAAATTAAAAGTTGAAAAACTGACACAGAAGTGTCAAAATCTTGAAAAGGATAATGATGTGTATAGACAAATGTGTTCAGCAAAATGTGTCGATTGTGTTGAAAAAGAATCTAAATTTCAAGATTTACAAAAACAGTATGATTCTTTAAAGTGGTCGAGTCAGAGAGTACAAGAAGCTTATGATACTTTGAAGAGCCAAGTCAAAAGTTTTGATCAAAGACTGTCAGAAACTTTAGTCACTAAAGAAATGTATGAAAGAAGGTTTAAAGAAAAGAAAATTGAATTGAACAAGTGTGTTGATGAAATTGCTAATCTTAAACAAGTCTTGGCTGAAAAAGAAAAGATTGTTACAAAACTTCAAAGTTATCATAACTCTTCGTACATTCTCGAACGCATTTTCAACATCACACCAGATGACAAAGATACTGAAAATTGAAAAAAGGGTATTGGTTCAGAATTTCATCAGGTACCACCACCATTGAGAAACAATTATACTTTTTATGATGAGGAAAAGGTGGCAAAGGGTTTGAACATAGCTGACCAGTTACCTGAAAGTATCGATGTGACTTACTCCAAATCTGATGATGCTAATGATTCAGAGGTGGTAAGTAAGGTTGTTGAAAGCGTTTTGAAAGATGAGTCTACTAAAGGTAAGTCTGAATCACAGGATGAAGATGAAGGAAATCTTTATGATGGTTATCTGAAAAACACAAAATCCGAGAAAAATTTGAATGATGATTCAAAAGGATTGGTTTATACCATGATTGGATCGGACAAATTATTCTTAGATGTTGTATTCCCGATTCAGAATGTGATTTCAGAAAAGGTTGATAAAGTTTTTAAAATGGTTGAGATTGAGATGTCTGAGATTCCAAAGTTTGCTGGTAAAGGTCATAAATCTTTTTATAACAAACCTGGTTTTAAGAAGAAAAACATGAAGGCTGGTTTGGGTTATAAAAAGAAACAGAATTGGAATCAAAGTAAAAAACCAAATTTGCAACAAAGGATGAGTTTTGTTCAAGGGAAAAGCTTGAAAGAAGAGGAAAAACTCAAATTTGGACAACAGTCTAATGAGGAGTTTGAGACTATGAAAAAGAAACAACAACAGGCCAAGGACGTTTCAAAGAAAGTGTGTTTTAAATGTAATCAAATTGGACATGTTGCACGAAAGTGTCCAAATCCAAAGCCTGTTGATGTTGAAAAACCAGAAATCTGAGGATGTGAAACCAAGGTCAACCAGATTTGATTCGAAACAAACTTGGAGGTATAATACAAACAAGTTTGCTTCAAATCAAAATTGGAAATCAAACCCGAACAGGTTCGATTCAAGACAGACCTGGAATTATCACACCCAGATTCAGAACAACACAGAGTTGGAGAAAATCTGTTGATATGACAAAACCTCAAGAATTTTGGAAACCTAAAAATGTTGTTCAAAATCAAAAGGTTCAAAAAGAGACAATTTTTTACAAAAGAGGTACTCCGGAAGGTCAAATGTGGAGTGTTAAGAAACAAGTGGTATCAGAGCTCGAGGACGAGGAGTTCATACTACTACAGCTGAATCTACAAAAATCTCTCACTTCTACTCACTTTCTCTCATATTTTTTTTATTTAAACTGGTTCCTATGGTTAAAATGGGCTGAAATTCGAATATAACGTGTAAAATTCAGTATTAATAAACCCTAGAAAGTATTAGATCATAAAACAAAGGAATACTCAATCAATTTTAACCAAATCTGTTCAGATCGTTTGTATATACGAACCGGAACTTCAATCTCAGATCTACAACAAATTAGTGGACGAAATTGAACATTATACATATCATTGTGATCGGAATTCTGTGTAGAACAATCCTTGAAAGTTTCAGGTTAAAATACGGACTAAAACATGGTGAAAACTAGTTAAAACCTGATTTCGCTTTTTCGAACATAGTCTGATTTCGCTCATTTGAACATACCTGGTTTCGCTTATTCAGACACTTGATTTCGCTTATACGGACAAAGCCTATTTCGCTCATTTGGAACAAAGTGATTTCGCTTTTGTGACAAAGTGATTTCGCTTATTTGTCATCAATATTGTGATTTCGCTTATCAGTCACACAACTGATTTCGCTTTTGTGTCAATCACAATTGATTTCGCTCATTTGTCACAATTTTGAAAAACTTCGAAAATTTTACTAAGTGTTGGCTGATTCTTTCAGGCACACTCAAGATGGATGATATTTTCTTGAACCCGTTTAGCGATATGTACGCATTTGCTGGAAATTCGGGAGACGATACATCTACAAGCAACAACAATGATAACTCGCCAAAAGAGAAGAAAAAGGAAGCTTGGGAATCTGAAAGCGCCTTTGGAACGTTCAATAAACCTCCAAAGCTAATGGCTATCGAGGAATACAGTCAGTGGTCAAGAAAGTTTGAAGATTGGTTGATGGCATTCGCATTTCCCAGTTGGAAGAGTTTGAAAAACGGTTATGCCAATGGAAACAAAAATGGTGAAACTTTAAGAGCAGCTGAGGAGATTGATTCGTTTGTAGCTGAACAAAAGTGTGTGGCATTGTTATTTCAATCCGTCCGAGAAGACATAATTTCATTGATCGATTATTCAAATGCAAAAGATCTTTGGGCAAAGTTAGAAAAGAAATGTTTAGGAAGTACTGAAATCGTGAAAAACAAAAAGAAACTTCTTAGAAAAGAGTTTGATATGTTTGAGTGTTTAAAGAATGAATCAGTATAAAAAATGATCGAGAGGTTTGGGCACCTAAAGCTGGAATTAGATAGACATGGAATTAAATATCCTGATGATGAGCAAGTAGACAAGTTGTTCGATTCGTTGCCAGATGAGATGGAGTGGAGATATTATGCTCTTATGCTAAAAAAACACTATCTTGCCGAAAGATCTTACTCCGGATGTGCTGATTGAGAAACTCGAGAGTCACGAGTTAGAATTGAAGAAGACGTACAAAGTTAATCACTCATCTTATTAGCAGAATTTGGATTTGTACTATCCAAAGAGCATGATGCCAAAAGCAACTTCTCCAAAGACTGCGTTTTCTGTTGAAAATGTGTCCACAGCAAGCAAAGAAAGTCAAAGTGGTCAAAGCAGTGGAAATCACAGTGGTTATCACAGTGGTTCTTCATCATCTACAAGTTATTCTGATGCAAAGAATCATTTTCAATGCAACATTGCAATAGACTTGAAGAATGCTCAGAATTTTGATGAGGAGTCGGCTAAACAGCAGATGATCTTCCTAGCATCGGTGTTGGAATCGTATGAAGGGTTAGTAGCTGGAAAGATAGGCAACACCAACCTAACGAAAGAAGATTATGACCAGATAGATCCTGAAGAAATGGAACTGATCGATATTCGTTGGGCTATGGCTAGTGCTGTTCGTCGTGCACAGCGTTTCATGGAAATTACTGGCAGGAAGACAATTGGTGGTCCATCTACCAAATTGGGGTTCGATAAGTCCAAGGTGACTTGCTTTAAGTGTAAGCAGAAAGGTCACTTCAAACGAGAATGCAGAGTCGCTTATGCTGATGAGTCGGAGAACCCTTTCAGAGATATCTACTACAAGAAGGCGATTTATCACCAGAATAAATCTGAGCCGCCTAGATTGAAGCAGGTTGAAGACAACAAAGAGAAATCTAGAGCTCTTGCAGTGATTTACGATGATGAGGGGTATGATTGGAGTCAAGAGGTTCTACCAGAAGAAGATGCAGTTGGTTACGCATTCATGGCGAAAAATGACGAACCTATTCCGTGGAAAGACGATAGAACTGAAGAGCAGAAGTATCAATACAGAAAAATGATTGCTGAAAACAAAATAATTAGAATATCTCGTATCTTTCTGGAAGCGAGGAGAGCAAATAGATGGGATCCGGACAGAGAGTGTTATCTTGATGAATATGGAAATATTGCGATCGATGACGAAACGCTTGATATCGAGGCCATAATCCAGCAGTACAAAGAAGAGGATGAGTACTGGCAGAATAAATGGTGGGGAACTGGAGACGAGAAAGAGAAAGAAGAGAAAGAGAGAAAGAAGAGCAAGAAAAATCAAAGAAAGTTGATACTGGAGTTATTGACACAACGCAGGAGTTGACTGCAGAGAATCTGGGAAAAATGGCTGACAAAGTGCTGGCTGATAAGGCACTTGAGGTAGACTCTAACTCCGTGTCTGAGTCAAAAAGCCAGGTCAGTTCAAATGTGTCAACAAATGCGTCAGGTAAGAAAATTGATGGAAATGCTGATTGCAAAAATTGCAACAAATAGCGCAAATTTTGTAGCACAGTCACGTATCTCAACGGTAAGAAAGTTGATGATCTGACAGCAAAAGTCAGAAGCGTTGAGAATCAGATTCTTGATCGTGACAAAACAGTTAAAGCTTCAACTGAACGGATAAGAGAATTAACTAGCCAAATTGAAAATGATAAAATTCATCATGACAAAATTAAACAAGAAAATGAAAAGTTGATTCTTGAAAACCGTCAGATTTCTGAAAAATTTGAAAAACTAAAAAGTACAATGAAATATAGTGATGATCGAAATGGTAAAACTTTTAAAGAAAATGAACATCTAAAAGCAGTGCTTAGAGTAAAAAAGGAATCAATCAACCAACAACTGGATGAAATCGCTAAACTGAAACTTAAATTTCAAGAGGCTAAAATTGAAAACGAGCGAATCCAGTTGAAGCTTAACAGTTACAGCTCCGCAAGCTTTGTTTTGCAACACATTATTCCCAAACCCATCGGGAAGGACAAAGCAGGCGAAGATGTGTATTGTGATGGAACTGGGGTGGGTTTTCATCAAGTACCACCACCTGTTCTTGATAACTACACGAAAAAACAATCTGGGTTGGTTGAAATTGAAGAAGAAAGTGAAGTTAAACTTCCTGAGAACATTGATGTCACGTTCACATCTTCCAATGATGATAGTGTCCAGAATGATATTGTAAAAGGTGTTGTTGAAAATGTGCTAAAAACGGATAGTGACACTACTGAGGAAGATGGGTGTTTCTTGGACAAATACATTCTGAAACCAAAATCCAAAAACAACTTAAATGATGAACCGGGTCTTGTGATGTACAAGATGACTGGATCTGATAAGTTGTATTCGGATTCTGAGTTTCCCATTGAGAATGTTAATGTGAAAAAGTTGACAAATGTTTTCAAATTGGTTGAAGTTGAGTTGTCAGAAGTGAATAGTTTGAAACAAACAAAAAGGCAAATGAATTTTGAGAAAGATAAAGCTTATTACAAAAAGCCTGTTGTTCCACCACGGTTTTATAATAACAATCGAAACAATTGGTCGGGTGGTTATCGGGGTGGTAAGAATTATCAGAAAATGAGTTTTCAAAACAAAAGGTTTGCTGAAAAGAAGGTGTTTGTGAATGGCTCAAGTTCACTTTCTGATGAGGAAAATGAATTTTTTTCAAAATCGAATGAAGAGTTCTTTGAGAAAAGAGCTTCACAGTATCAGTCTGAAGGCACAAGTCGAGTTGTCGATACTCGAACATGTTTCAGATGTAATCAAGTTGGTCACATTGCACGAAAGTGTACCAATGTGAAGCCTAAGACTGAAACTGTGAAGATTCAAAAGAAGAAAATTGACGAGAAGGGTAAAGCACAAATCATTGTTGAGAAAAAGAATGTGAAAAATGACAACATCAAAGTGAAAAATGAACCCGTAAAGAAAGTGGTAACTAAAAATGACAAGTTTTATAAACGGGTTGCATTATCTCAACAAGTTTGGAAACCAAAAACAGAAATGAAAATTTCAACTTCTAAAGTGAAAAAGGCTGAAGAATCAATTTCGGTTGATTATGATGCAAATTTTCCACCTTTGATGGCTGAAAATTTCAAAATTCAAATTGCGAGAATCAAGGTTACACCTAAGGATGATGAGGCCTGGGTGGACACCATGTTCGAATAAGCAGTTTGAATTGCCGGAGCTTCCTTGATCGCGAAGCATGAATCGGCATCTTTATTGAAGTTGTTTAAGTCAAAGATTGTTATGTGCAGGATCTTCCGAAAGCTATTTCAAGATGGATCATGGATAGTGGAGCGTCTCGACATATGATAGGAAAGACTGCATTGTTGTATGACGTTAAGAATATCAATGGTGGTTATGTGGGATTTGCTGGTCATGAAGGTGGTAGAATTATTGGTGAAGGAACGTTATCCAATGGGATTGTAACGTTTGAGAGAGTTAACTACATTACTGAGCTGGAGAACAATCTGCTTAGTATCTCGCAGATTTGTGACAATATGTATACCACTCACTTCACAAACAAAGAATGCTTGATTTTGAAACCAGGATTTATTATCCCTGAAGAATGGATTATCATGCGGGCACCTAGAGTGAATGATTTATATGTGTTAGATATGAGTGTAGCAACTACAACTACTGGTCAAGCACATTGTTTTGTTTCTAGAGCAACTGAGAAAGAATCGAGATTGTGGCACCGAAAGATGGGGCATATTCACCTTAGAAAAATGAATCACTTGGTGCACAATGATTTAGTTTTGGGTGTTAATATCAAAGGTTTTCATCTGGAAGGGGAGTGTATTAGCTGCATTAAAGGCAAGCAGAAGAAAAAGTCACACCCTACAAAGCAAGTCAATTCAGTTTCGAGACCTCTGGAAAGACTTCACATGGATTTGTTTGGTCCTGTGAATGTCAAAAGTATTACAGGAGATTACTACTGTTTGGTCGTTACTGATGATTATTCCAGATTTTCGTGGGTTTCTTTCTTGAAGACGAAAGACGAAACATTTGACAGTTTGATGGGGCTGTTCAGGAAGATTGAAAATTTGTACCAACGGCGTATCAAAAGAATTCGTAGTGAAAATGGTACTGAATTCAAGAACAGTAAGATGGAAGAATTTTGTGATGAAAGAGGTATACTGCATGAGTTTAGTGCTCCGTACACTCCGTAGCAGAATGGAGTCGCAGAACGCAAAAACCGGACACTAATCGAGACAGCTAGAACTATGCTCGCAGATTCAAAGTTACCGATAAATTTTTGGGCTGAAGCTGTTTCCGCCGCATGTTATACGCTCAACAGGGTTCTCACTGTCAAGAAGTTCAAAAAAACATGCTTTGAGCTAATCAATAAGCAAACCGAATTTGAAGTATCTAGAACCGTTCGGGTCACCCTGTACTGTTATAGAGCCTTTTGGAAAGTTTGGTCCGAAGTGCATTGAGGGAATATTTGTTGGTTATGCAAATCCGATGCGACGTGTCTTCGTTCCAAGTGAGAAGCGGATTATTGAAGCTGCAAATGTTGAATGTCAAGGTTATACTATGCCGCCACAAAGTCCAGGAGATTCATGGCGTTATCATTATGACAAACTGTGGGATTCGTTTGACATGAGAGAAGAATCAGAGGATGATGAAGATTTCTTTGATGAGTTGGATATTTTGCGTGAATACGAGTCACAGCTAAGGTTCCCAGCTGAGTATTCTAGAAGACCACGGGAAACTTCAAATGATGATGAAGCAGGTCTGAGTAATGCTGGTGAACATGATGATGTCCAACAGAATGAAGTTGCTCAGGATAATCAGTCGGCTCAAAATGATAATCAAGAAGCTGAAAACATGCCAGTATTTGATCGTGGTGATTCAGATTCTGAGGGGGGGAGCAAATTCAGATTTCAAGTCAAACAAAGCCAGTCAGTGAACAAGATGCAAATCAGAATGTTACTAATCTGGAGGGCAATGTAGATGTTCCAAGCGAAGTAATGCCGCGAACTTTTTCATATCATCCAGAAGAGTTGATCATAGGAGAATTGCAAGCTGGCGTTCGCACTCGTAGACAGATTGATAAAGGGCTTACATGTTTTTATACAAAAGTTGCTCCTTTGCAAACTGAATTCTCATTGAGTTGTTTTATCTCGCAGGTTGAGCCAAGAACTTACAAAGAGGCGCTTACTGAAGACTCTTGGGTCATTGCGATGCAGGAGGAACTGAGCCAATTTGAAAAGTTGGGAGTGTGGAAGTTAGTTGATTTGCCGGATGGTCATAGGAAAATCAATACGAAATGGGTATTTAAGTGTAAGAGAGACGACAGAGGAGTTGTTGTAAGGAACAAAGCTCGACTCGTTGTTCAGGGCTTTAGTCAACAGGAGGGAATTGATTTTACAGAAGTCTATGCTCCTGTAGCACGATTAGAGGCAATCAGAATTTTCCTACCATTTGTGTCATGGAAGAACTTCAAAGTATATCAACTAGATGTAAAATCGGTGTTTCTTTATGGGAAGGTCAAAGAGGAGGTTTATGTCGGACAGCCGCCGGGCTTCACCGACCCAATCCACAAAAACAAGGTCTACTTATTGGACAAAGCGCTGTATGGTTTACACCAGGCCCCGAGAGCTTGGTACGAGACTTTGTCTCAACACCTACTAGCCAACAAGTTCATTCGTGGAAAAGTGGATGCCACTCTCTTCAGTAAAGAGGTCGACGGTCATCTTCTGATAGTTCAGATTTATGTGGATGATATAATCTTTGGGTCAACAAATGAAAGTCTGTGCAAAGATTTTGAATCAGTGATGAAGCAAAAGTTCAAAATGTCATCAATGGGGGAGATGAAATTCTTTCTGGGATTACAAGTTGAACAACTTCCTGAGGGAATTTTCATTCATCAATCGAAGTACGTTCATGATATCTTGGAGAAATTCGGGATGTCAGGTTCTACTCCAGCTGCTACCCCACTGGCAACAAATCATGGGATTCACCCAGATCTCACCGGAGACAGGGCTGATGAAACTTTTTACCGTTCCATGATAGGTTCTTTGATGTACTTAACAGCTTCACGTCCTGATATAATGTACCCAACGTGCCTCGCAGCACGATATCAATCTAACCCGAAAGCTTCACATATGATCATTGTGAAGAGGATATGGCGCTACCTGAAAGGAACTCCTTCATTGGGGTTGTGGTATCCTAGGAAAGGCGACTTTACGCTTGAAGGGTATTCCGATTCGGATTTCGGATGCTGCAAAGTCAATTCCAAATCAACAACTGCAGGATGCCAGTTCTTTGGTCCTAGATTGGTTACCTGGCAGTGTAAGAAACAAACGTCTGTGGCGCTATCTACATGTGAAGTAGAGTACGTTTCTGCTAGCAGTTGCTGCTCTCAGATCTTGTGGATACAGCAACAGATGCGCGACCACGGTTTGCAGTTTCTTAACACACCTCTTTTTGTTGATAATGAGGCCGCAATTAATATAACAAAGAATCCAGTACATCACGCTAAAATTAAACACATAGAAATTCTTCATCACTTTATTCGTGATTGTTTTGAGAAAAAGTTGATACGAATTGAGAAAATCCACACTGATGAACAGAAAGCTGATTTACATACCAAAGCTTTTGATAAAAATCGGTTTCAATATTTGTTAAAACTGAACGGTATGAAGCTTCTTTCGGTGTTGGATGGAATTGTGGGCGTTGATGAGAATACTGTTGCGGATGAAGACGAGAAACAATCTGCAATGGTTTGTCGATTTTTTACTTGTTTTGGTATTTAGGGGGAGTAGATATACTTGTATATAGATATATTTTCAGAAAATACAAAAACAATAAAAAATGACAAAATTACAAAAACATGAGATATTTGCAAAAATACAAAAACATAATAAAATCTGAAAAAAAAGTTTGTGTATAAAGGGAAAATGATAGTACATCGGCTTGACAGTCACGGTATGCTAAAGATATGGAATGTTTAAAAGGTTAAACAGTCTCGCTGATGATGTGTCGATAGGTTTTTGCACATTTAGTAAGTTTATTCGGGATATAAACCTAAATTTTACTTGCTTATTTCGTGGGGAACACTACTTGGATATATAGGTAACCCCTGAAATCTCGTTTGAAAGATTCCTTTTTCTGATATACTAGGCTTTATACTCAGTGATATCTGGGGTATTATTCCGGGACTTCTGCTGAATGGAAGTTCTGACCTAGTCCTCGAATAATACTTTTTGCAAATGCTTGAAACACAGCATCACCCTCAGCATATATGATAAGACAATAAAATTGCTTAGCAATGCTGTTGTAAAAAAGATCCTCTAAAGGGGACACACCCACAAGTTGAGTCATGATCTCTCTGCTGAACGATGGTTCTGACCTGAGCTCTCATGATTCTTCATAATTTATTAACCCCTACATATATCATTTGTGTCATAATTGCCTGTAAGACTGAATATCGGGATCTGGATATGGGAGTATATTCAAGAGGTGGGACACACGTATAAGTTTAAGTCTCTAAAACACTAAATCCGTGTCCTGGACAGATTGAAATTTGTGTGAGAATTTAAGTGGATCAGTATATCGACAATCTACGCGAATTGTTTAATTCTGAGTATGTAATCACAGCTTAACGGTACTTGTGATTTGTCGGATAGCTGATATGATTCCCTAACACGCTCAGCCAAAAATATGTTTGTAAATAGTTTACTTTGCTTACTTTCTGCAATTTAAGTTTTCTGTATTTCATTTCTTAGTTTAGAACACTTTATAAAATCCAAAAAGATTTTATTTCTGCTTTATTTTCTGACAAACCAAAGTGGAGAGTTGATTGTTGGATTCTCAGATGTTTGAAGCAGATGCAGGAGATTCTGGACTGAAGAATGAGGAGAGCTTATCTTTGATGAAGTTTGTTTTATTGGAAAGTCAAAAGCAAGTTCATTAACTTGATACTTGTTATTTTCAGAAATTGTGAAATTGTTGTTTTCAAAATCAGTTTGATTCGTCAAATGATCAACCAAGGTCATTAAATTGAACTTGGTAGATTAATTGAGTAATCAGGGTCATTAATTTGGACCTGAATACTTGAGTGGATTTCTAAAGCTGATTTATTATTGAAAAGATAGAATTGTAAGGTTATTGGTTGAGTAACAGGTTTGGATTTTATTATTCCCAACGGAAGTTATTTGTCAAAGCTTGAACCAGATACCTCAAATTCTAGCATATCGAGAGAGGGAGTCTGTGAAAGGGGGAGTCTGGATCAACGGTCAAAGGGAAGTCTGAAGATGGAGCTAGGACAAGATTGTGAACCTGTGAAGATTGAATGCTTATGATGTGAAGACAGAGAAGAAAAGACCAAGACTGAAGACTCGGAGCTGAAGACTTCGTCAACATCCAAGGGGGAGTCTATTGGTGCATAGAATGTCTGTTGACTTCGTGTGAATCAAGTCTTAGGTCAAGATGGACAAGATTAGTGCTTGGAAGTCAAAATTAGGGTTTTATATTGTTAATTTTGCTTTTGTGAACATAGGTTAGAGGTGATTTCGCTTATTTGTACACTAGGGATTTCGCTTTTATGTCACTTAGTGATTTCGCTTATATGTCACTTAGTGATTCCGCTTTTGTGTCACTGACATTTAAGCGAAATCAGAACAAGTATAAATACCCTCACAAGTGACTTCATTATGTACGTATGAGCGAGACTAGGTCATGTGCTTTGTAACATAACTCTGTCAAAATCATTCCAGAAAGCAGTAAAAGAGAAGGAATTGAAAAGGAAAAGTTGTTGTTACGTTGCGTATACTGATTCCGCCTTTATACGTAATGGTGAACTGCCTTAACTGATATTTTCAGGTCATAGAACGGTCCAACAATATAGGTGCATCACAAAGCTTGTTCTTGAGCAACTGAAAATCTTCCTCTTGTTTATCTCCCCATTCATACTTCTTGTCCTTTTGAGTAAGGGAGGTCAGCGGCTGAGCGATTTTCAAAAAATCCTCAATGAATCTGCGATAATACCTAGCTAAAACTAGAAATTGACGGATCTCGGTTGGCGTTTATGGAGTTTCCCAATTCTTAATCGCCTCGACCTTGGTGGGATCCACATGGATTCCATCTTCATTCACTACATGACCAAGGAATTATACCTCATGCAACCAAAATTCGCACTTCGAGAACTTAGCATATAGTTTCTCCTTCTTGAGCAACTCTAAAATGGCTTTAAGGTGTTGCTCATGCTCTTCCTTTGTCCTTGAATAGATCAAAATATCATCGATAAATACAATCACGAATTTATCGAGATATGGCTTGCAAACTCGGTTCATCAGATCCATAAATACTGCCGGCGCGTTTGTCAAAGCAAACGGCATTACTAGAAACTTGAAATGTCCATAACGAGTTCTGAAGGCAGTCTTTGGTATACTCTCTTCTTGAATTCGCAGCTGGTGATAACCTGATCGAAGATCGATCTTGGAGTAGTAACTTGAACCTTGAGTTTGATCGAATAAATCATCAATCCTCGGCAAGGGATACCGATTCTTGATGGTCAACTTGTTCAACTCTCGATAGTTAATACACATACGGAAACTACCGTCTTTCTTTTGGACAAACAGAAATGGAGCTCCCTAAGGCGATAAGCTTGGTCTAATGTGTCACACCCTGGCTTTGCGGAAGCGTGGGTTTATTTGGTGTGACTTCTTAATACCATAGCTTAATCACATCAAAGCTATATGAATTTAAAACCACGATGATCATCCATTACTTCATGTTTTAAAAACAAAATACCACAACATTGTTTTCAAATGTCGACACATGCAACGAAAATGTAACATAACAAACTAAAAACATTGTTCAAAAGACACAACAACAGACATGTGACAAACACAGCTCAAGACTTGTGACTCGTCCAGGTAAAAGCCACAACTCCCAAACTTGGATGACATCGCACTTCTTACACAGCTTGAAAATATAACATACCTCGCCAGATCCCTAATTCCCTGAAATACATGTAAGTTGGAAAAATCAACATAAAGTTGAGCGAGTTCATGTGAAGGTGAGTATGTAAAACCTTTGCAAGTATAAAAATCCCTGGTATGTAGCAAATAAGGAAATAAAGAGATCACCGATGGTTTGCAAGGCCATTGATATGTGTGAAGTGTCGTAGGAAGACTCAAACCTAGCAGATTTTTGCGTCGAGTACCAAGTCACCCCGAGGTCCGTACTGTTGGGCCTGGGGCTGGGCTCGCTACACCCAGATAGATCTACCGCTAAAGACCCTCGGTCCTACTATGAGAATTAATGGCCTTTAGTTCCCGCCTACCCACTCACATGATCTAAGTTGTAGCCCTCCTTACGCTAACCATACCATGTAAAAAGTATTCGTAATCATAGTAACATGTATTTCACCCCCGAAGTATAAAACTGAAAACAGTTAAGAGAAAAAGGGGGGGACATGAACTCACTGAAGTGCGTCTCGAAATAGTCCGTCCCAAAATAACCTGCTGCGTGACGACCTACACGTACTAACTTCTATTAGACGGACGGCCGTGCCTTGGCTTAAGGTTTTACGTTTTTGGGAAATAGTTAGGCAACTATTTCGTATTTCCACTTCATTATTATCTATTGTTATATTCCTTCCCAAGGATGGGGGTTTTAATACATGTGCGTTTTTATAAATCCAAAAATATATTATTAAGTCTCACTTAATAAAATATATTTTTATTCATTTGTCTACAATATTCTATCTCCAAAATATACATATTTTTCTCAAAAATATTATATTTTATACCTTACAATTTCCAAAATAACACTTTTATCAAAATACACATTTAAGAGTATTTTTCCAAAAATACGTAAGTTACATTTAAAGTTCGGGTGGTAATAATAATACCGGTGTAACTTAGACATTTATTTGTGATAGCGTTGCTATAATTTTGGAGTCGTGCTTTCATAATGTATTCCAGTTATATTATTTTTACTATAAAAATAATATATAGTTCTCAAAATAATCATAAAATCACACAAGGGTTTTATTATGAAATATATATTCTCAATATATATTTAACAAGTTTTATTTAAGAAAATCCACCTCCGAGACTTGGAAATTTTGTAATAAAAATCATGGCGAAGTTTGTTTGGAAAACAAGTCAAAAATATATTTATAAACACTTGTCACCAAAATATTCTAAGTGTTATTTTCTGGAAAAATTTCGCCAGAGTTTCCTCTGTAACTGGAGGTGGCCACGCTTACTAGCGTATCATTTTCTTTTCAAAATTCAATCAACAATTTCCCAATCATCAATATTCAATGTTCAATCGTCAAACTAGTCAAAATAAGCATAAATCGCAAACACATGAACTTGTAAGTTGTGTAAAAGTATGTAGCAAATTTCTAACATTTTTAGTAGATCTTTCTATCTTCAAAAATAAATCGGTTTCTTGAAAAACTTTATTTTTAAAGAAACTGAATCTTTACAACTTCTAGTCAAAAATTACGGAAATATTTCTTTGTTAAACCCTTTTGTTACACAAGTGTTTACACACTTGTTTGTTCACAAAAATGCTTTTATTTCATGAAAGATCCGGCTTTAAAATAAGACTTGTATATTTTACTTGGTTCTTCGAAAATACCACTTGTAGATCTTTAGATCTACTAGTTTAGAACTCCGTTTTACAAGAAAAACTATTTTACACAAGTTCATGTTTATGTATGAAAGGGTTCGTCAACTAGTAACTTTCCTACTTAACATAATGCTAGTTCATGTTCCATGAACATGATCTAGCGTGGTTAGATGACGATCCGTTCCACTACTAGCAACCAACAACATAAAATAATCATTACTAAACAAGATTCATGAGTTTTACACCATTATTTACTCTTTAACCACCATGTTCATCTTTCTAGCAAGACTTTATGTTTTGTTTTCGCATGATCTTGAGTTTTAACCGTTAAACTTCTTATTAACCACTTCAGACAAGATCAAGAGGGTGTTTAGAATCACTTACAACTAGCTCAAGGCTAGGGAAGAATCAAAGCGAAAACTAGGTGGTTAATAGCGATGTAAAGAGGTCCTTGAGATTCCGTATGCGCCGAGCTTGTTTGTATGTCACCTTGCACCCTTGAGTATGTAAGAAATGGTTGATCAAGACTTGAAGGTAGTGGTGGTGATGATGGTTGTGTTCGGCCGAGAGTCTCCAAGGGAGAAAGAGAAGAGCAAGTCTTGCTAAGTGTGTTGATGTGAGAGAAGGGTTATTCATGGGGTTTACTTATAATCTCAATTAGCTTAATGTCCATAGGGTAATATGTCATCTAGATATTTAACAACCACAATATAATAATCAAGAAATGTGAAGGTGTGTCCCCACATGGGGAACCGATCAGTTGAAGGGGGGGGGGGGGTATTTGGTTTGATTTCAACTTGATAGTTAAGTGATCTAGTTTGATTAGTTAAGTAACTAATTTAGTGTAATAGTGTGTTATGAATTATAATGGGTGTTAGGGTATTCGGGGACCCTAACTAGCTCA